>CM077152.1:32380185-32581694 GCA_039583875.1 Platanthera guangdongensis | reverse complement strand
TAGACGAACGGTCCGCAGATCTGCCTGAGCTGACCGTTCATGCCAAGCGTCGGCCGCATCATCAGCATGGCGACGGCTGGGGAGTATTTCGCCCATCGAATTCCACCTAGCGAACAGCAGTCTTCCCCGATACAGTATCTGCGATCTTTGCGTAGTGTTTGTGGGACGCCATTGGGCGGCGGTAGATCCTCTGGCTGTTCGGGAATGAGGTTGTTGCTGCTGCTGCTGCGCCTGTCTGTGGAGTGAGATCGTATTTCCGCAGATGGTTTTATGCGATCAGCCACCGGAGAACCCAGTTCCCCAGGTTCCGCCCAGCTTCAATGTCCCTCTGTTGTACGTTATGGTGAACTTTTACCGCAACATCGAAGATGGTTCGCGTGTGCGCCTTCAAACGGAAAATGAAAGAAGTTAGCATTACAAATATTACTAGTAAAATAATTCAACAGTTTGACTAGCTTTTTAACTGCCACGATCATTTTTAAATGTTGGGGGTCAGGTTCTTGCTATTCACGGTAAAGTCAAGTGCTAGGAAGAGAGACGTGCGTGCATAAACTGTTTTCCATGCATTTTAAACCTTGCTAATTGGAACCCTACTTAGTTGTTTTGATGAGAAAATACAAATTGCATGCATTAGGATTACCGGAGGGAACCAAAAACATAGAATTTTAATATCGTGAGGATGTTTAACTTGAAACATGCCAAAGTTCAGAATGCCCGAAATTACATTGCAAAAAACCTCAGGCATAAAAAAACTGTAAGAAATCAAATCGGTCTAAACTAGCTGTTGCCAGCACTTCTACAGGGACTCCATGCTGTCTCAAAAAAAGGCAAAAGAAGATGAGCTATAAGGCGGCAGCACTTCTACAGGGACTCCATGCTGTCTCAAAAAAAGTCAATTTGGCATTACTCTCCTAAACATGTACTAGATAATAAAGATGAAGCATAAATAACATAAATTATGTCACTGAAACCATGAGAATTCTAAATTGTCATATTTGATGGCACGGTGCCTCCTTCCCTTGCTAGCGGTTTCTGCTTTTCCTAGCCAAGCACTCTCCTTCCCCTGCTCCAACTAGATCCCTCCTCTGCGCCACCAGCACCTCCATCGACAACCCCAATCCTTCCCTAGTCCTCTAACCGCCATTACCCCCCCCCCCCCCCCCCCCCCACCCCCCCCGTCGTTGGTCAACCTCTAGTCCATACGCAAGGAGCCTGCATCCTCTGCCCTGTCAGACTTCCAGAACGCTTTCACTACAGTACTCCGGCTCCTCCCCTCACTACCTCTGAACGCAGTCCGACATCTTCAGTCACAGTAGCTCCATCCCACGGTGCCCCTCTTACTTCGTTAGTATCTCTTTGTTGTATGGACCTACATTTTCAGTATTGAAATATAGTGTTGAAATTTCATTCTTGCTTGGATATCTAGTTTGTGGTTTTCTTTGGGAATTCTTGCGAAATGCAAGACCTACTAAACCTACCCTACATCAGTGTTGTTCATTTGCAATACAAATGATTGACAGCCTTCATAAGAGAAGTTGAATGAAGCTTGGCAAAAATGATTCACTTGCGATAAGTTCTATGTAGTTTTTTGAGCCCTAAAATATTGTGATCCATACTTGATTCAAAGGGAGTTTGTAATCTTCTTTGATCATCAAGTCTTGGAGTATCTCATTAGCCAGAAGAAAATCAATAAGATGCATGCTCGGTGGGCCGCCAACATCCAAAAAATTGTTTGTCATTCATCAAAGGCTAGTTTGTAGAATCAGGCTGTGGATGCGTTGAGAACGAGAGCTACACTTCTTGTCAAATCAATTATGAAATTGTGGGGGTTCAACTACATAAAAGAATTCAAGGTCGGCGATGAAAGCTTTTCACCGAGTATATTGAGGGGAGGCGGATGTAACTTTCACTTGCATGAGGGTTTCTTATTTAAGGGGAACTAGTTGTGCATCATGTCCAATCTCCTCGTGCAAGATGATCATTTGTGATCTTCATGGTGTAGGATTCATAGTGTGAAACCCCGTATTTGTCAAGTGGACTCGGTAGACCAGTAAGTAGAAGGGGCAAGACATTTTGGAAGAGGGGCGAGTGCGGCCTGGAGGATTAGTGCACTCGCCAACCATGGGCGAGTGTACCCCTGGCAGCTCGCACCTGCCCCCGGTTCCAGGCGAGTGCGAGTACCCAGCCTCACCGGGTACTCGCCACCCCCGGACGAGCAAGCCTCAAGTGGTGTGTACTCGCACATAGGGGGTAATCCATTTTTCCAGGGAATCTCATTTTGATTGCACAGACAGGTCACCTAAGAAAAAGACAAGACAATTGCATGTGTGGAAGAACATAGATATTGGCCTCAACTGAACAGAGATTGCAAATTTGTTGGTAGCTGTGTCGCAAGGTTGCTAAGGGCCAAGCGCAAAATACAAAAAAATACATGCCCTTACCAGTTTTACAAGCTATTTTGAAGGACTTCCCCATGGATTTTGTGTTGCCCTTTCCCGAACTCGCAAGGCACGAACTGTCTTTTTAGTAGCTGGCATGTTCTCCAAGATTATATATTTCATTCTTTGTCGCAAGCTCTTCAATGCTTCTCATATAGCTAAGTTATTTTTTATGAATCGTTTGATCACACAGCATTCCTAAATCTATCTGTCATATAGACCACAATTTGATGGTTAGGGGGAAGTGGTGAACATAGAAATTTGATATGAAAAGTACACGGTGACCCACCGAAGTAGTAGAACTATGCTTTTGCACAAACTGTGTTTAATAGCATAGTGAATCACTTTACTAAGAAAGCTCCTTTTGCAGTTGTGTATGTTATACAACCAAGACATGGTCCAGAATTGGTCAGACTATCCCATGGCCTGTGAATAAGCATCCCAAGGGAGCCGACTAACAAGCATAGGATATACAAGGTGTTTGCAGTTGATCACAAGATCATCATGTTCTTATGAAAAGAGTGCTTATGTTGGAACATGCAACAAGTTAAAACCAAAGAAGCACAAACTGCATAGAGTGGTGGTGAAGATATTGTATGTAGTGGCCCTCCCTGCAGACACGAGTACTGTGATCTCCGATGGGGTGATGGGGTTCACGATCGTGGCGGCGAGGATGGTGGATTTGGGGGATCTCAATCTTAGAGAGGAAAACACGGGAGCGGCTATAGGTTAAGGTAATGCTTGCAAAGATACTATGAAACCTTGCCGCGGCTACTTAGGCGAGAACTAAAGGGAGAGCTTTCAAATCCCTAAGCCCTACGTGGGGTGAACTAAAGAGAGAGGAGATGAAATCATTCTTGTTTTTATTTCATTCCATGGCCCAAGAGGTCTTTAAATGGATTATATGAACACCTTCGCAATAAGTCCCCTAACAATCAGGTAAACTAACAATCATAAAAACTCCAAATTAAAAGAATCTTAAAATATGACCAATAAAAATGACAAGCCCTTTTTTGAAGTGGAGGGTACTAATGCAACTGACTGCATGGATTGATTGGACCATCAAAACTGAAGAACGTAAGGAAATGAGAAATACCTAAATGTCTCAATGTTGCATGACTTAGGCAGTCTAGCGGAGCAGGTGTCGTGCACGTGGATCCCTAGAGGTCAGACCGCGGTCGTTGCCCGGATCAGCGAGGTGCCCGCAATTTTATGGCGTCTAGCGGATCAGGACCGTGGCGGATCTAGAGCCAAACATAGGTTTAGTTGCAGGCCATGGATTTACGCTTGACCAGTGAATTATATATTTCAAGTATACTTCCTCTTTTTTAGAGGAGTGATGATGAGCCATTTTCTACGTAGTATTTTATATGATTTGTTTATCTTCTCATTTTCAATCATTTCAAGGCAACAGTTAAAGCTCTTTGGATCCCGGTAGATTTAGGATCAGAATAGTTGGACTCAACAAATCACCAAACCTTTAGAAATCAATTAATACAGAGTGTTTGGTGGTGTTTGGTTGGGCTAATAGGCTGCATTGCGGTTGGGAGAAAACAGAGTTTTGAAGAAAAGTGGCGTTTGTTTCGGCTGAGGTCTAAAAAGCAGGTTACTTAAAACCTTGGTTTTACGATAAGTTCCAACTGCACTCCATAGCCCCGCCCCAGCCGCACCACTTCATGTTTCTTTCCCCCCGATACCCTAAGTCCTAACCCGCGAGCGGCGATATCTCCTTCCCTTTCTTCAATGTCGTCGTCAATCCTCCGTCTAGGTGCTCCAGTCGCCAGCGAGTTCGAGGGCGATTTAATGATTTCTAATATTTTTCTCTACATCCTGTATTTAATGATTAAAAAAATGATCGAATGCCTGAAAAATCTAATGTTTTTAACTCTACATTTGTATGGCAATTATTAAAAACATTCAAGTTATCATTTTACGAAAAAAATCCATCCAAAACTCTGTTTTATTCCCAAACAACTTTTCCAAAACTCTGTTTTTCAAACTGCATTTCACCCAAATAATTTTTTAACAAAACTCTGTTTTTCAGAAACAACACTTTTCTCAAACTCAATTTTCAATCAGCATCTTTCCATCCTAGCCCAAGCAAACAGAACCTTAGTGGTGTGAAGAGAATACAAGAAGAGCTACAAAAGTAACTTGCGGTTGTGATGGAGAAAAAAGAAGATTACACCTAACTACAATTAGGTTGAAATCTGAATTCAAGTGAAAAGGAGTTTCTAACAAGTACAAGCAACTCTAAACCTAGATCCCTGGTGCCCTACTTTACAAAGATGTGCATATGTATAATACCAAATCCATTCAGTTTCTATAAAGATTATTATCCTTAGCTTTTGAGAAATCATTAATCAATAGTTTTGAATGACCTACTTTTTCAACCTATGACACTATGAGCTTTTTACTTTTTTGATTCAATAAAAATAAGTCAGAAATATTAAACAGCAGAACCATCAAATTTGATTCATTCTCAATAGAGAGTGATGCATGTATAAGGAATTAGACTAAAATACTGGGTTGATATTAATGGAAACTGATAAGCATCATTTAATTTAATTGTTCTTCTAGAAAAAAATATGCTTAAAATTTGTGCAATAGTAGATTCAGATAATAGTGCATAATCATTATATCATCACGAACATTAGCACCTTTGCCTTTATCTACTTTCAGGGCAGAATGGCCATCCCATAGACCGATGTAGAACACTCTGCTTTATGTGAAGTTGCACTTTTATGATGGACAGGCATCACCACTTGCATGCCACCTTGGAGTTCCACCAAGGGGGAATCTGGAGTCAGCACCAGACGGCTTTATCAGGGACGTGACCCGTGCACCCCAACCAGCTCTCCTCCATAGAGTCACCACCATGCGGCAGGTTGTTGAGGTCAGGGCTCGATTCCCAAACCTCCTAGATAAGAGGCCTTCACCAACGCTCTCATCATCAACTGATCCGCGGCTCATTTGTTGATGAGAGCGCTAGTGAAGGCCTCTCATCTAGGAGGTCTAGGGATCAAACTCTGATCTCAACAACCTGCCGCATGGTGGTGACTCCATGGCGGAGAGTTGGTTGGGGTATACGGGCCGCGACCCTAATAAAGCCGCCTGGTGTTGACTCCAGGTGGACCCCTGTGGGACTCCAGGGTGGCAGGCAGGTGGTGATGCCTGTCCAGCATCAATTCTCGTGTGGCTTCACATAAAGCAGAGTGTTTTGCGTCAGTCTATGAGATGGTCATTCTGCCCTGAATGCAGATAAAGCTGTCTAGTGCTGGCTCCAGGTGAGCCCCCTGGTGGGACTCCCGGGTGACAGGCAGGTGGTGATGCCTATCCTGCATCAATTCCCGTGTGCCTTCACATAAAGCAGAGTGTTTTGCATCGGTCCATGAGATGGCCACTCTGCCCTGAAAGCAGACAAAGGCGGAGGTGCTTCGACTGTCATTTGAATAGTCCCCCCCCCCCACCCGTGTCATTGAGACAATTGTTAGCTTCCTTTGGAAACCACAAGGTGTTTGATGCTGCTCATAAATCTGGATATAGAACTTACAGAATTGTTTATGTCTGCTCTTATAATAGTGAGATAAATTAAAGACCCAACAAGGCTTCAAAATTCTTCTGGATTTGCCTCTTCTTCTCCATGTACTAGATTCTCCAATTTTTCCCTTGCAATCATTCATGTTGAATCGATTGAGAATGTCATATTACTGTTGTGAAATCATAATTTCACCAGGTTGCTGAGTTACCTAGATTCCAAGGAAATAACTCATTCAAAAGTCTGTCATTTCAAATTTTCTCCATGTCTGCTTTGAAATTGCTAATTAGCTCGATGTAAAGATTAGATCACCCACATATATGCACATAAACATACAATCAGTATTAATTTTCTTTAGATAAAAGGATGGTTCACTCCCACATTTAATGAAACCATTTTTGAGAAAATGCTGCTCCAATTTTTGATACCATGCACATGGGGCCTGTTTTAATCCATACATAGTTTTTTTTAATTTGTATACCTTGCTTTCTTCTCCTTCAATCTTGTAACCTTCTGGATTTGAAATTATTGGAGTTATTAGTTTATATTATTATTTAAGGTGTCTTAGTTTATGGTTGTTTTGTTCCACATCATGAGTTTGTCTTTAAGTGTCTTGGTAATCACCTATATATTACCCTTATGTGGAAAAATTAAAACACACCAAGTATTATCTATTTCCCTCTTTCAATCAGAGACGGGTTTGACTCCTCCATGAAATTTAGTCGCCCTAATTATGGGCAAAGTACATTTCACGGTGGCTTCCTGAGGCGGAATGCAGACGCAAACCCGCGGCGGAGGGTGAGTTTTGGGCCCGTTCGGGGTCAATTGGCTACTTATCATATATGGCGTGCCAGGATCGATGATCCGACTCCACGGATGCATCCGGCCCGTCGTTCCGACACGATTTCACATATTATGTTACGCGGTCACATTCACTCAAGTGGACGCCGCTCGTCAAAATGTATGGAGCGCACATATGAAAGTCTTCATGGTCGCGGGCACATTCACTCAAGTAGACCCCCCTCATCATAATTTATGGAGCGCGCATATGGAAGCCGCCATGATTGACCTTCTTATAATTAATTTGTATGAATTAATTAATTGATATTAATTAATTCATACTAATTAATATCAATCAATTAAGTTAATTATTTGTATTTTCTTATTAGGTTGCCTTTTGTATTTCCTTCTTTAAGTGGCTTTTTAATTTCCTTGTTTGGTTGTCCTCCCTCATCTATATAAGGGGGAGGGATTTATGTGGGAAGTTATCTTGGAATGTATGAAGGTTTTTATGATTGCTCCCTAATTTCGTCTATTCTCATTCTCTTCCTCTTTCCTTCTCGCTCACCCCCGCCGGCCCTTCCCCTTGCCATTCCTCCTGGAATTTATCTGTGATCCTAACAATTGGTTCGACCTGCCACACCGCCCGCCATCTCGTCGTTGGTGCACCAAATATTCGTGCACGGCTGTTTCGCTCTTTTCCAGAACGTAGCTACAACACGAATTTGTCGATCTGCGCCAGTTTTTTGCCCGATCTCGCCCCAGCGCCCGTTCCGCCAAATCATTAACGCGTCGTCCCAAAATCCCACTGATTTGCGCGTGAAGTCCCCCGCTTCGCTCCACTACAGCCCGATCGGCCTGTCCAGCGCATCCCCCGCCGCTTGCGTCTCGATCCCGACTCGCACCTGTCCGTCGTTCCACAACCCTGCTCCGCCGAAGCCCCACTAGACCGCCTACCCCGCCGACTCTCTCCTCTCCGCTGGTTTCCGCACCCAGATCCGCCGGCCTCCGCCCACTGTCACAACAATCTGTTGGATTCCGCCCAGCTTCTGTCGTCGTCTTCATCAACTCAGACCCCTATCGGCTGCTCCCCGCCAGATTTGCCTTTTTTACACATTAATCGGTCGGAATCATCTCCAGTCTACCTCCTTGGCAACATGATCGCCGCCCAATCAGCCGCGCCCAGACCGCTGTTCTTGCCATTGGCGGACACCAACCCTCGACTGGATTTTTTTGTCGTCGCTGCACAAATCCTGGTCACATGCGCCTCTCTCCACGTCAAAGCCGATCGTCTCCTCGCTCTCGACAGACGGGCCTTCTCAACCTCCCTCGAGGCTCCCTTCCCTAGGTCGCCTCTACCACGGCTGCCTCCTGCACCATGCGAGAGTTATCATGTCATGCAATCCCTAACATTCCGCTATGACGCCAACCGGCCCCTCTGCCCCGCAGTTGATCCTCCTGTCGAAAGCGTGTCGTCCGTTGATGTACCACCTCTCTCCACGATGGTCGTCCCTCCACCGCTTCTGCCACCTCTCTGGTCACCTGCCCCGCAGCCTCCGGTAAACTCGCCGCCTACGCTACCTGCTTTTACTCTGTCGGCCCTGGCCCCGCCGCCCCCTCTGGCCATCTCACCGCCTCCTCTCCCGGTTCGTGCCCCACAGGCCCCGGCTTTGCCGCTTCCACCGGCCACATCGCCGCCTCTTCTGCCGCCCCATGCTCCGCTGACTCCGACGGATCCGTTCCTGCTGCCGGCCGTCGCGTCTCCGACATCCATGTGGCTGTTGCTCACCACTGCTCCGCCGACCTTGCAGAAACACTTCCGCCGCTCATCGTTCCGGCGGCGCTGCCGCTGCTCGCCAACACCGTCGCCGCTGCTACACGCTTACAGGCCTTGTTCTGGCGGGAGGTCAACGTACCCAATAATCCTCCCGTCGAACTCGCACCGGCCTTGCCGATCCTCTGTCATTCTCTCGGTGACAAAGCCCTTACGGGGACGGAGCGGAGGGCTTCCGCTGTTTACCACACCGTCCGCATGCCATCAAAATTCTTCAAGATCCCGACAAGGGTTGGGGACTCGACCTTGAGGACAAGGTCGATTTCCAAGGGCGGTATAGTGTTACACGATCACATTCACTCAAGTGGACCCCGCTCGTCAAAATGTATGGAGCGCACATATGGAAGCCTCCATGGTCGCTGGCACATTCAATCAAGTGGACCTCCACTCATCATAATTTATGGAGCGCGCATATGGAAGCTGTCATGATCAACCCTCTTATAATTAATTTGTATGAATTAATTAATTTATACTAATTAGTAGCAATCAATTCAGTTAATTATTTTGTATTTTCTTGTTGGGTTGCCTTTTATATTTTCTTGTTTGAGTGGCTTTTTTATTTCCTTATTTGGTTAGGGTTATCTTGGAATGTATGAAGGTTTTTATGGTTGCTCCATAATTTTGTCTATTCTCTTCCTCCTTCCTTCTCGCTCACCCCCGCCGGCCCTTCCCCCCGCTGGATTCCTCCTGGAATTTATCCGTGATCCTAACATATTTGTCGTTTTACTTTTTTTTTGATGTAATCGGGCAACCCCGTCTCCGACCAATTATAGCTGTCGATGGTGGGATGCTCTAATATCTCTTTATTATAAATAAGAGTATATGGGGGCTGCTAGAGGCTATTGCAGAATTTGGAGACAAAGAATCTCAGATTCCCGCGATCATCACACGGTGCCGACTCTGTGGAATCCTAGGTGAGGACTCCTAGGTACTTATCTTCCTCCCCAAGGTAATACCTAACCCTAGTCTCCTTTTCCCCACCTCTAACCCCTTTACCGCCCCTCCCAAAGCCCCCCCATAGTAGCTGTCGGCCTCCCTACAGTCCTGCTGTTTTTTGGCCGCCTGTAGCCACTCTTTTCCCCTCTCCAATAGCAACCGCCAACCCCTCCACCACTCCCAACAGCAGCCTCCAGCCCCTCCCGTCACCCCACAACCACCGCCACCTATTTTCCCTGCCTCCACAACCACCGTCACCCCTCCCTTGCGGCCTCCACCAACCCGGTTTTGCTACCGCCGCCCCCCATCCCGTGGAACCACCTCCAAGCCTTCATCCTTCACCAGATCTGTCCAGATTTGGGCATTCCAGCCCAGATCCAGCCACCCCCACGGCCCCACCTCTCTGATTCACCTCCCACAGCCCGTATCCGCTCCCAAATCATTGGATCTACATTCCCGCATCCCGATCCCCTTCCCTAAGCAAGATCCACTAATCCCCCACTTCATATTGCCAACGATTCCTCTCTGGATCATTCCTATTGTGTTGAATATCTCTGAATCTGCTCTCCTACGACAACCCCCATGTTTTGTGAGTTGTTATTTATTGTATGGATCTTGTTTCTCAATATTAAACTATGGTGATATGATTTTATATTTGTTTGGATAAATAGCATTATAGAATTTTGTTCTCGATTTATTTTATGATTTGCGGGAACAATTCGTCGCGCTCTTTCGCTTTGACCCTCCACACGGAGGAAAGCCTAAGCCTACTTGCCTAAAGAATTATTTTGCTTTTGCTAGAATTATCTGCGTGTAGTTTGAATATTTATTGCTTAATTTGAATTTACCATCAGATTTGCATTGCATGTAGGGTTAGGGTATCGTTCATCCGCCGCCTATAGATTCGTGTTGCGTCACTTCCTCTCTAGATTCCTCCGAATTTCTCCTCTCCCATCTGCGTGCTCCTCTACGATCTTTCCCACATAGTGTGACGTGTCTTCTGCTTCCGACGTTTCTGATCTCGTCGACGTCGTTTGTTTCCTATGGATCTCGTCTCCTTGTGGCACGTCGACTCCGATTACGATTTCTCATTCCTGCTCGATCCCTGCCTACGCCGATGATTCTTCTTGTCAATCCCACAGGAGATTTCGTGGTCGATCCTGTATGCTGCTCCCCTCAGCGATCCCAATACAATTGTTGCTCCCGCCTAGCGTTGGACTAGGCGTCTATGTTGGTCCTGTCATGTCTAACTTCTCCAGATGATCTCGTTTGCTGCTTTGATAGTTCTAGTCACCGGCCTACTCCGACTGAAGATGTTTATGTAGACCAGTTGCGGTGTTTCTTTCTGTTTGCCCCTGTTCCAACCGCTTCTCGTTACTTTCTGACCACTTTTGCTGCTTCTGGTCGTTGTCCACCTTTTTTTAGGGTGGTAATATCTCGTTGATGATGTTGTGTGTTTTTCAATTATTTGTCTGTACTGTTATTATTGTCTGTTGTTATGCCTATTTGCACGTGTTTTTCAAGTGAGAGGGAGTGTTGGGACGACGTCGACTCGGATGATCTTTCCCGACCTTTCGCATTTGTTCGACACGGCATCTAGGTTTATGTTGTATATTATTATGCATCTCCCCATATTTCTTTCGATTGGTCATGTGTTGGAACATGACTGATGTTGGTGTTCTAATCTCAACGGGTTGTGTCGCGTGGGACCGTGTCGTGCGGGACTGTGTCATGTGGGACCGCCCGTTGTGCAGATTATCCCCAGTTGCCCGTTTGGTGATTAGCTCCACATTGTTTTTTCCCTTCTGCATGTTATGTGTAGGTGACGTTGGTTGACCTTCCTTTCCAACGAGTTGTATCGTATGGAAGTATCCCCAGTCACCAGTTTGTTGATTTCTTTCCAGCTAGTTCACGTCGTGTGCGGAAACTCTGTAGTGTGTGGGTCTACGTCGTGTGTGGATATGTCCCCGACTTGATTCTCTGGTTTGGATTTTCTCTGGTGGCTCGTCTGTTGTTTTGTCCCTCATCGCCTACTTTCATTGTCGTTATTATGATATCCAAGTTGAAGGTCCCCCTTAAGTTTGAGGAGGAGTGTTGAAGTTATTAGTTTATATTATTATTTAAGGCGTCTCAGTCTATGATTGTTTAATCTCACATCATGAGTCCGTCTTTAAGTGTCTTTGTAGTCACCTATATATTACTCCAATGTGGAAAAATAAAACACAACATGATGCGGGACAGGAGTCCACCTGCCCGCTACCCTGGAGTCCCACCAGGGGGCCCACCTGGAGTCAGCACCAGGCGGCTTTATCAGGCCCGCGGGCCGTACACCCCAACCCATCCCCGGCTCCACCACAGAGCCGATAGGTTGTTGAGGCCGGGGCTCGATCCCTCGACCTCCTTGATAAAGAGCTCTCAGGCGAGCTCTCATCACCAACTGAACCGCATCAAAATATTATCCAATTGTGATCTAACCGTCGAATTTGCATAGCATGTAGGGTTAGATCGCGGGTTTCCCGCCGCCTATAGATTCGCCCTGCGTCAATTGATATCAGAGGAAGGTTGCGCCCAGCCAGGTTGCGCACACTTTTTGATATGCAGTTGTAGATTCTATAGGTTTTTCATTATGTCTAGGTATCACCACTTGTCCCCACCTCACTTTGGAGGTCTTGAGTCCACTTGCACCCGCTCTCACAGAGCCCCGTCAGGGAGATCCTCACATTATTACGACGATCATTCTCGATCGCAGTACACCACCTTCAGAGATCGTGTTGACCCACTGACACGACCACACTATGCTAGATTTGATCAGTATGATGATTGTTGTCGCTCTTATCCGTACACGCGAGCGGATCGTGTTGATCCTTCGACACGACCCGGTTACCTTAGGAATGATTATTATGAGCATAGTCGTTCCGAGAGAGATCTTGAGAGTCAGTTTCGTACTGTTGCCCCTTCCTTTGATGGCTCATCGAGTCCCGAGTCTTTCAGTTATTGGCTCGTGGATATGGAGTATTATCTTGATCATTTTGAGGTGTTCGGTGAGCGTCGCGTCAAGTTTGCGAAACTTAGACTTTTAGATCAGACGATGACATATTGGGCTAGCGTTGAGAGGACCCGTGAGCGAGACCATCTTCGTCGCATCACTAGTTGGGTGGACATGAAGCGTACATTATATCAGAGGTATCTACCTTCGTCGTATCGGAGTCGCTTGCTCGACCAATTATTTTCCCTTCAACAAGGATCCATGTCTGTCGCTGAGTCCATGGATCGCTTTGATGAGTTAGTTGTGAGGAGTGATATCTGAGAGGACCCAGCCATGACCACTACCAGATTTCGGTCTGGGCTTCAATCTGACATTCGTACTAAGGTAGTTTATCATAGTTCGGAGTCCCTCGAGCAGACATATCAGCTCGTCCTTCGTTATGAACAGTCATTGAGATCCGCAAGAGCTGGTCGATGGGATTCTCACCCTGACCTCTGCAGTACGAGTCCCTCCCATGCTGAGGTCACCATGACGTCTACCACTATATCCTGTTAGCCACGACGGAAGTGATACACAAAGCGGATTGCTCTCACCCCAGTAAGGTGCTTAGCCCAGTGAGTGACCTATCTCTTGTCTTTGACCCGTCTCCTGCGACGCCGATTGAGAGTGGGCCTGAGCGACCTATTGAGTCTGCAGTATTGTGTCCATCACCCACACCTCTTCTTCTGTCATGCACCGGGCTAGTTAACACCCTCACCATAGACCCAATTCTTGACACTACACCCACAGACCCATTCTTGAGTGTAGGTCTATGTTGCTCTCTCGTTGTCATTGCCCTGAGTCACATCACAACCGAGAGCCCAGAGCTTGATGTTGATCTCGCAGTAACTATGTCACCCATTCACGAGGACACGGCCCCTTACGATAGTACTCACATGGAGGATCATGACCCTAGTGACGAGTTTTATGATGACCCCCCTGTTGAGCCTCCTGATGAGCCGCCACATCCTGTGAGGATACGATTTGGGTGAGACGCTCATTTATGAGCTTTGAGTTATTGGCGTCTCTTTCGCTATCATTTATAGCCTTGTCCCAGAGAATTGATCTTGCGTGAAGCATAACATATGTAGGGCCTTCCTTGAGTACGCTTGAGCAGACACATATTTTGAGGGCCTATCTTATGGCACATCGCACCCTCAATAAGTTTTGGGACACGCCACCCGCTGACTCACCCGATGAGTTCTTCCTTGTCGGGGATACTCACCACACTCGAGAGTCACGTCTTCTAGTCAGTGTGCACGATCTTCATTTAGGTGGTTGCCTCATTCGCGATGACTTCTCGTACACACCTCCTGGTGAGCCCCCTGATGTGTCATGTTCCCTGAGAGACATTTGGCTCTTTACGAGCCCGTATTTGAGTATAGTTGTCTCTCACGATCATCTGAGCACTCGTCACACACGGGATGAGTTTTTCTACACTCTACCGAGAGAGCCTCCTGATAGGCCGCCATATTTTATAGACGTCCCGATCCCAGTCATTATTAGACTTTCCTGTAACAGGTACGTTGTGTCGGTCATGTGTCATTTGCATGAGTCTGTTGAGTCGTTTCGTCATCTTTTGTATGAGTCTGTTGCGTTGTCTGTTCATCGTTTGCATGTGTGTCATGAGTCAGTCCGACGAATAATCCATATTGGTAATAAATCTTGTAAATCACATGCGGATGTTCATTGGCAAGTGCAGGTACTTCATGAAGGCGAACATGTGATGGTAAGAATCTGCGTTGTAGGGCTCCGTGCGAGGCTTGCAAAAAGTTTGAGCGTTGGGCGAATGGGTCCCCACTCAGTCCTGAGATGCATCGGGACAAATGCTTATGAGCTGGGCACCCCGCGAGCATGGGTACCCATACAGTGTTCAATGTCGAGGACCTGATGCCATACTTTGCACCTCACGAGTATTCGGGCCCACATCTTGGTGTCCCTCCCGAGCCTTTACCACCATTTTTACCACCCACCACTCAATCTACCCCCGAGCCCTTGCCACCACATTCATTGCCCCGTGCTCAGCCCATACTTACCCGGGATCTTATCCACAACGGTTCCACCATTGGCACATCAGATCCCACCAGATCCTTCTGTTACTATATTGAGAGATGAGATTATCACTGAGATCTTTACGCATGAGTCCGTCCTCTCTACAGACGGTCTTGTGTGTCGCTACCCGGTTTGCGGGCACGGACGATCCTTCATTGACAACATTTGGATGCTACCAACGAAGCTTGATCGACTCGCCCTGGACTTCGACTTCAGTACGACCGTCTCCATTCATTGGAGATGGAAGCTTTTCAGTCCGGAGGAGTTGATTGGCGAGGACACTTTTTCAGCGACGACACTTGGGCGATCTCTGGTGGACCTCTTCGAGCTTTACCCGGCATGCAGCGAGAGAATTCTGATCCTTATTCATTGGGAGATGAATTCTTTCAAGCCGGGGAGAGTGATGCGGAGCAGAGACGAGGACGAGCTTTGGGCTCATTCGGGGCTAATTTGGAGACTTACCATATATGGCGTGCCCGGATCGACGATCCAACTCCGTGGATGCGTCCGGATTTGCGTTGCGAATCAATTTCATATATAGCTTTGTACTTTTCAAATTCTATTTCATGTAGTTTTGGCCCCGAGACCAACGACCAATCATAGTAGTTGATTCCGGGTGCCCTAATTTTTATTTCTTATAAATAGATGGTTTAGGGCTGTCGTCATTTCTCATTGATGAATGTTTGGAGCCTTCTTCCTTCATTCCGGTGATCTCCTCCGCGGTGCCGACTCCGTGGAGCCCCCTTGGTGACGACTCCTTGGGTAAGTGTGTATCCTTTGTTATTTTCCTCCCTCCTCTATGTTTTTCCCTTTGTTGTTCAGCCATCGTTCTCCTCTGAAACCCTCATCCATAGCCCTTACAACCCACAAAATAATCGACCGTTTTGCTGTTCAGAAAGCACAATCACTGTTCACGGCACTGTTCACGATACTGTTCATTTGTATCATTTATTGTTCATTTCATATGTTTTTTCGGTTGTCGTAGCCTTCTAGAGCCGCCGGACCCCCTCCAGCCGCCTCCACCCCTCCTGCCGCCTACCAGCAGGCTACCCAGCCTCCTCTGCCCTTCCAGCCGCCCACCAGTGAGCCGCCCCAATCCCTCTGCCCAACCCCATCCCACCCACACCCTCTCTACCTCTGTCCAACAGCCGTCTGGCTGTTTTCAGCCCCAAACCGGTCCAGATCTGGGCATTCCAGCCTAGATCCAGCCACCCGCCCTTTCCTTTTGCTGCCCTCACGCCCACCTCCAAGCAGCCACCCACTGTCAGATCTGCTCTGATCCGAGCAATCCAGCCCGTCCATCCCCCGATCCAGGTCTCGCAACACCAACCAGCCATCTCCCTTACCCGTCCCGGCCCCCCATCACCGGAACCCTTCTCCAAGCCCTCCAACATTCAGATCTCTTTTATTGGCAGCAGCCCTAATATTTGTGTGGTGTATTTGTATTGGTATTTTGTTGTAAGACATGAATATGGTGTGATTATTACATGTTTGTTTGGTATTTCAGTTTGTTATAGTTATTTGCTCTTGTACTAATCTCTAACTGCATGAAGGATTCATTCGCTGCGCGCTCTTACTTTGGTCCTCCACGCGGAAGAAAGTCTAAGCTTGTTTTTGCCCTAATAAAAGTATTTTGTCTTGTCGTGTACTTATTTTGCGTATGATGTTTTATTTATTATTCAATTGTGATCTAATCGTCGGATTTGCATAGCATGTAGTGTTAGATCGCAGGTTTTTCCGCCGCCTATAGATTCGCCCTGCGTCAGTTACCCTCTTTTCTCAAGAACACACATGCTACAGAGAGGCCAGAGGGATCCATGTTGGAGAGACTATGAAAAATGAGTTAGAAATGATACAAAAAAATAAAAGATGGGCACTTTCTGAGAAACCACTGGGAAGAGAGGTGATCGACCTCAAATGAATCTTTAAGATCAAGTATAACCAAGATGGAACCATTTAAAGGCATAATGCTTGATTAGTTGCCAAGGGGTATGCTCAACAACCCGGTATTGATTACTTTGAGACCTTTGCGCCTATAGCCCGCTTTGAAACCATTTTTGTTCTTCTTGCTTTGGCAGCACAAAGAGAACTTGAAGTATTCCAACAAAACATAAAATCTGCCTTCTTAAACAGAGATATTTAGGATTTTTTTGTTGAAAGAGAGGAATAGATAATACCTGTTGTGATGCGGAGCAGAGACGAGCACGAGCTTTGGGCTCATTCGTGGCTGATTTGGAGACTTACCATATATGGCGTGCCCGGATCGACGATCCGACTCCGAGGATGCGTTCGGATTCGTGTTGCGAATCAATTTCATATATAGCTTTGTACTTTTCGGATTCTATTTCATGTAGTTTTGACCCCGAGACCAACGATCAATCATAGTCGTTGATTTCGGATGCCCTAATTTTTATTTCTTATAAATAGATGGTTTAGGGCTGCCGTCATTTCTCATTGTTGAATGTTTGGAGAGTCTTCTTCCTCCATTCCGGTGATCTCCTCCGCGGTGCCGACTCCGTGGAGCCTCATTGGTGACGACTCCTTGGGTAAGTGTCGTGAACAGTGATTGTGTTTTCTGAACAACAAAACGGTCGACTATGATTGAGCCTTCCAGAGTCGGTTGTTGTGTCGACTCCGTGGTGTTGTGAACAGTGATTGTGTTTTTTGAACAACAAAACTGTTCATTTCATATGTTTTTTTGTTGTTGTTGTAGTCTTCCAGAGTCGTCGGACCCCCTCCAGTCGCCTGTCCAACCGCCTCCACCCCTTCTGCCGCCTACCAGCAGGCTTCCCAGCCTCCTCTGCCCCTCCAGCCGCCCACCAGTGAGTCTCCTCACTCCCTCTGCCCAACCCCATCCCACCCACACCCTCTCTACCTCTGTCCAACAGCCGCCTGGCTGTTTTCAGCCTCAAACCAGTCCAGATCTGGGCGTTCCAGCCCAGATCCAGCCACCCCGCCCTTTACTTTTGCTGCCCTCACTCCCCCATCATGCGGAACCACCTCCAAACAGCCACCCACTGTTAGATTTGCTCTGATCCGGGCAATCCAACCCAGATCCAGCCCACCCATCCCCCGATCCAGGCCTCGCAACACCAACCAGCCATCCCCCTTACCCGTCCCGGCCCCCCATCACCGGAACCCTTCTCTAAGCCCTCTAACGTTCAGATCTCTTTTATTGGCAGCAACCCTAATATTTGTGTGGTGTATTTGTATTGGTATTTTGTTGTAAGACATGAATATGGTGTGATTATTACATGTTTGTTCGGTATTTCAGTTTGTTATAGTTATTTGCTTCTGTACTAATCTCTAATTGCAGGAATGATTCATTTGTCGCGCGCTCTTACTTTGGCCCTCCAAGCAGAGGAAAGCCTAAGCTTGTTTTTGCCGTAATAAAAATATTTTGTCTTGTCGTGGATCTATTTTGCGTGAGATGTTTTATTTATTATCCAATTGTGATCTAACCGTCGGATTTACATAGCATGTAGGGTTAGATCGCAGGTTTTCCCGCCGCCTATAGACTCGTCCTGCCTTAATTGGTATCAGAGGGAGGTTTTGGGCGGTGGAGAGATGGATTGGAGGGAAAATGAGGCTTAGGGTTAGGGGCACCTTGGGGAGGGAGATACAAGCTTAGAAGTCGTCACCTAGGATTCCACGGAGTCGGCACTGTGGAGGGATCACCGGATTTCGGGATTTCTCTTCTCCAAAATCTGTGATGAGAAATGACGGCAGTCCTACACCATTTATTTATAGGAAATAAAAATTAGGGCATCTGGAATCAACGACTATGATTGGTCGTTGATCTCGGGGCCAAAACTACATGAAATAGAATCCGGAAAGTACAAATTATATATGAAATTGATTCGCAGCGCGAATCCGGACACATTCACGGAGTCGGATCGTCAATCCGGGCACGCCATATATGGTAAGTCTCCAAATCACCCCTGAATGGGCCCAAAGCTCGCGCTCGTCTCTGCTCCGCATCAGTAACATTGCAAGAGCTATAGATATCTTCATTAGATCGAAGCCTTAGAGGAGATGATGAATCGCTTGAATCATCAGAAGGGACCTCACGATGCTCCACAGGAGGATTGGAAGGTTGTGGTTCAGCAGTGTCTTCATTGATGCTGTCAGTAACTGGCATGTCTTTCTTCATTGTGAGAGTCACCAGCAACCATCCTGAGCAAATTATGATCCTCTGAAGAGACCCATCTGCAGCAGCTATCTTCATCAAAAATCAAATCTCTTGGTATGATTTATTTATTGGTGATCGGATTGGATTGTGTACTAATTAGGCTTTAGATACTTCACTATAGAAAAAGAAAATTGTGTTTTCTCCATTTGCTTCTAATTTGTGACTCCGCTATTTTGGAATATGACGGAATGATATGCAACCAAATATTTTTAAACGTGCAATATTGAGTTTTCTCTTGTGCCATATGTTACAGGTCCAAATGCTACGGAACTACGCGACGACGAGCCACCATGACAAGTCTACACGAGTCGGGCGCGTATATCGCAAGGGCCCACCGAAACCGCGGAGAATATTTAATAATAAATAAATTATTATATTTGTTGACGCATTTTTAGTATTTTCAGCATTTCCTAATTTCCAGTATTTCCTAATTTCAGTTTCTTTTTATATTTGTTCATTGCCACTATAAGAGGGCTGACGGACCTTGTAATCTTTATCTTGGAATGTATGAAGGTTTCTAAGGTTGCTCCTTAATTTTGTCTCTTCTCGTCCTCATTCATTCTCGCTCACCTCCGTCGGTCATTCCCCTTGCCGGATTCCTCCTGAAATTTATCTGTGATCGTATCAATTGGTCTGACTTGTCGCACCGCCCGCTCTCGCCGCCGGTGCTCGAGTTTGTCTAAGGAATTCGGCAATCTATCTCCCTGGTCCACTGACCTACACAACACTCGATCCTCGCCGACCCGCGTCATCGCGACACAGCCCTGTTTCTGCGACAAAGCACCCGAGCGGCCCGATTATTGTCGCCGTTCCGCACGACGCGCGACCCAGCCGACGCGCGACCCAAGCGAAGCGCGACCCAGCCGACGCACGGTTCACCCTTACCGAACATCCCGACCCAGATCCGCCTCTGACATCCTGTCGCCACCGCCAATCAGCCACGTCCTGCCCTCCAGCAACCGGATCGGCCCGCTCCACCTCCTCCAGCAACCAGATCGGCCTCCGGCGTCCTTTTCGCACTCGATCCGCTCCAATCTGCCACAACCTCCTCCAACAATCGGCTAATCCAGTCGTGCCCCAATCCCGCCCCTGCAGCCCTCCGGATCTTCCGCCGCACAGGGCCTCTATTCTGCATCGTTCTCTTCTCGGCGCCTGGCCCCGCTCTGCTCCAGGTATCGACCGTCCTTCGCCCATGCAGCGGGGCTTCTGTCAGCTGGATCTGCTTCCCCTTTTGTTTCTGCTGCAGGAAGGCCGCCGCCCCGGGCCTCTGTTCCGCTGTGCCGACTGTTGTGTCGCCACGGACATCGTTGGCATCACATCCAACCTACATCCTGGGCACCGTGGTCGCCGCCCAATCCGCTGCTCCCGGGCCGTTGTTCTTGTTGTCGCCGACCATCAACCCTCGACTAGATTTCTTTGACCTAGCCGCACAAATCTTGTCCACATGCGCCTCCCTCCACGCCAAAGTCGTCGTCTTCTCGTGTACCACGGACGGGCTTCTGCAACCCTCCACGAGGTTCCCTGCCCTAAGCCGTCTCCACCACGGCTACCACCTGCACCGACACTTACTCCGACCCTTACACCGACCGCATCACCGCCTCTTATACTGCCCCGTATGATAAACTCGCTGTCCCCCTCTACCGACACTTACTCCGCCGGCTCCAGTCTTGCCACCCCCTCCGATCATCTCACTGTCTCCTCTCCCGGCTCTCGCTCTGCCCGCCCCTGCCCTGTCACTTCCACTGGCTGCATCACCGCCTCTTCTGCCGCCCTGTGACCCGTGCCCCCGACGGATTTGTTCCTGTTGTCGGTCGTCGCGTCTCTGACATCCTTGGGGCGGTTGCTAACCACCGCCCAACCGACCTTGCGGAAGCCATTACTTCTTCCGTTTGTCCTTCCGATGGCGCCGCCGCTACTCACCAACACCGTCGCCACTGCAACATGCTACCTGGCCTTGTTCTGGCAGGAGGTCTGTTGAAAGGGGGGCTCGACCCATCTTGGGAAACCTGGGGAAGAAAGCTCATAGCCCGACTGCAGTCTGTGCACTCCAATCAAATCTCTTGGGGCCCATATCTTGGGGAAATCCCGGGAAGGTTGTTGTGGCTCGGGCTCGATCCCGGGACCTCCTTTATCAAGCTCCTTCATGGAGTCCTGATACCCAACTGTACAGCTCAGTCGGGTATCGGGACTCCTTGAAGGAGCTTGATAAAGCAGATCCCAGGATCGAGCCCGAGCCTCAACAACCTTCCCGGGATTTCCCCAAGATGTGGGCCCCAAGAGATTTGGTTGGAGTGCACCGACTGCATTCGGGCTGTGGACTTTCTTCCCCGGGTTTCCGAAGATGACAGCTCAGTTAGGTATCAGGACTTCATGAAGGAGCTTGATAAAGGAGGTCCCGGGATCGAGCCCAAGGCTCAACAACCTTTCTGGGATTTCCCCAAGATGTGATCCCCGGGAGATTTGGTTGGAGTGCATCGACTACAGTCGGATTGTGGGCTTTCTTACCCGGGTTTTCCAAGATGGGTTGGGCCCCCCTTTCAACAAGGTCAAGGTACCAGATGATCCGGTCACCCGCTTGGTACACGAGCTTGAGGGCAAGCTCGTTTTGAAGGAAGGATGGAGTGTTACGGGTCCCAATGTTACGGAACTACATGACGACGAGCCACCATGACAAGTCTGTACGCGTCGGGCGCGTATATCACAAGGGCACACCAAGACCGCGGAGAATATTTAATAATAAATAGGTTGTTATGTTTGTTGAGACATTTTTGGTATTTCCAGTATTTATTAATTTCAGTTTTTTCTTTTATCTTCACTCCTCGCCACTATAAGAGGGTCGGCGGACCTTGTAATCTTTATATTGGAATGTATGAAGGTTTCTAGGGTTGCTCTCTAATTTTCTCTTCTCGTCCCCCTTCATTGTCGCTCACCCCCGTCGGCCCTTCCCCTTGCTGGATTCCTCCTGGAATTTATTTGTGATTGTATCACCATACCTCATAGGAGGTGTAATTACTCAAGGCTCTGCAAGGGGCAATATTGAGAAGGTATACGGCTGTGTTGGTGGCTTCACTCCATAATTTTTGGGGAAGTTTTTTGGATTGAAGCATACATCTAGCCATTTCAAAGATAGTTCTATTTCTTTTTCAGCTACTCCATTTTGCTTTAGTGTTCTTCTAATTGTTAGCTCCCTTTTTGATTTCATGCTTAAGTTAGAATTCATTGCTAGTGAATTTTCCACCTCTATCCGTCCTTCGATTTTTCTGGAAGAGTTAATGCTTTTTTACAACTTTAGACTTAGGCTTCATTTGTTTTAGCGGTGGCGGGTCGATCCGGCGGGTGGAAACGGAGGGTTCGAACCGGAGGGGAGAGGTGGCTGCTCCAAACGGAGCTTTTTGGAGCGTTTCTCAAGGCGGGCGGGTGGAAACGGAGCAAACGTCGCCGGAGGTTCATTTGTGTACCCGCCTTCCGGCGGCGTTTGCCCAAAACGGAGTTGCGAAACGCCCAAACAAATAGAGCCTTAAAGTGACAAAACTTTAAGAAAGCCTCATTCTTATGGACCAACATAAACAATCGCATCATCCTTCAATGATCATCAACAAATAAGAGATAGTAATTGATGTGGGACAGGAGTCCACCTGCCCGTCACCCTGGAGTCCCATCAGGGGGCCCACCTGAAGTCAACACCAGACGGCTTTTATCAGGACCGCGGGCCGTACACCCCAACTCATCCCCGACTCCACCACAGGGCCAATAGGTTGTTGAGGTCGGGGCTCGATCCCCCGACCTCCTTGATAAAGAGCTCTCGGGCGAGCTCTCGTCACCAACTGAGCCGCGGATCAGTTGGTGATGAGAGCTCGTCTGAGAGCTCTTTATCAAGGAGGTCGAGGGATCGAGCCCCGGCCTCAACAACCTATCGACCCTGTGGTGGAGTCGGGGATGGGTTGGGGTGTACGGCTCGCGGGCCTGATAAAAGCCGCCTGGTGCTGACTCCAGGTGGGCCCCCTGGTGGGACTCCAGGGTGGCGGGCAGGTGGACTCCGGTCCCGTATAAAAAAAGTGCACTTTTTTTATACGGGACAAGAGTCCACCTGCCCGCCACCCTGGAGTCCCACCAGGGGGCCCACCTGGAGTCAGCACCAGACGGCTTGGCCTGGAGGGAGAGGGGGTGGCGGAAGGAAAGATGAGGGGTGTCGGCTTGCTGGAATACAGCAGACCGTCGGCTGAAATTGTGAACAGTAGATTGTATAAATGAATAGTGAAGCAAAGTGAACAGTGGTTGAAACTGGGCAGCAAGTGGCTGTTTTTGAGGGCTGGAATGGAGGGCTGCAGCGGGTGGGAACGAAGGTTGGAGGCTCGGAAAATGAAGGTGGGGATAGGGATTACCTTGGGGAGGAGTTTAGCGGCCTAGGAGTCGTCACATATGGTTCTACGGCGTCGGCACCGGGGAGGGATCGCTGGAATCTGGGATTAGAGTTCTTCAAATTCTGCAATGACTCATTTCAGCCCTCATAACACTTATTTATAATAAAAGACAAATTAGGGCTTCTCCATCAACGACTATGATTGGTCGGTGGATTCGGCCCTTAAATACATCAATAATAAGCTGAAAAATATAAACTAATATAGTGTTTTGACTCGCGGCGATGTCCCGGATGCAACCGCGGAGTCCGATCGGCGATCCAATCAAGTCTTCATGCGAGAATAAACGACCGTGGATCCAGCCATGCGGCGAACCCCTCCAGTTGCATGATTCAATGGATTCCCATCAACTACCCTCGACTGAAAAGCCTTCATCTCCGATGAATCGAGATGATCGTACTGAAGTCGAAGTCCAGGGTCGAGTCGATCAAGTTCTGTCGGTAGTATCCGAGTATCGTCCGCGTCGGAGCGGCCCTGCCAGTGTACAAAGTAGCGGCATCGTGGTCCGTCAATGGTGGGAACAAACTGATGTGATCTAATCTCTGTGACACACTCATCTCTCATCTCTCGAAAGGTGGATCCCGGTGCGATCGGTGGTGTCTGCGGTGAAACCAAAGTCGACGTTTTCCCGGGTGGGTGGAGGTAAACAATGGGTGAGGACGTATGAGGGTGATATGGTAACGACATTGGGGGTGGCGGGGTATCTCCACTGCTCGGGTCCACATACTCATGAAGCTCATAGTATGGCGTCATACCTTCAATATTAAACACCGGGTGAATTCTCATACTAGCCGGGATATCGAGTCGGTACTCGGTAGACGTTTGTCCCAATACGGCTAATAACAGAGTACAAACTCATTCGCATGGCGCTTAATTTCTTGGCAGGACCCGAAGGGAGCCTCTCCGGGCGGATTCGTACCATCACCTCTTCGCCTTCGGTAAATATTTGTTCTCTCCTTTGCAGCTCAGTTGGTGATGAGAGCTCGCCTGAGAGCTCTTTATCAAGCAGGTCGGGGGATCGAGCCCCGACCTCAACAACCTATCGGCCCTTTGGTGGAGTCGGGGATGGGTTGGGGTGTACGGCCCGCGGGCCTGATAAAAGCCGTCTGGTGCTGACTCCAGGTGGGCCTAGAGCTGTCACTTAAAACCGAAAACCGCAAACCGAACCGGAACCGCAGAGAACCGGACCGAACCGTTTGCAAATTATTCGGGTTCCGATTTGAATTTTGGAACCGTGAACAATATTGGTCTGGGTGTGGTTCTTACATATTATTATCCGGACCACCCCAACAACGAACGATATATCCGGTCTTGTGACCGTTAGGTAGATCAATTTCTCAATCAGTCGTCGAAAGTATTTCGGATTTTGAAGAGGAAGATCTGTATCACAAGAATGTGCACACAGCCTATGATTTGCAGTCATTGGAGTAGTAGTAGGCTTGTATCCAGAGTAGCTAGCATCTTGAAGGAGATCCAGACAGTAGTTCCTTTGGGAGATGACAAGTCCATCCTGTCGTCTCGCGATCTCAAGACCGAGGAAGTATCGAAGATGCCCCAGATCTTTTATTTGAAAGACAGGGCTGAGGTGCTGTTTGATCGCTTGGATGTCCTTCGAATCATCTTCAGTGATTAAGATGTCATCAACATAAACCAATAGAAGAACAGTTCTCGTTGCCTGATGACGTGTGAACAGAGAGAAGTCAGCTGAACTTCAAGTAAAGTCGACTTGTCGGACGGCCTTACTAAACTTGTCAAGCCATGCCCGAGGGGATTGTTTGAGACCATAGATGGACTTCTTAAGGTGACAAACTTGGGACTCCCCTGTGGTCTCAAACTCGGGAGGTTGCTGCATGTAAACTGTTTCCTGGAGGTCGCCGTTGAGAGACGCATTTTTGATGTCCAGTTGGTGTAAGGTTCATTGGCGATGCACAACCACAGAGAGGAGAACACAAACAGTGTTAAGCTTGGCCACTGGAGAGAATGTTTCCTCATAATCTAGACCTTTCTGTTGGGTGAATCCACGAGCCACCAGACGGGCCTTCAGACGGTCAATCGTCCTATCAGGAGCATGTTTGATGACAAAGACTCATTTACACCCAACAAGTGTCTGACCAGTAGGTAGAGGTACCAAGTTTTAGGTCTGGTTAGCCCAGAGAGCTATCATTTCTTCTTCCATGGCCGTCCGCCAGTCAGGATGTTCGAGAGCCTCCTACACAGAGTTAGGTATAGAAATCGAGGATAATGAAGTGACAAAAGTTTGAAGTTGTGGAGATGGGCGATGTAAGGATACATAATTCGCCAGGGGATGAGCTGTAGATTCTGGTGCCGGATCAGCAGGACGCGGAGCATCAGAGGTCGAAGCCGACTGCAGTGGAGCACCAGAGGTAGGATGGCGACGAGTGTAGACACGTATAAGAGGTGGTTTGGAAATGGGGGGAGCCTGAGCAAGAATTCATGGTGGTGGAGTGGTAACGGAAGGTCTTGGTGGTGGACTAGTAACGGGAATGACAGGGCGTAGGACGGTTGGCGGTAGAGGTGTAGGATCAGGAGCTGAGAAGAAAGGAAGATCCTCCCGAAAGGTAACGTCAGCAGAGACCGTCACCTTGAGGGTAGTCGGAGAGTAGCATACATAGCCTTTCTGAGTCCAGGAGTAGCCAACAAAGATGTATTTGGCTGCCCAGGGATCCAATTTGTCCAAGGATGGACCAAGAGTGTCAACGTAGCAAGTGCACCCAAAGATGCGGGGTGTGACAGAGAATGTCGGAGTAGACGGGAACATGAGGCTGAACGGAGTGGCATTGTGCAAGATGGGGGAGGGAAGACGGTTAATCAGATAGCAAGCCGTTGAAAGGCCAAAGTTCCAATAAGCTTTGGGAACCTGTATTTGAAGCATGATGGAGCGGGCCACATCGAGAAGATGTCGATTCTTACGTTTAGCGACTCCGTTTTGTTGGGGGGTATAGGCACATGAACTTTGGTGAATGACCCCAAATTCAGAGCAAAGAGTCGCAAATTTGTGGCTAGTGTATTCGCGAACATTATCAGTGCGAAGAGTTTTGATGCTTGTGGAGAATTGCGTGCGGGTCTCAAGTAGGAAAGCCCGAAAGACACGGGGAAGCTCGGAGCGATCACGAAGTAAGTATAGTCACGTCATCCGCGAATAATCATCAATAAAAGTTAGAAAATAGCGATAACCAAAAAATGCTAGTGACTTTGTATGAACCCCAAATATCGGAGTGTACTGAAATAAAAGGAGCAGTGCTCCGAGTACAATGAGCCGAAAAAGATGAACGAGGTTGTTTGCCTAACACACATGCTTCACACTAAAAAGAAGGTAGATATACATCTGGTAGAGCCTTCTGAGGGACTGGTAAAGGGGCATGCCCAATACGCCGATGTCAATCGACGGAGGAGATGGAAGAGAGGATAGTCAGAGAGTCATCAAGGAGGTAGAGCCTGTTCTGCAGTCGCCCCTTACCAATGATAGTCTGCGTCTGTCGATCATGTATCAGAAACGATGAATAGGTAAAGGTTACATAGTAGTTTAAATCATTAGTAAGGTGACCAATAGAAAGCAAATTAAACGGGGAGCTCGGAACATGAAGAGTCAAGCGCAAAGAGAGAGACGAAGTGAGATGGATATCAGCAGTGTCGGAGACGGGAACAGTGTCCCCATTGGCCACTGTGACACTTGGGATGAGGAGAATCCAGGTATTGATGTGGCCGCGGGGAGGTGATGTGATGAGTGGCACCTGAGTCCACTATCCAGCTCGGACTAGTGGAGAGACAAGCAATACCCTCTTGAGAGATGGAGGCAGCAGAGGCAACGGAGGCAAGTAGGCGACTGAGCAGACCCTGGATTGGTTGGAGCTGAAGGCGGACCTCTCCATGGTCAGTACGAGCAGAGGAGTCGGTAGCAGCAACAGTGGCCTGTGATCGAGGAGGAAGCTCATGCTTGCGGTAGCAGGTGGCCTCAAGGTGGTCGTCCTTACCGCAGAAGGAACACTTTGGTCGAGGCCGGCCTCCCCGATCTCGGCCCCGAGATCCGGAACGCCCTCCGCGAGCAGGGGGGAAGGCAGTAGGGGTGCAGAAGTATGCTGAAGAAGAGTCGGTGACGGAGGAGCAGAACTATCAAGAGGTGGTGAGACTTTGAGCAACATGGAACACACATCTGAAAGTGATGGGGTAGCAGCAGAGGAGAGAATCTGGGTCCGAACACTCTGAAGATGAGGTGGTACACGAGTCATCATCATAGCAACACCAACAGCTTCTTTTTAAGCACGTTGTGCAGCAAGATCCAACGTAGGAGGTTGATGTTGGATCCATGCTTCAACCAAAGTCTCGGCCCGAGCAACAAAGGAGGTGAGGTCGGTGGCCCCGCCAACCTCAAGGGTCTGAAGATCAGTGATGATGTCATATAGGTGCTGGAGACTATCTTTACCGGAATATAGAGACTGGAGCTCATCCCACATTGCCTTGGCGGTTTCGTGATACATGGTCATGCGGTAGGGTTCGGTATCCTGTGAGTTGAGGAGCCATGTCTGAACTCGACCATCGTTACGTAACCAATCGTCAGTAGGAGCCGTTTGGGTCAAGTGATGAAGAAAGCCTTTGGCCTAAAGTACGCGACGAACAGAGTAGACCCACTCCACAAATTTCTTCTTCCCAGCCAACGAAATAGTAGTAATCCGCAGCTCATCACGAAGTTCAGGGGCAGAGGCCAGCAGGTCTGCAGAGGAGGAAGTCGTCTGTCCGGTAGAATCAGGAGAGGATGCCATGGCAAGGCGAGAAGGAGTCTAGGCCGGCGGACAGACAACCAACGAACTAAGGGGAGACCGCACGGTCTTGGTGACAACACACCAGCGGCAAGGCACCGAAATCGCCGCGACCAGAGTGCGGGGCGGTTAGCTGGGAGAAGCCACCGCGACTAGAGAAGAAGAGAAGATCGTACGGTCTCGGTGAGTACACCAGCGGCAAGGAAAGATGTCGCGACCTAGATGCGGAGCTCGCCGGGAAGAGGGAAGCCGCGGCGACTAAAAGAACAAATCGCGGCCAAGAAGAGAAGTCGCGATGACTAAGCAGAGAGAAAGCCAGTCGAGGAGGCTGCACGGTCTCGGTGAGTACACCAGCGGCAAAGGAAGATGTCACAACCTAGATGCGGAGCTCGCCGGGAAGAGAGAAGCCGCGGCGACTAGAAGAACAAATCGCAGCGAGAAGAGAAGCCGCAGCGACTAAGACAAGCCGCGGCGAGCAGGGAGCAGAGCAGCGAGGAGGCAAGAACTCGGCGGGTAGACTAGGAGACAGCAGCGAGTAGCCAAAGAGACCGCAGCGAGTAGCCGGGATGAAACCGCAAGAACTCGGCGGCTAAGAGAAGTCGCTTCGAGAAGGGTGGAGAGCAGAGGGAAGGGAAGATCTCGGCGAGTAGATGGGGAGACCGCACCGAGTAGAGAGGAAGCGGGTAGCCGGGATGAAGCCGCGCGGTCAGAGGGAAACAAGGGAGGGAAAACCCCACCTGATAGAAAGGTTATAAAAGAGAGGAGAAGGAGAAGTGGTGGAAGACACGAGAGAGAGAGAGAGGGAGGAGAAGGAGAAGTTGTGGAAGCCACGAGAGAGAGAGAGAGCGAGGGAGAGCAGAGGAAGCGGTTAGAACAGCCTTAACCGCACAGGAAGCCGCAGTTACACACAGGGAGCAAGCCGCAAGATACAGGGTTAGAAAGGGAGCAAGCCGCAACACACTGCGGCTAAGCAGGAGAACAAGCCGCCCGGTAAGCCGGAGAAGCAGGCGGTTAGAAAAAAATCAGGCCGGACCGTATCCTCTGATATCATGTAGAGAAAACCTCAAACTTGTATATACTTTCTCAATAATGAAATACAAGGTATGAATACACACTTATAGGAGGGAGAAAGAGAGGAGAGTCTTATACATGATTTGGGACTAAAGATGAGAAAATAAGAAAAACAAATAAATTGGTCACTTTACATGGGCTTTTCCAACACATACAATGCGAGTGACGACATCATACATGGGCCACTCCAATAGTGTACTTATTGATACTGGGAGCACACACAATTTACACAATTTTCTGCATGAGGGAACAACTTCACGGTTGAAATGTAAATTCATCTTCATTCCTACTTTTACTGTAGCAATTGCAGATGATAAACGTTTGTCGAGTCTCCATAAGGTCGTGGGGTTTCGCTGGCGCATGCAAGGAGTGTTCTTCTCTTATGAAATGTTGGTGTTGTCGTTAGGGGGCTATGAAATTGTCCTGGGCATATAATGGTTGGTGACTTTAGGAGTAGTGATCAGGGATTTCAATAACTTGAAGATGGAGTTCTCAAGTCAAGAAAAAAATTTCCTTACGAGGTTCGAAGAACATTGCGGGGACATTGATGGAGCAACAATGAATGCAGAAGTTGATGGGAAAAGAGAACTAGTTGAGCATGATGATCGTTTGTTCAGTCCAGGTACAAACATTACATCCTGATGAAGGAAGTGATAGCGCTTGTTAACTCTCTGAAGTATATTCTGAGGAAGTCGAACAAAAACAAATGCAACAATTATTACTGGAATTCCAAGAAGTTTTTGCAGAACATATGAAATTACCTCCAATTAGAGACAATGATCACCGTATTGTGCTCAAAGATGAGGCCATCAAAATCAACATTTGTCGTATCGTTATCCGCCTCTACAGAAGGATACAATTGAAAAAATGATTAAAAAAATGTTGCAGACTGATGTTATTCGTCTTAGCTGCAGTCCTTACCTTCACCAATGGTATTAGCGAAGAAAATTGACGGGACTTGGAAATTATGTGTCGATTACAGATAGCTCAACAAGAATGCGGTGAAAGATAAGTTTCATATCCCAATTATTAAAGAGCTTATTGATGAACTTTATGGAGCATATTTTTTCTCCAAGCTGGATCTTCGAGCGGGATATCACCAGGTCAGCATGGTTGAAGAGGACATCCACAAAACAACATTCAAAACACATGAAGGACACTATGAATTTAGGGTGATGCCCTTGGGCTGACAAATTCTCCTTCAATATTTCAAGGGCTGATGAACCAAGTATTCCGACAAGCGCTGCGGAAGTTGATCATCATTTTTTATGATATTTTGGCGTAAAGTAAAACATGGTCAGAACACCTCCACCGCTTGCGGCTCATATTGACAACTCTACGAACACATCAGTTGTTATTGAAGAAGAGCAAATGCGTTTTTGGTCTTCACCAGTTACATTACTTGGGACATGAGCTGTCTCGGGAAGGTGTCAACACCGATCCGGTGAAATTCAGAGTGATGTTGAATTGGCCGGTACCCAATTCGGTAAAGGTGTGGGGGTTCTTAGGTATTACTGGCCATTGCAGGAGGTTTACACAAAATTATGGGTTGCTGGCTTGGCGGCTTGGCCTCTCACAAAATTCCTTCAACCGGGGAAATTCTAGTGGAACGACAAAGTCAATTAAGATTTCAAATGGCTGAAATATGCGGTATCTCAACCGCATGTATTAAGGCTACCTGATTTTTCCTTACCCTTCAGGTTAGATACCTGATGCATTATAAAATCGAGCATAGCTTTAAAAGTTAAAACTTGAGAATCAATTTATAATTAAGAAGAACTAGCGGAATGTTTACGGGCATTAACATGCGTCAATTAACCTAGGGTTCGCATCACGCATGGGGTGCTAACATTCGAGTGATGAGAAACACAATTTAACATTCCACAGGCGACAACTTGAAACAACAAAAACTAAAGGATTTGAAGTAAACGACAATTATGTAGACAGGAATTAAAGCAAGCTCTGAATTTTGTAAGATCAAACATATTAAGCATTAGTTAAACTAGCAAGTTAGGAGCGGCAAATTTTAGGTATACCTTTGGTTCTCTTGCATGAGTTCACTGGATCCAGAGGGAGTTCTGATGTAGGGTAGGCTATGAAGGGCACCACTTAGGCTCTAAATGCAACACAACAACCGGTTCATGCAACGGATTAATAGAGCAATGAAGAAATCAACACCACAAACAAATAACTACAACAAGATTTTATTTTAATATTTGACAAATTTCTTAGTTGGCTTTCCTCCGCTCGGAGGGCCAGAAGCGAAGCGTGCGGCGAAGGAATCCACCTGCAGATTAATAATCAACCGATACAAAATGCCACAAACTAACTCCAAACAAATATGAGATCTCCAATAATAATATCCAGAAAATAGTACACCACAATCACAAAAAAAAAACTCAAGACTAGGGGCTGATTTCGGGCAATGGAAGTGGAAGGTGCGGGTGGCGTATATCGGGTGCCGGGGGGTGGAGCCGGAGGTGGGAATGACGGGAAGGGGCTGTTTTGGTGGTGGGAGAAGGGATCGGGACGTAAACGGGCGGATCCGGGTGAATACGTTCGGATCCGGGTTCGGGTGGACGGATCCGGTAATAGATGGCCGGATCCGGCTCGGGAGGGGTGGATCCACGGAGTTGGAGTGGGGACGGAACGTTGGCGGGCTGGTGGGGGTGGAAAAAGGGCGGGGGCTGATTCCAGGCGGCGGGTTGCTGGAAAGGGTGGCCGGCCTGGGTAGGGAGGAGAGGAAGGGGTTCTGGCGGCCGGATCTGGGCGGAGGAGGGAAGGGGGGGCTGGCGGTTTGGATGGGGGGCAGCGGGAGGGGCTGCTGGTGACCGGAACTGGGCGGAGGAGGGCAGGGGGCTGGCGGTTTGGATGGGGGCAGCGGGAGGGGCTGCTGGTGGCCGGAACTGGGCGGAGGAGGGCAGGGGGACTGGCGGCTTGGATGGGGGAGGAAAAGCGAGGGGGAGGAAGAGGAAACTTACCCCAAGGCGTCGGCACCAAGGGTCCACGGCGTCGGCACCGCGGAAGACCACCGGAAGCGGGAAAGAGGCTCTCCAACTTCAGCAATACCAACCCTAGGCAGCCACTAGTCCTATTTATAAGAAAACAAGCATGAGGGCATCCCATCCAACGGCTATGATTGGCCGGTGGGTTTGCCCTTAAATAAAATAAGTACGTGTCCAAAAAAAATACATAAATATATAAATCTGATTCGCGGCGACGTGCCGGACGCAACCGCGGGGTCGGATCGGCGATCCGATCACGTCTTCCGGCGGGAATAAATGAACGTGGGTCCCGCCCCATCATGTGCACGATCCGATGGATTCCCATCAACTCCCCCCGACTGAAAGGCATTCATCTCCGAGGAATGGAGACGATCGTACTGGAGTCGAAGTCCGGGGGCAAGTCGATCAAGCTCGGCCGGTAGTATCCAAGCGTCGTCAGCGTCTGTACGACCCCGCCAATGAACCAAGTAGCGAAGGCGCGGCCCATCCGTGGTGGGAACAATCTGGTGGGATCTGATCTCCGTGATGCTCTCGTCTCTCATGGTGGAATCCGGTGCGAGTGGTGATGCCGGCGGTGGAACCAATGGCGACGAACTCCCAGGGGAGAGGGTGTCAGTAGTGGGCGGGCTGTGGTGGCCAACTGGTGTGGGTGGGGCGGTGGGGAAGGTGGGCAAGAGGGAAGAAGGTGGCGCACCGCCACTGCTCGGGTCCCCATAGTCATGAGGCTCGTAATAGGGTGTCAGATCCTCGATATTAAAAACTGGATGAATCCCCATGGTTGCCGGGATATCTAGCTTGTAGGCGTTTGTCCCAATCCGACTAATAACTGAGAAAGGACTCATTCGCCTGGTGCTTAGCTTCTTGGCAGACCCCGAAGGGAGTCTCTCCGGGCGGATTCGTACCATCACCTGTTCGCCAATATTAAAAATGCGCTCTCGTTTTCGCTGATCTGCGTGGGTTTTATAATTTTCATTGCTCATATTAATACGTCGGCGAACCGACTCATGCAACTCATGCAGATGCTGTGCAAATGACTCGGCGGACTCACTAGGACGAGACTCTAACGGGCTCGGAATAAGGTCAAGGGGTTTCCTGGGGTCGTAACCTGACACTATATGAAATGGACTCAAGCCCGTAGTCCTATTGACGGAGCTATTATATGCAAACTCGGCGACCGGCAAGTCTAAGTCCCAACTACTCACTCGCTCACCCACTAGACACCTCAGCAAGTTCCCTAAACTCCTATTTACTACCTCCGTCTGGCCGTCCGTCTGTGGGTGGTAGGCAGTCGAGAACTTAAGGGTGGTGCCAGTCTTGAGCCACAGGGTCTTCCAGAAGTAGCTCATAAATCTCACGTCACGGTCCGATACGATGGTCTTGGGAAGGCCATGTAACCGGAAAACGTCCCTCATAAAAATGGATGCAACGTGGGTCGCGTCCGCCGTTTTGCGGCATGCAATGAAATGAGCCATCTTCGAAAAGCGATCAACCACTACGAAGATGGAATCGTGCTTCCGAAGAGTGCGGGGAAGTCCAAGAACGAAGTCCATGCTAAGGTCCTCCCAAGGCCGATGTGGGACCGGTAGAGGAGTATATAGGCGCGTGTTCTGCTTCGTACCCTTGGCCGTCTGGCAGGTACGACAATGGCGGACGACTCTAGTCACATCCTTCCTAAGCGTGGGCCAGTAGAGACGGTCCTCCACAATGGCTATAGATTTGTCGCGCCCAAAATGTCCAGCGGCTCCACCCGCATGCAACTCCCAAATCAGGAAATCACGATACGATGTTCGGGGAATGCATAGGCGGGATCCATGGTATAGATATCCCTCGAAGATCTGATATCCCTCAACAGGGTTTGGGGGATCTCGGGATATGGCGGTGTAAATCTCACCAAAATCAGGGCACGTTGGATACTCTAAGATCATGCGCTCAAGCCCGTCGACGCGGGCGGTCATCGTCTGAAGCAAAGAGACACGACGACTCAACGCATCGGCCGGCTTGTTCTCAACACCCGCGCGGTGCTTGAGAACGTAATGGAAATCCTGCAGATACTCAACCCACTTCGCATGCCGGTGGCCCAGCTTGCGTTGCGAATCGAGGTAACGGAGGGCCTGGTGGTCGGAATACAACACGAACTCCCGGGGGAGGAGATAGTGTCGCCAGTAGCGCAGAGACTGGACAATAGCATAAAATTCTCGATCATAGTTCGAGTACTTTTGCTTTGCGTCATTCAGCTTCTCACTAAAGTAGGAAACTGGGTGTCCCTCTTGGCTCAATACGCCACCTATGCCGATACCGGACGCGTCGCAGGCAACCTCAAAGGCGCAACTGAAATCTGGTAACCTCAGGACGGGAGCTGTCGTCAATCTCTCCTTAATCTCCTCGAAGACTCTGGTGGCTGCGGGGGTCCACTGAAACTCTCCCTTCTTGAGACAGCTCGTGAAGGGGGCCATAATCGTGCTGAACCCCTGGACAAACCTCCTATAGAAGGTGGCAAGCCCGTGAAAGCTACGAGCCTCGTGGATATTCTTAGGTACAGGCCAATCGCGAATAGATTTGACCTTCTCTGGGTCCACGGAGACTCCAGTGGAGGAAATAATAAAGCCTAGGAAGTGGACGGACTCGGACAGAAAGGTGCACTTCTTCAGGTTCACATACAGCTTCTCTTGACGGAGGGTGCCAAAGAGAAGTCTCAAATGATCGAGGTGAGCGGCCTGAGTCTGGCTGTAGACTAATATGTCATCAAAGTACACCACCAGGAACTTGCCCATGTAGGGCCGCAACACCTGCGTCATAACTCGCATGAATGTGCTCGGGGCGTTGGATAGCCCGAATGGCATGACTAGCCACTCATACAGACCGTCTTTGGTCTTAAATGCGGTCTTCCACTCGTCCCCCTCACGAACTCGTATCTGATGGTACCCGCTGCGGAGGTCGATCTTGGAGAAGATCTGGGCACCGGACATAGTATCCAGTAAGTCATCGAGTCGTGGGATGGGGAAGCGGTACTTGACCGTGATCTTATTGATGGCGCGGCTGTCGATGCACATTCGCCAACTACCGTCCTTCTTAGGGGTAAGAAGGGCGGGAACCGCACAAGGACTCATGCTCTCGCGAATGAACTGCTTCCGAAGAAGCTCGTCAACTTGCCGTTTGAGCTCAGCGTGCTCATCCGGGTGCATACGGTAGTGAGGCAGGTTCGGGAGGGAAGCTCCCGGGACCAGATCAATGGCATGCTGAATATCCCGGGGGGAAGGCAGCTCATCGGGGAGCTCGTCTGGCATAATGTCCGCAAACTCGCCTAGCAGGGGACGCACCGCGAGTGGGAAATCGACTGGAGCGCCCTCGGTAACCTGGGTAGCGGCGACTACATAAATGACGTCGGACTCGGCACTATCTCGCAGGAACTCACCTCGCCTCAGAATATGCAGTGGTCGCGAGGCGCTCGTGCTCGGAGATGACTCTACCACACCCTTGGGTCGATCTCGGGGCTGGGTGGGCGTCAACGTGATCTTCCGCCCCTTATCATAAAAGACACACGTGTTCGAGCGACCGAAGCACGTGACGTCACGATCAAAAAGCCAGGGGCGGCCAAGCAACACGTGAGCGACGTCCATGGGAATAACATCGCACCAGACCTTGTCCTGAAAGGACGCAATGGTGATCGGGACCAAACAACGCTGGGTGACCTGAATCGCCGTCTTGTCAGCCCAGACGACACGGTATGGATGGGGGTGAGGCTCTGCCTTCACCTGCATACGGTCAAGCGCTCTCTGGGCTACAATATTCACGCAACTCCCACCATCAATGGCTAGCTTGCAGGGGCCGCCTGCACTAGGGAAGTACGTGTAAAAGATGGTCGTGCGTCGCCAGTCCTCGTCCACACGTGGGGTGTGTAGGAGGCGCCGAATCACTCCCACCTCTAAGGATCGCTCGGCATCACTCTCCCAACCTTCCTCGACTGCAGCCCTAACCTCCTCTGGGGCCTCCTCTTCACCCTCTAAGCCCTGTTCCTCCTCTTCCTCAAGTAACAGGGTCCGCGTGGGGCACTGCGCCGCCACGTGGCCCCTGCCAGAGCATCTAAAACATACAATGCCCCCAGACCGCTGGCCATCAGTGGCTACGGCTTTACCCTTCGCATCCGCGGGGATGCGCGAGGGTGCGACCGTGGTGGTCTGGGGAGGAGCGGGCTTCCTAAAGGTCGAGGAATCAGTCCGGGAAGTGAACTGCCTCGTACTAGACGAACGAAGGTACTGCTCATACTCGAGGGAGAGCTGGAATATCTGATCAACCGTCTCCAAGCGGTGGGGAATCAACTCTCTCCGAATATCGGAGCGAAGGCCCGCCTTGAAACGGGCGGCGGTGGCAATAGGTTCCTCTGAAATATCACTCCTGACGACCAGCTCATCGAAGCGAGCCATGTACTCAGCGACAGTAAGTGTCCCCTGTCGTAAGTTCTGTAGCTGCTCAAATAGCTGATCCCGATATGACGCGGGAAGGTACTTCTCCTTCAGTCTCTCCTTCATCTCGTCCCATCTGGTGATGGGGTAGTAACCATCCCGCTCTAGAGCTCTCTCGACACTAATCCAGAACACCTTAGCTTGCCCGATCAATTTCATCTTTGCAAAGCGGACGCAGCGCTCGTCACTCATGTCGTACCACTCGAAGTAGTGGTCCATGTCCAAGAGCCAATCGCTGAAGGCTTTTGGATCTAGGCGACCATCGAACGAAGGGGCATCGAGGCGGATGCGACGAGTGATGTCAAAGCCACGGTCGCCTCTCCGCGGGTTTGGATAATCATCAGGATCATCGTCACGGTCATAGTCGTGTCGAGCGGGTGGGGGTCCGCGCTCACGTCGACCCGGTGGGTAATACTCGTCGCGACGCTGGTCGTGGCGACCAAGCGGGGATACACGGTTCCTAGGGCCGGGCTGTCGTGGCACACGGTAATCCTCCCACGGGGGTGGGGGTCGGCCACGAGGTGGCTCTGGGTTCCGCCACGCTGGCGGGGTGGGGGCTCTCACGAGATCTTCACGGTGGTAGCGGTCCGCAGGTGGCGGATCATCTCTGACCCGCTGCCCACGACGGGGAGAGTCGCCCGGGTCACCCGCCTCATGGTCGTGTAGGGAGGGAGTACTTCTTGCGCGCTCTATCAGATCTAGGCGACGAGTCACCGCGGCGATATCGTGACGCACGTTCTCGAACTGGGTACCCATTGCGTCAAAACGCTCTAGGATAAGGCGTTGAAAGTCTGTGGTAGCGGTGCTCGAATTTGAGCCCGCTGCCCGGTCATTTGTGACGGGTGGATCTACCATGCTTCTAAATGTCCTACCACTACGGAGCATGCAAATGGCCCAACCTGGCTCTGATACCAACTGATGTAGGGTAGGCTATGAAGGGCACCACTTAGGCTCTAAATGCAACACAACAACCGGTTCATGCAACGGATTAATAGAGCAATGAAGAAATCAACACCACAAACAAATAACTACAACAAGATTTTATTTTAATATTTGGCAAATTTCTTAGTTGGCTTTCCTCCGCTCGGAGGGCCAGAAGCGAAGCGTGCGGCGAAGGAATCCACCTGCAGATTAATAATCAACCGATACAAAATGCCACAAACTAACTCCAAACAAATATGAGATCTCCAATAATAATATCCAGAAAATAGTACACCACAATCACAAAAAAAAAACTCAAGACTAGGGGCTGATTTCGGGCAATGGAAGTGGAAGGTGCGGGTGGCGTATATCGGGTGCCGGGGGGTGGAGCCGGAGGTGGGAATGACGGGAAGGGGCTGTTTTGGTGGTGGGAGAAGGGATCGGGACGTAAACGGGCGGATCCGGGTGAATACGTTCGGATCCGGGTTCGGGTGGACGGATCCGGTAATAGATGGCCGGATCCGGCTCGGGAGGGGTGGATCCACGGAGTTGGAGTGGGGACGGAACGTTGGCGGGCTGGTGGGGGGTGGAAAAAGGGGCGGGGGCTGATTCCAGGCGGCGGGTTGCTGGAAAGGGTGGCCGGCCTGGGTAGGGAGGAGAGGAAGGGGTTCTGGCGGCCGGATCTGGGCGGAGGAGGGAAGGGGGGGCTGGCGGTTTGGATGGGGGGCAGCGGGAGGGGCTGCTGGTGGCCGGAACTGGGCGGAGGGCAGGGGGCTGGCGGTTTGGATGGGGGCAGCGGGAGGGGCTGCTGGTGGCCGGAACTGGGCGGAGGAGGGCAGGGGGACTGGCGGCTTGGATGGGGGAGGAAAAGCGAGGGGGAGGAAGAGGAAACTTACCCCAAGGCGTCGGCACCAAGGGTCCACGGCGTCGGCACCGCGGAAGACCACCGGAAGCGGGAAAGAGGCTCTCCAACTTCAGCAATACCAACCCTAGGCAGCCACTAGTCCTATTTATAAGAAAACAAGCATGAGGGCATCCCATCCAACGGCTATGATTGGCCGGTGGGTTTGCCCTTAAATAAAATAAGTACGTGTCCAAAAAATATACATAAATATATAAATCTGATTCGCGGCGACGTGCCGGACGCAACCGCGGGGTCGGATCGGCGATCCGATCACGTCTTCCGGCGGGAATAAATGAACGTGGGTCCCGCCCCATCATGTGCACGATCCGATGGATTCCCATCAAGTTCGAGCTGGGGAAGAGTGATTGGTGGGGCCTATCACTGGGAAACACTGATCCAGCTCAGGAAGATGTCGGGTGCATGTAGAAACTAGCAGCTAAGAAGCTGGGAGGCGCAAGGTGTGGTCGCCAGGAATTTGGCAATGAGGGGCTGGAAGGAAGTTTCCCGTTGTTGGAGCAGTCGGGCCTTCGGTTGGATGGGAAAGGTGAGTACGGCGGCGCCCAAACTCGTCGGATGTGGTGACGTCAGGGGCCAGACAAGGCATGAGAGGCAAAGGTGGGTGGAACCGGTGCGAACAACGAAGGATGCGACTGGATTGATCAAAAACAGAGATGTTTTCTGCTTCTGACGTTTTTCCCAGCTGCTTTTCAATAGGCAGGAACCGTTATATTTAAAGAGTTTTTGAACTAATAAAACTATTGAATGTGAGGTTTGCCAAAGATTGCCAGATAAATTTTATTGGGAAGAAACAGCATGGCAGGTTTTTCAAAGGTTGCTAGATAAGTTTTATTGGGAAGAAACAGCCGGGAGTTTAGTCAAAAATACTAAGAGTATAATGGGCATTGAATCAAGAAACTCCTCCTTTAGATTCCCTAATAATAAAAATACTCCACGTCATAATTTCTGAAAAAGTATATTTAAATTTAATTTCAAAAATTATACTACTTAATAAATTAAATCTTGTCAAATCTTGACCTAATTATCACCTACATAAATTGGCGGACCTTTTTTATTCAGGGTCTCATTGGTCGGTCACATCAATAAGCCGAAAGGCGTGTGCAAGTGGCATGCGCGAATCAAAACAAACACGCGCTAGTAGTTGCGCCAAAAAGAAAACCCCAATATGCGTGATGACCTACGCTAGACAAGAAAAAATGACATAAATACAATTAAATAAAGGTACAACTCAAGTTGCATCAATACCCTGATGCATCAAACACTGGAGTAGGTGTGGTGTTGATCCAGGAAGGCCGTCCTGTAGCTTTTTTCGGAAAAGCTCTAGGAAAGATGAACTCCGAGTTATCTACTTACGAAAAAGAGCTTCTAGCTGGTACAGCATTGGCGTTGTTACCTAGTAGGAATCCATTTTGTTATCTACACAGATCACTGGAGCCTGAAATTTATGGTGGAGCAAAAGCTTGCAATGTCTGCTCAACGGTGATTTATAACCATGTTAATGGAGTTTGATTTTGAAATACATTAGAAACCGGGGAAGACTAATGTATGTGTTGATGCCTTGTCAAGGCAATTCGAAGAGGAAAAGGCGGAGTTGTTAACAATGGTAACAATTAAATCAGACATCCTTCAGCATATCAAGGAATCTTGGCAGGCGGATCCTTACATTCAGAAAATCTTAGTGGCTAAAGAGAAGGAAAATCTAGGCAAACCTTACTTTCAATGGAGCATGGGAGTTTTAAAATGCAAAGGAAAGATGTTTGTGGGGAATGTGGCGGATGTTAGGCGGCAATTGTTGCAATGGTATCATTAAGAGTTTAAGACGCTATAGGAGGGCATTTCGGAGTGACAGAAACATGTAAATGGCTCAAAAGGATTTCTTGGTGGAAGAAAGTGAAACCATAGGTGTATGCCTACATTCAACAATGTGGGGTGTGCCTATATTCAACAATGTAGGGTGTGCCTATATTCAACAATGTAGGGTGTGCCACGTGCCAACAATGTAAAGGGGATAATTAAAAACCTACGAGACTATTGCAGCCTTTACCCATTCCTGAGAAACGTAATGGTAAGTCCACTATATTGATCGTGGTGGATCGTCTAAGTAAGCAGACACATTTCATAGTTATTTCTTACCCATACACTCTGAAAATTATTGCCCAAATACTTTTGGATTCTGTCTTTTGTTTGCGTGGGTTACCAACCTCCATAATAAGTGACCATGACACTATCTTTATAAGTGAGTTTTGGAAAGAAGTATTTTGACTGTTACAGGTGCAACCAAAAGTGTCATCAGCATATCATCCGCAAATCATCCGCAAACAGACGGCCAAAAGAGGTCGTGAATGGATGCGTAGAAAACTATTTTCGGTGCATGTGCTTCAAACGGCCTCGCAGTTGGGTTCAATGGCTGTCGTTAGCAGAATATTGGTACAATACTAGCATCCACACTGCAATCAAACTCACTCTATTCGAAGTAGTGTATAGACAGGAACCAACTTTTTTTCCAACATATGCAGAGGGATCAACAGAGGTGGATTGGTCTCTCCTTGCTCGAGAAAGGGTCATTACACTGCTAAAATTTAACTTGACTCAGTCACAAAACCGTATGAAAGTTCTTGCGGATAGGAGAAGATGAGAAAAAGTGCTAGAGATTGGGATATGGTTACATATCCGATTACAACCTTACAGGCAAACAAGCATAAGCCCTCACGGGTTCCACAAGCTTTCTCCCAGATTTTTTGGGCCCTTCCGTGTGACGGGCAGTGATGGAGAAGATAGGAATTGTGGCATATAGACTTGCTCTACTGACAAATGCAAGGATTCACAATACTTTTCATATTTCGCAACTACGTGAACATCACGAAGATCTACCAACTCAAAAACCACAATTACTGACATCAGTAAATATATATGGAAAATTACTGATCAAGCTTGCAGCAATTCTAAATAGACAAATTATTCCAAAACAAGGGAAGGTGGTTGCTCAAGTTCAGTGGTTGAATGACTCCGTCTCCACCTGGGAGGACCTTGAACCATTCCAACATCGTTTCCCTCAAATGGTTCCTTGCGGACAAGGAACTTCTGAAGGGCGTACATTGATGCCATCCAATTGGGGTCGGGAGAAATGATATGGCGGCAACAAATGATGATTAACGACGGGCACGGAAAAAATTATTTTAAACGTTTTTAAATAAGTGCAGGGAAATGCTGTAATTTCCTCCAACTTGTTACTCTATAAAATGACCGGGGAGGTAGGGGTTAGCTAATTTCCTGAAACATTATTTTTTTTGCATGTGTCAAGAGTTAGGGGAAGCATTCCTCTACTTGAGTTCCTTCCGTTCATAGATATACCTCTAAAGTTGGATTTGTTTTTTCCTTTACTTTGCATCAATTGAGAAATCGACTGTGTTTGTTGTGTCATCTGTGAATTTGATGATGAGATAGGATTCTATATAGCTTATACGAATTCAATCCTATCAATGGCCATGTGAGGATGTTACGATCCCGCCAAGCTTGTCGTTGGAAGTGGCCGGCGCGCTCCGTTGTGGTGATACCTGAAGATATAAGCAGGAGAAGAATGCCCAAGAGGGGGCCTGGGCCGGGAAAGAGGAACGGGAGAAAGGGGAAGATGAACAGTAGAAAGGTTTAAAATATATTACTTCTTAGCAAATAACAGTACAGTGAAGGGGTACATATAGATGGAGATTATATCCGTTACAGACAATACAAGATCCAAAATAGATCTGGGCAGTTGAACAGATCAAACGGCTGGAGGTGCACTGAAATAAGACCTGATCAATGATGAATCTGGATCGTTGGATCGCCTGATGAAGTGTACTGCTGAGGGCCGATAAAAACGTGGCTGATGTCTTCTTCGTCATTGCCGCCATTCATCGGGAAAGCTGAGACCGCTGGAATCCTAACATCACCTTCCCCTTCAGGAACGTTGTCCTTAGCGTTTTTCCCAGTACTCTTTTCGTTGGTGGGTAGTGGTGGGGCAAACGGCGTTCGGGCCTCCGGGATTGTCGGCGATGGATGGTGGTGCGGATGCGGAGGGTTCATTGTTACCCCTGCCTTAGTGACAGCCTCAATTTCTGAGATGGCAGTGGTGATGTCGGGGAAGGATGACCAGTGACTGTGCGGGCTGTAACTCGCGATTTTGGCTGGAAAACTGAGGTGGGGGGGCAACGTTTTCTTCTCTGTGTTTTGGATTTGTGCAGTTTGCTGTTCTTCTGGTTTTACGCTGAGCTGGAGCAGGTGGTTTTGATGGTAGCGGGGTGTTCTGTTCTTCTTTCAAGTCCATGTTGTTTGTAGTGGAGGGTGATGTTGGTTAGAGTCTTTGATCTGATGTGCCCATGCGCTGCGTTTCCCCTTTTTTTCATCGCATGTTGTCGGTATCTGGTAGTAGTTCATGTAGCTGTTGTGCTAGAGCTGTGTGTAATAGGGGGTTATCTTGTAGTGTTGTAATATCTTCCCATGTGCTGTCGGAGGGGGAAAGTCCCTGCCATTGTATTAGTGCCTGGTGCACCTCTTGATTTTGCCGCATGACTTTGCGAGTATTGATGATCACCATAGGTTGGTGCATGGGACTGTTTTCCCAGTTTAGCTCTGGTAGGTCCGTGATCTGAATTTTGGAGTTCCCAGCATAGGGTTTCAACAATGAGACGTGGAACACCGAGTGTATTCGAGATGATGGTGGGAGGAGCAGTCGATATGTTGTTTCCCCGATGACCTCGGTTACCTGATATGGCCCGTAAAACTTTAGTCCCGACTTCTTTCCTTGGTGCCACTTCATGGTGAGTTGTCGGTATGTGTGTAGTTTGAGCAATACCCAATCTCCACTACTCAATTTGAGTTCCTTCCCTTTCTTGTCCGCTGGGGCTTTCATGCGTTGTTGGGACTTAGCTAGGTTCTCCTTAAGGATGTGAAGTAGTTGTTCCCGTGTTTGTAATGTCTCCTCGACGACTTCATTCCCGGTATTTCCTGCACATAAATTAAGCAAACCAGGAGGCGGTCGACCGAACATGACCTCAAAAGGGGTCATATTGGTTGAGGCGTTATACAAGGTATTGTAGTGATATTCGGAAAGGTTGAGAAAAAGTGACCATTTTTTTGGAATTTCGTGTGAAAACATTCTCAAGTATTGTCCTAGGCAACGATTTACGCGTTCAGTTAGCCCGTCGGTTTGTGGGTGGTATGCTGAACTATATTTTAAAAGCGTGCCTTGAAGTCGGAAAAGTTCGACCCAAAAGTTACTCTAGAATATTGTGTCCTTGTCCGATATTATGGTCTCGGGGATCCCATGTAGTTTGCCTACACAGTTCCAAAATTCGGCCGCTACCGTAGGCCCTGCCATGGGGTGTTTGAGGGGGGCAAAGTAGGCGGCCTTTGACAAGCGATCTACCACAACTAGAATGATGGTAAACCCTTTTGAATTAGGTAAATGGGTGCTGAAGTCCATGGTGAGATCGGCCCATAATCGTTGGGGAGTGGGTAATGATTGGACGAGCCCATATGGTAGGTGATTTACCGCTTCTGCCTTTTGGCAAAGGTCACGCTTACTGATAAATGTAGTTACTTCTTCCTTCACGTTATGCCAAAAAAACTGATTTTTTAGCTGATGTAATGTGCCTTTGATCCTGGAATGCCCCCCTATTAAGCTGGAATGAGTCTCGGATATGAGTTTGGGCTTAATGTTGGACACGCTTGGGATTAGATCTTTGATTTGTATGTTATATATGTTCCCTGTTTTTCCAATCGGGGTGCGCCTGTGGTTCCTGGATAAATTTGTAACCCCATGGATCATTGGGGTAATCCTGCTCCAACCCATCCAACATGGTGGAGATAGGAGTGGTGATTGTTATGAGGCTTAGTAGGGTTGGTTTCTCGAGTGTATCCGGTAATCGTGAAAGGGTATCGGCGAGTATGGACAGTTGTTCGGGTATGTCCGGTAATCTTGAAAGGGTGTCGGCGACTTGATTGTTTTTTCCTACACGATACTGAATGACGAAATCATATCCCAGTAATTTTGACAAGAAAATTTGTTGCTCTGGGGTCTGAATTTGTTGGGTGAGTAGGTGGTGTATACTTTGATGATCTGTTAGGATGGTGAATTGATGGCCTAGCAAGTATTGGCGCCATTTCGCAACTGCTGCGGTGACGGCGTACAATTCGCGTATGTATGTTGACTTTCTTTGCATAAGGGGTGAGAGCTTTTTACTATAGTATGCGATGGTGCCCGTGGTTTGCTTAAGTACCGCTCCAATGCCCGTGCCCGAAACATCCGTTTCTAACATAAAGGGTTGTTTAAAATCTGGCAAGGTGAGTATGGGGAAGGAAAGCAATTTGTCTCGTAATTGGCTAAAGGCCTCTTGGGTGGTATTGTTCCAACGGAATGAATTTTTTTTTAACAATTCTGTTAACGGGAATGCAATCTTGGCGTAGTCCCGGATGAATTTTCGATAATACCCCGTCAATCCTAAAAATGCGCGGATGTGTTTTTGGTTAGACTTTAGAGGGTGTGGGAAAATGTTTAATCGACTCGATGTTATCTTCGTTGGGGGTAACCCTACCATTGTGAATGATATGCCCGAGGAATTCGACTTTGGTGGTAAGAAACGTGCATTTAGAGAGTTTGACAAATAGCGCGTTATTCTCGAGTGTTTCTAAAGTGATTCGGAGATGATCGAGATGTTCCTCCACGGTGGTACTATACACGAGAATGTCGTCAAAAAATATCACGAGGAATTTCCGTAGGAAGGGTTGGAAAATGGTGTTCATGAGTGCTTGGAATGTGGAGGGGGCGTTCGTTAGCCCAAAAGGTATAACGAGAAACTCATAGTGCCCTTGGTGTGTTGGAAGGCGGTTTTGTGAATGTCATGTTTGTCCATCCGAATTTGATGGTAACCGGAATGGAGGTCTAATTTTGAAAAGAAACGAGCGGAGCACAACTCGTCTAAGAGTTCATCGATGGTGGGTATTGGGAATTTGTCTTTTATTGTAATTTTATTGAGGGTCCGGTAATCAACACAGAACATCCACGTGCCATCTTTTTTTTTACTAAGAGGACAGGTGAGCTGAATACGGAAGTACTAGGTCTGATGTGCCCGTGGGTGAGCATCCGGAAACTAATCTCTCTATTTCGTTTTTATGGTGGTATGGGTATCAGAACGGGAGCAGATTCGGTGCTAATGCATCCTTGGTTAGAGCAATCATATGGTCAACATCACGTGGGGGTGGAAGCGTGACGGGTTCTTGAAACAAGGAGGTAAATGATGTGAGTAACTTCTTAAAGGGCGGTGGCACCTGTTTTTTCTATGTTGCTTAGTGTTTGTGGGGGTGAACTTGTTGGATTTGCCTTTGCAAGCAAGAGACACATTGCGGATGGTTTGATTGCAATCATTCGCATCAATTGCGATGATGAGACCTGACCGGGTGGCGAGGCGTTGTGATGACCAACCAAAGTCACTTGTCCATGTGTGTCGGAATAAGATAAGGTAAACTTACCATAGTCCATCGTGACCGGTCCAAGTGTCCGGAGCCAGCTTTGCCCAAGATGAGATCCGTACCTTCGATATCGAGGACGTACAAGTGGACTGTGTAGTGAACGGTTTGAATGAGCAATTGTGTGTCCTTGCACTTGCCTTGGCAGGATTCAGTGGATCCATTACCCATAAACACTGGTAATTTCTTAACCGTTAGGATTGGAAGTTTGAGGAAATGTGTCATTCGAGGGGAAATAAAATTGTGGGTACTACCGCTATCAATAAATAACTGTAACGGGTTGTTTATGTAGTCGGTCATGCGCATCCCGTGATCGGGAAGGGCACCGATCAACGTTTGTAGACAGATCACTGGGGGTGGAAATTCATCATCGGGTGGAGGATCGCCAGGATCAATTTCGTCCAAGTCCTCGGGTCCCTCTGTGCCAACTAGGTAAAGCAAAGCCCCTCGCCCCTTACATCTATGTCCCGCGTGAAACCGTTCGTCGCAATTATAACATAGTCCCTTGTCGCGCCTAGCTTGTAGTTCGGCTGGCGTGAGGCGTTTGATAGGGGGTACTTGGGTTTGAAGGTGTTTGGTGGCAGATTGTGGTCCCTCGTGAAGGGGGCACGGTTGTGAAACGTGGGAGTGCGGTTTTTATAATTTATGTTATGTTGGTCCTCATACATACGCGTGATGGCGTAAGCGTCATGAATCTCGACTGGTCGTGCAATTTGGACCGATCCACGAATGTGTTCTTTAAGTCCCGAGACCCACATATCGGAGATGAATTCTGGGTGTAATCCCGGAACCTTTGTCATTAGTTCTTCAAATTCAGTTTTGTAGTTGAGGACCGTGGTGGTTTGGTGTAGTTTGGTTAGTAGGCCGGCTGGTTTAACACAGAGGGATGGTCCAAATCGTTTTTTAGTGCGTCGACAAATAAAGGAAAAGTTAACGCGGGATGATCTTTAAGTGTCGCTTAATACCATTTTGAGGCCGGCTTGTCTTACTGGAAAGAGGCGATTAATAAATAATCTTGAGTGCGTGTTCCATTATATTCAAAATACTGGCGCAAATCATACAACCAATCTGTGGGATCACCATCGGAAAATTGGGGGCAAGGAATCTCATAATTACCGGGTCGTTCAGAAACTACCTGGGTTTTGTTGCCGAAGGGGGGTGATCCAAGAATGTCGTTTGAAGATTGAGCGGGGTAACTTTCTGGAGCAAATCCCCGCTGATTCATGTCCGGCGATGGCCGATCCATGGGGTTTTTGTCCAGGCTGGGCCCCTTGCCAATGGCTTTCTGAAGGTTCGTGAATTGTTGTAGCAGGTCCCTGCCTCAGCGTGGTTATCTGGGTGGCGAGTTGGTCGGCCGCCTCCTCCTTAGAAGCCAGGATCTGGAGGGCTAGGAGGTTTTCTTTTGACTGAAATTCCGTGGTAAATTGTTGTTGTAGCTGCTGCGTGTGTTGGGCCAATTCCTCGATCAATCGTCGGTGCATGTCCTCCATCTGGGATGCACGAGTGGTTTGTTCGGACAGTATGGCCGCCTTGACGTCGGAGATGGAGCGTAGTCCGTCGCCCATCGCAAAAGCGGGATCACTGTATCTCAATGAGAGCACCAAATGTTACGATCCCGCTAAGCTTGTCGCTCGAAGTGGCCGACGCGCTCCATTGTGGTGATCCCTGAAGATATAAGCAGGAGAAGAATGCCCAGGAGGGGGCGTGGGCAGGGAAAGAGGAACGGGAGAAAGGGGAAGATGAACAGTAGAAAGGGTTTAAAATATATTACTTTTTAGCAAATAACGGTACAGTGAAGGGGTACATATAGATGGAGATTATATCTGTTACAGACAATACAAGATACAAAATAGACCTGGGTAGTTGAACATATCAAACGGCTGGAGGTGCACTGAAATAAGACCTGGTCAATGATGAATCCTGATCGTTGGATCGCCTGATGAAGTGTACTGCTGAGGGCTGATATAAACGCGGTTGATGCCTTCTTCGTCATTGCCGCCATTCATCGGGAAAGCTGAGACCGCCGGAATCCTAACAGAGGATAACTCCAATGACGAGTAAAAGAGCAAGATACTTCACAAGATCAAGATGCAGAGTGAAGCTTCGAGGATCAAAAACTGTGATGGAGGATAGTTAGCAAGATTCCTTTCATACTCGTTCTGATACCAAGTGTTGAAATGAAAGAGAGATTTGGGAAAGAATTAAGATTGAGGAATAGAATGGGCAAAGGTAAGCAGCACTACCAATGTCTTTATTGATTTCCAACTTGTAATCCAAAAGATAGTGCTTGCTTTTCGCCCAAATTTTTTGAGCTTGTTCAGAATGATCCCGAGAGCATTTTAGCCTTTTGATTTGCTGTACTTTTATCTTTTCCTTTGAATGTGAATGCAATATTTCAAAAAAAAAAGCTAAAAACAAATCATTTTAGGCCCCGTTCGTTTCCTCTGTTTTCACAGGCGGTTTTCGTTTTCAGTTTTCGCGGTTCAAATACAGGTGTTCGTTTAGCAATGTTTTGCGCGGTTTTCGTTTTGAACTGAAAACGCTCGGTTTTCATTCCTTCTAATTTTGCTCCTCCTCAAAACCGACCTCTCTAGGTCTGTTTTGCTCGGTTTTGAGAATAGACATCCCGGCATTTCTTCCTCATCCTGCTCGTACTCTTCCTCGTCAACGGATCCCCGCGCGCTGGATTCCCCCTCAGATTCATCATCTAATCCAGCACGGAGCCTCTCCCTTCGAATCGTCTTTATTTCCCTCTCGTCGCAGGACCCCTCTCCATTCTCGTCATCGCTGGCTTCCCTCCGAAGCATCAACGACGGTGGCAGTGCGTCCTCTGGATCGCTATCGTAATCCAAGTCCTCCCCATCCACCATCGTAACCTTGGGCAAATCTCTGGTAAGTGGTGTCCACAATGATCCGGATGGATGGATGGATTTTGCCGCGGGTCGATCTAGGACACCTGAAATCGGAGAGGGAAACCTAGATGGGGTGAAAAGGAAACGAACATCAGTTTTTGTTTTAACTCAAAACAAAACTTAAACTCATGCTTCAAACGAACATGTGTTTTCGTTTTGGCCCAAAACGAAAACGCATGATTTTTTCGTTTTGCACCAAAACGAAAACCTTAAACGAAAACAGAGCAAACGAACGGGGCTTTAGTCACTGATGGGCTTTAACCCAGTCCATACATACACCCTGTTAAATTTTCTCAACGTGGTCAGCAAGATAGCTCAAACGCCAAATTAATATCTTCGCAACTACCCAGTTCTCACGTTGAACCAGCGGAACCCAAGGAACAGAGGTAACACCCAACAAACAATGGAAGCACAAGCAGGTCTTTTATACATTTACTTCTTTACAACGCGAGGCATACATAGCGAGACATGATTTCGCTAGTATAACAGCTGTAAACAGAAAGCACCAAAAAACAAGCCGGGCGGACAGCACCGGAGTCCGCCGAGACCGCGAGGTCGTCGAGGTCGCCGAGTCCGCTGAGCTCGCCCAAGCTATGCTGCAATCCGCCGAATAGACACGGAGTCCGCCGAAGCCGCAAGGCCGCGCGGACACACCGTTATTCGCCTCCTGCTGAACCTGAACTGAGGAACACCCCTACCCGCCTGAAGCCGGCGGACAGGTTATTGAAGCTGGCAAGGATGAAACAGAACTGACAAGCCGCAGAGCGACCTCCTGCTGAGTCCGCAGAGACCGCACACTTCCAAGCACTTGACCGAAGTCACAGCCAAACTCCTGGCTCCTTGAAGCTATCCGCGCGACCTGCACACAGCAAACCGTCAGCCTGAAACAAACCGCGCGGACTGACAAACACAGACCGCAGCTCCTTGCACACCCCAACTTACTGTTCATTCTAGTTACTTTGGTTACTGTAGATGTGCCAGAGGGGCCCTATTTATAGGCAAGGTGAGGAGTGTGGTCACCGCCCAAGAGATAGCGTCACCACCCCAGCCCGCGCGATAGCAAACCTCCGTCCGCCGAGTCCGCATGGACTTAGCCGGATACCAAGGGAAACCGCCAGGAGCAAGGCAACCATTGACGAACCCTCTCCAATCCGCCCAAGCTATGCGGACAAGGCATCAGCACGCAAAGCTCCAACCACTGCAAGACAGCAACCCCCTTCAATGGCAGTCCGCACCAACCCGAGGCAGTCCGCAAGACTCACACCTCAATCCGCCACAAGTCCACGACCAAAGGCAGATAGCAACAGTCCGCCCGGTCACAGCGGACTTGGCGGATACTGCGGACACCATGGTCTTGGCACAAAGTGTGACCAAGTCCAAAACCATCAAGGGCCAATGCGAGCATGGCGGACTCAAATTCCCGTCCGCCAAACACCCTAGCACAGACCGCCATCAGTCCGCGAGCTCCTCGCACTTCTGTCCAAAACAGCAGCCAACCCCGGACTCCAAACCCAGTTCGTCAATCGATCTCCACAGCAAATCGCTTGCTGTGCCACCAGAGCTCGACAAGGCCTCAGCCAAGCTCTAAGTCCAGTCCGCAACAGCCCACACCGCGGACACTCCAGTCCGCAAGCTACCCGCGGACACGAGCCAAATCGCCTGTCAGCACAAGCTTGCACCCGCGGCCACTGAGCAATGCACCAGTCCGCAAGTCTTTATCCGCTCAGGCCGCTCCTTGGCAAAGCCAATCAGCAAACACCCTATCCGCAGAAACCAGGCCGCATAGTCCGCGGACTCAACCCGTGCAAACCGCCCAGAAGAACAACTGGCTTCTCACTAGACCTTCCACCAGGCCGCAAATCTCAGTCCGCCCAGTCCGCCTAGTCCGCCAAAGCTGTCCGCCCCAGGCCGCCCGGCCTGTCCCGTCACTCACTTCCACTTCACAAATTTCAACACACCCATACTCTAATATTAACTAACATAAGTAAACACTAAGAAAAGCTTCGTTTTGCAGGTTCTTAGTCGGCGGGATGAGACAATGCAGCTCCAGGTTTACCATTCAACACAATACCCTAACAGAGGGCTTTCAACTCTCAATATCAACCCCAAAAAATGTCTCGATCCGCGGAGTTCGAATTGATCACACGATCAAAAAACTAGATCGCCGAGGCGCGATGTAGAGGGAAGGAAAGAAGGAGCAATACCGGTGGAGGAATTGACGGATCCGAGGATTGTTGGGGCCGATCAAGCGTCTCTGAATCCGGATCGCCAGTCTGTACGTTCTTCTCAGCCCTAAAAAGTAGGCCGTCGTCAACGTTAACTCCCACAGCACCATTCTTCCCCTTCTCCCGACCTCTCTCCAGCTATTCTTGCGGTGGAAGTTGGCGGCGAATGCCGAGCGAAGAAAAATGGGAAAGAGCAGAAGTTTGCTCGGCTTTCAGACCGCCTCATCAATGACATCATCTACCGTTGGTTCTAGAGCAAATTTAAGAGCGGTCAAGATTTTAAGGAAGTCTTCAATGATATTCACATCCCAGTTTTGACTAGTCGCATCTCACTTTGTCCTAATTTTTCGCGTCTGAAGAAAATATGCATTGTAAATGTATTTTTAGGAAAATTTTTCAACACAAAAGTTTTAGATCTCGATGAGATCTACAACTTTCGTGTTGAACACATTTCCTAGAAATGCATGTACAACTCGTATTTTGAAAATACGCTCAGATTTCGCTGCTTTTGAAAATACACCTTGTACATGCATTTTTAGGAAAAGTGTTCAACACGAAAGTTGTAGATCTCGTCGAGATCTACAACTTTCGTGGTGAACATTTTTCCTAAAAATGCATGTACGAAACGTATTTCCAAAAGACGCAAAAAAATTAAGTAAAAATGCGATGTGACAAGCCAAAACTGCGGCGCGGATATCAGCGCCCTTTTTTTTTTCTTCCTCAAATTTGACTATTGGCAAACCAACCTCAGTTATGTACATCTCCAAAATTAATTTTGACCCGCGGCCCGCCTACTCACCCCCACTAAGTCCTTGTAAAATAGACATGTGTTTGTGTTTATGAATTAGGGTAGAGGTGCAAAATTCCTTACTAATTAGTAAAATTTCTTATTAATTTTAATTAACAAGCAATCTAGCAACAAAATAATTTTCTAATTAATATCGTTCTATCTAATATTAGCAACCAAATTATGTGTTTCTACTTTCTATTTTGCAAATTTTTTTACCAAGGTTTTTTTTCGTTTCAAAATTAGGAAGTGATTCTAATTTTGTTGCTATTATTTAGTGTATTATTTAATGATTCAGCTAAATTAAACAGATTTTTATAAATAACAAAACATATATAAAAATAGCTGTTTACCTAATGAATACCAAAGTAGAGTGACTCTTTTATGGGCACACCTGGGCATGTGCCCGGGTGGAAAATTTTGCGAATACTGTAGAGGCCTGGTGCGCTTTTTCCCGATGTAGTCTTGCTCGCTCGTCCTCGTTGTAGAGTGACGCTGCTGCGCTAATTTCCTCGCGACTAAGGCTTTGTTTGGCGCCTCGTTTAGGGAGCGGGCCACTTCGAATTTTTGATAAGCCGCGCCAAACAATTTTGGTGAGACCTCATGATGGCATCAGCCACCGTGTATTTCGGCGGTGTGCCGTCAATTTTGAGTCGCGGAAAATTCAAAATCGCAGCAGTGCTGCAGCACTGCTGGCTTTTTTTATTATATTACAAGCAGTCGTGCACGGGAGATCCGTGCGGGGTGGCGACATTGGTTTGGGGCGGAGATATTTGTCGGGGGCGGCGACATTGGTCGGGGGCGGCGACATTGGTCGGGAGCGGCGACATTGGGCGGGGGCGGCGACATTGAGCGAGGGCGGGGGGCGGCGACATTGGCGAGGACGACAACATTGGTGTGGCGGCGAGTAGGGGAATAAGAAAAAAAAAACTATGCAAATGAATAGGAGAATAAGAAAAATTTATGGTCAAATAAAAAAAAACCATACAAATGAGTAGATGAATAAGAAAAATGAAGGGTATTTTGACATTAAAATGTTACACCATGATTGGGGGGTATTTTGGGGAGACGAATGTTACACCATGACTCATTTGGAGTTTGCTTATAGTATAAAGATTAATATATTATAATTATATTATAATATATAAACATATATATTAATATTATATATATAAGTTATGTAAATATATTACTTTATATATTAATATATATATATATGTAAGTTATGTAAATATATACGAGTGCCCGACACGGGGCTCCGTCCCTACTGCCAATCGCGATAGTACCTGACCCGCTCCTACGGCACCGCGCGACTGTACCCGGCCCACCACTACGACCTCGCGCAACTGTATCCAGCGTGCCCCTACGGCACCGGACGTTTGTACCCGGCCCGCCAGTACGACCTCGCGCAACTGTACCCGGCTATAGTATATTTATATGTAATAATGAATTATATTATACCTATAATTATATAAATTTTTTTAAAAAATACATAAAATATAATAACATAAGTATAAATTATTTAAATTGTTATTACAGTTGTCTCATTGTTTCATTGGATTGAGTTGTTTCTTCGGTTCTTGAGATCCTGGGATCGAAACTGAATAGCCTCGTTTAAATTAAAATATAATTTTAACATTCATTCGCCCAATTTTTTAAGAATTATTGGGGCAAAATCGTAATTTCACATAGGTTCAGGGCACCTTAGTAGTTGGTTTAGGAGATCTACTAAAATGTGGAGAGATGAAATGATTTTATTGTGCTCGATCAGACGGTTGTTGAATTATAAACTCATGATCTGACGGCATGTGAGATTTTGAACTCATGATATTCGCAGACCACGGTATTTTTTTATATATGGTAGGGATGTAATATAATATATATTATAATTTATATTACATTATAATAATATATATTATTATTATATTAGGTTATAGTATATACAACTTATAATATAATGTTACAAAAAATATTGTGTTTTAAAAGAAATTTTTTATTGAGTTTTTCAAAAAACAAATATGTAATTGTGTCTCACTAGTTGAAAAAGCACTGTAACAGATGTTATTTCATACAGATTCAATTCATAGATTATGTCATCACTGTACAAAACAGCTGATTATTCCACCACTGTTTTCCACCACTGCTTCTCCAGTCGCTGCAGCCGCGCCAAACAGAGTAAACCACGAAGAGAAAGAAGACGTCATTTCAAACCATTCTCCTCTCCTGAATTCCTGCAATCCTACGTCTCCGAGAGGGAAACTGTGACTCCACTTCGAAGACACCATAGATTCATCGAAGGTGGAGAAGAGGGTACTGTGTTGCTCGTGGAGGTGGAGGCGTAATATGTGCATCAGAGCTATGACGAATTTGCACTGCAATTAAAATCTATCTGGAAGTGAGATTTGCTTATCACATTCATTTCTACCTTTTCTACTCGATTTTGCCTTCTTTGTATGCCTTTTCTCATATTGGCACTTTTGGTTTTACATTTTGACTTCGGCTCAATTTGGCACGGTGGTGTCGTGTTATTGTGATGCTCCACCGGACCGGTCCAGCCGGACCGGTCCGGTTCTGATGTTTTGTTTTTGCCTTATTATATATATACAGGTTTGCACAGGAAAAGCAAGACCCCGATCCAATATTCTAACCTAATCAGCCATCGGGAAACCATCGGGAGAAAGAAAAAGGTGCACGCGGTTTCGGGCGGAAGAACGAAGAGCAGAGGAGCGGCGGATTCGGGAAGAAGAAGAGCGATCCGCCGGCGGTTCCTAGGGTTTTTTCTCCGGCGAGGATCTGCGGCGGCTTCGGGACGAGGCATCCGGCAGCAGTTCGGCGAGGTTCGGCGCGGCGGTAAGGGCCCGATCTTGGGCAGCGGCGTCTTCTTCTCCGGCGACAGCGGCGGTCTTCTTCTCCGGCGACAGCGGCGCAGCGGCAAGCCCGGTCTAGGGTTTCTTCTCCGGCGACAGCGGCGCAGCGACAGACCCGATCTAGGGCTACGTAGGTCCGGCGATCCTTGGGATCCGGCAGTGGCAAGATCGGGCAGAGGCGGCTTCTTCTCCGACATTCTTGGGTCGGCAGTTCTTCTCAGGCAGCAGCGGCGGCAGATCTTGCAGGCGAGCGGTGGTTGACGGAGGCGGCGGAAGATTGATTGGAGTTCCGATCTAGTGCACGGCAGCGGCATCGGCTCCATCTCCAGCGAAGGAGAGGGGAGATCCACGGCAGCGGCGGGTGCAGGTTTCCATCTCCGACGGCTCCGGCGATCCAGCGGCGGCGGCAACTCCGGCGGTGAAAGAGGGCATAAGGCTGCGGTTCCTTCATCTTGAAGAGGGCAGTGGCTTTCTTGGCCGGAGGGCAGCGACGCGTGGCAGAGGCGAAGATCAGATTCAGATCCAGGCTCAGATTGGCCAGTTTTGCGGCCGGCATAGGGGAGTTTTCTTCCCTCTCTCTTGCTTTCTTGTTGTTCTTTATTTCCTATTTTAGGTTAGTGTCGATCCGTTGAGGATCGTTGAGTGCCTGTGTTGTAATCAGATATTTTTTCGATTAGTGGATCCGGCGCGCTCTCCCCGTGGATGTAGGAGCTTAACTTCGAACCACGTATATCTCTTGTCGTCTGTGGTTTTTTCTGTGTTTTGGAATCTCGTTCTGTGATTGTTTGGTGCGCGCCATTATTTGCTTAAAGTTCTTTGCTTCCGTTGCTATTGTCCGCGACGAGTTCCGTACTCGCGGGCAGGTGCCAGTTGCACAACAATTGGTATCAAAGCCAGGTTCGTCCTTCGGAACAGTGAGCAAATTCAATGGCGGCCAAATTCGAGGTTCCAAAATACGATGGGCGGATCGATTTCGGTCTTTGGCAAAAGCGCATAAAGGTCGTACTCGTTCAGCAGGGTCTTCACAAGGCACTCCTTGGAAAGGAGAAGGCTAAGGTGAAAGACGACGACGAGTGGGATGAGCTGGACCTCAAGGCCATCAGCACCATACAGCTGTGTTTGGCAGACGAGGTCATGTACAACGTTATCGAGGCGGAAACTACGGTGGACTTGTGGAGGAAGATCGAGGAGCTCTACATGTCCAGGTCGCTCACGAACAAGCAGTACGTGAAGAAGCAGTTGTACAGCTTGAGGATGTCCGAGGGAACGCAGTTGTTGGACCATATGAATGTGTTCAACAAGCTGGTATCCCAGTTGCGGAGTATGGATGTGAAGGTCGAGGAGGAAGATCAGGCTCTTCTCCTCTTGTCCTCACTCCCGAGGTCGTTCGATCATTTAGTTACCACCATGTTGTATGGGAAGGATACCCTTAAGATGGAGGAAGTGGTGACGATGCTTCTCTCTAATGAGAAGAGGAGCAGTTCCAGATCGAGTGCGAGCGAGGGTCTGCTCGTGAAGAGCAGAGACCCATCCCGAGGAAGATCGAGAGGGGGAGGCAAGGAGGTTGATAGACCTAGGTCCAGGGGTAGATGTTATTACTGCAAGGAGGAGGGGCATTGGAAGGTCAACTGTCCAGTGAGGAAACTCAAGGGCAAAGGATCTGTGCCTCAGCAGGCTGCAGTAGCATCCGAGTGCGTGAGCGATGATGATGTTCTACACGTTTCACAAAGCCGCGACGTGGTAGTCGGGACCACAGATTCCTGGATCATGGATACAGGATGTTCGTTCCATATGTGCCCGAACATTGAATGGTTCTCCAGTATTAGGCACTGTGGAGGTGGTCGTGTTCGGATGGGGAATCAGTCAGAGTGCGAGATTTCTGGAGTCGGGAGCATCAGGATTAGGATGTTCGATGGAGTGGTTAGGACCCTCACCGACGTTCGGTATGTGCCCGAGTTGAGGAAGAGCTTGCTTTCTCTAGGCACTCTGGAGACTGCCGGGTATTCTTATACCAGTAGCAGCGGGTATTTGGAGGTCAGGAGAGGCGCACAGACAGTCTTGAGAGGAGAGCGTTCCGGATCGCTCTATAGACTGATTGGCACCACGATTGCCAGGGGAGATGCGAGGAGAGAGGTCACACTGTCTCTCGAGCTACAAGATACGGTAGCGTATGCATTTCAGGCGATCTCCTCAGATCGCGATTCCTTCGATAGAGCGTTAGAGAGCAGAGACTGTTCTCAACAAAAAGCTAGGAAGGACCAACGGAGGAGTGGGGCAAGATTCGTGGCAAGGGCGTGTGCACGGAGAGAGGACCTTGGCGGAGGTAGAATCTTCGCAGCCGTAGAGGAGACGGGTAGAGAGTCATCTCAGGAGTACCTAGACACCGCGAGAGGAGCCATCAGGCTCATAGGTCTCACCGAGGAACTTAGGATCACTCAGGAGAAGGTGGAGTTGCACAGTGAGAGTTTGAGTGCGATTCGTCTTGCAGTAGACCCGGTCTATCGTGCAAGGACGAAGCACGTCGACGTGCGTCACCGGGAGTTGAGGGAGTTCGCTCGAGGTGGAGGCGTGATGTTGCGGGAGATTCCTACGGAGGGATGCGTTTCGTGCATGCGAGAGAAATCAGTGAGGCGAGTCAAGTTTGACTTGACTCAGACTGTTGTACGTTGATCGTGTCAGCCCCAGGGAGAGGGGGCTTGTAGTCGCCAGTAGGGGTCTGTGTGTCATAGGCGGTATTAGCGTTCGTGGAGCATCAAGGTGGAGATTGTTATTGTGATGCTCCACCGGACCGGTCCAGCCGGACCGGTCCGGTTCTGGTGTTTTGTTTTTGCCTTATTATATATATACAGGTTTGCACAGGAAGAGCAAGACCCCGATCCAATATTCTAACCTAATCAGCCATCGGGAAACCATCGGGAGAAAGAAAAAGGTGCACGCGGTTTCGGGCGGAAGAACGAAGAGCAGAGGAGCGGCGGATTCGGGAAGAAGAAGAGCGATCCGCCGGCGGTTCCTAGGGTTTTTTCTCCGGCGAGGATCTGCAGCGGCTTCGGGACGAGGCATCCGGCAGCAGTTCGGCGAGGTTCGGCGCGGCGGTAAGGGCCCGATCTTGGGCAGCGGCGTCTTCTTCTCCGGCGACAGCGGCGGTCTTCTTCTCCGGCGACAGCGGCGCAGCGGCAAGCCCGGTCTAGGGTTTCTTCTCCGGCGACAGCGGCGCAACGACAGACCCGATCTAGGGCTACGTAGGTCCGGCGATCTTTGGGATCCGACAGTGGCAAGATCGGGCAGAGGTGGCTTCTTCTCCGACATTCTTGGGCCGGCAGTTCTTCTCAGGCAGCAGCGGCGGCAGATCTTGCAGGCGAGCGGTGGTTGACGGAGGCGGCGGAAGATTGATCGGAGTTCCGATCTAGTGCACGGCAGCGGCATCGGCTCCATCTCCAGCGAAGGAGAGGGGAGATCCACGGCAGCGGCGGGTGCAGGTTTCCATCTCCGACGGCTCCGGCGATCCAGCGGCGGCGACAACTCCGGCGGTGAAAGAGGGCATAAGGCTGCAGTTCCTTCATCTTGAAGAGGGCAGCGGCTTTCTTGGCCGGAGGGCAGCGACGCGTGGCAGAGGCGAAGATCAGATTCAGATCCAGGCTCAGATTGGCCAGTTTTGCGGCCGGCATAGGGGAGTTTTCTTCCCTCTCTCTTGCTTTCTTGTTGTTCTTTATTTCCTATTTTAGGTTAGTGTCGATCCGTTGAGGATCGTTGAGTGCCTGTGTTGTAATCAGATATTTTTTCGATTAGTGGATCCGGCGCGCTCTCCCCGTGGATGTAGGAGCTTAACTCCGAACCACGTATATCTCTTGTCGTCTGTGGTTTTTTCTGTGTTTTGGAATCTCGTTCTGTGATTGTTTGGTGCGCGCCATTATTTGCTTAAAGTTCTTTGCTTCCGTTGCTATTGTTCGCGACGAGTTCCGTACTCGCGGGCAGGTGCCAGTTGCACAACAGTGTCGGTCTTTAACATGGGAGTTAAATTGTCATTCGTTAACACCCACCTAAAGCACTTCATCACCTTCTATTTTCAAATGGATGATATTTGTTAAGCGATCCTTAACGAATGACCGTTTAATCCATGTGTGTACGACCGTCACCACCGTGCCAAATGGAGCCTTCATATTTTGGGTTTAGCACGTCTTTTTTATATGCTTCCATATTTTACAGGTTCGTCATGAACTAATTACTTATTGACCAGTATTTTGTTTTGAGCTGGCACAAGAGATTTCAAAGGCTAAGCCTTACCCATTTCAGGTATTCCTCTTGTATACACCTTATTAGGTTCTCTGTCTATTAGATTCTAAATTTAGGCAAAAATATCAAATCAGTTCTTAGACTTGTCCCTTTTTAATATCAGTGTTTCGACCTTCAAAAGTAAAAAGTCAGTTCATAATATATTTAACACAGACAATATGAGTCCTAAAGTTTTTTTTTTCGTTAGTCATTAAAAGAAAAAAAAGATTAAGATGATTTTTGTTACCTTGCTTAACAATGTCAAAGGTTAAATCATCCTCCTCCTTCAATAACATCAATAAAGGCTATGTAGATTTAGGGTTTTGGGTGATTCTTCTGGAGCACCCTGCGTGCTTCTTGCTTTTCATCGCTGGCGAATCTCCCGCACCAGCCGGCGCGCTTCTTGCTTCTCATCATCGGCGACTCCTGCCGCAACCTACATTCCTGTATTCCAAATGGTAACTGCGACATAGTCTCCTCCAAATAGATAAATTTGGGGGTTTTGGCCAGCGTTCCTCCTCCTCTACCTCTGATTCGTACTTCAAAATGGTAATGTTCTCCATCTTCTTAATTCTCCTCTTACTCAGTTGGCGATTAAGCATATAGATGGAGATCCTAAACACATTGATTGCCTTATTTGATTTCAGGGTTTATGTTTGTTTGGTCGTAGTTATCAGCATCCATGATGAAAGCTTGGCATCCAAGAGCGTAGCCCGCAATTATCTGTTTCACACTGGTCGTATCTGTGGCATGCCCAGCAACCCCGACATCCCCGATCAACTATGGTAACTTCTTCCTTCTCCGGTAGTTATCTATTTGTTTAGTCGTATTTATGAATTTATTTTGTTCTCCATTTGACCTGTTTCACATTTGTCTCTGCTTTCAATTTTTTATTCAATTTATCTGTTTCACATTTATTTTTTGAGAAATGTAACTTCTATACCAACATAAGATAGAGAAGCTCTCAGTGATTTAGTTATACCCGCATAATATTCTAGTGTCTGTTTTAAATTTGGACATAGAGCTGATGAATGACTGTGTAACACCCCAGATTTGGAGAAAGGGGTCGATTTATGTTTCTGGACCTTGGGCGTGTCCCAGGCCGTGTTAGGCCGTGTCGACGACTTGGCCGCGTGGTCGACACTTTGCGCTCGATAAAGTGTCTAGTGAGGGCACACGGCCTGCGACACGGGCGTGTCGCAGGGCGTGTCGAGCCCGTGTAGACACTCAGCCCGGGGGTGTCGACATTTTTCGCTCGACTTTGTGTCGAGACGAGGCACACGGCCTAGGACACGGGCGTGTCCAAGGCCGTGTGGGTCGGTCGACGATGTTCACTCGACGAGTGTCAAGTGTCGAGTGTCGAGACTGGGGCACACGGCCTGTGACACGGGCGTGTCACAGGGCGTGTCTCGCTTGGTCGACGATCTTCGCTCGATGTTTTTCCGCGGTGTCGACACAAAGGCTGTCGACGAGTGTCGAGACTTGGCACACGGCTTGGGAGACGGGCGTGTCCCAGGCCGTGTCACCTCTCGGGATGTTTTCGGGGCCGTGTCAATGGAGGCACACGGCCGGCCACACGGCCGTGTCATTGGGGACACAGGCGTATCGGATCGAACACGTGCGTGTCGGATGCCCGTGTGCTGTTCCAGGGGCGTTGATTTGAGACGGCGAATGAGGCACACGGCCCTGGACACGGGCGTGTGTCAGGCCTTGTTCGGCACAGGTATTTTATTTTTCAGGCGGATCGTGGCCATTCTTTTCCTGATTTTAGGATCTGACAGTTTAGGACTGTTCTTGGGGAGTTAAGTCCGAGAATAGGGTTGGAAACCCTCATTCTTCTTCAAGCTTTTCTCTTACTAATTTCTATAGAGAAGGGAGAGCAAGGAAGAAGGTGAAGGAGGGTTTGAGCTGTAGGAGAAGCTTCGGTGCTCCAAATCGCGAGCCGAGTCCGGATCCGTGGAGGCTAGATCTTTGCGAAGGTTTTTATCCGGATATTTTGCCATGGCAAGGAAGAGGAGTCGGAAGGTAACGACACTTCTCCTCTCGGTCTTAGGATGCATGTCTTTAGCATCATTTTTCTTTTCTAGTTCTTGGGCACCAAACTCTCAAATGAGAGGGGTTTTGAGTCACCAAGGTTCAAGAGGAACCTCCGGGTTGATTGAGTCCGTCCCCGGCATATTTTGCATTAGAGATCCTCTCTGTTAGTGGATTAGGCATGGTGGGTGAAGCCGTAGTCGTGACCGTTAGTCCGACTCGGTGATGTTGCATACGAACGTTAAGGATTCGTAGAGATTCCGTTGCGGCAAGACGCCGTTTGTGATGTGGTGATGTTTTCCCCCTTTTTCTCGAGTGAGTACGGGTAGTCGGAACCGGACAAGGTTAGCTCCTCGTGGCGGTAGATGTTTTCCTTGGTGGACAAGGTTAGCTCTGTATGAGTTGGAGATGGTTTCCTTGGTGCGCGGGAACGCTGTAGTACAAGTGAGGGACTAGTGTGGAATTGTCTTGGTTTGTGATGCGCCAAGGCGTGGCTATGTCTCCGTGGTCGGCTGGTTATCCCGTGACGTTCACGTCATGTGTGGAGAGTGTCCCGACGAGACTAGTCCCCTTCTGTGAGACTGACGAGAATGCCAAGCATGGGGTCAAGCCCGGGCAATGAGGCCATGAGCGGGTGGGGTCCGTCAAGGCTTCTTAGAATCGGTCAGTTTGTGTTGTTGGAATCCTGACATGAGACATCAGAGCTTGTAGGCAAGCCTGGGTCTAAGACCTTGAGCGGGTGGGGCCTTTGCAAGAGTTCCATGTGGCAGCCGGTGTGCTGTTAGGGGAAATGGTGTGACCCCTTTGCTTGCGGCTTTATGCCAATGGAGAATCGATGAGTACCCATATGATGTGATGATGTGCTAGATGCATACGAGATAGGGTGCCTTGGGTGAAACCCGGGTTGTTGCATACATGATTGCATAAGTAGGCACTTTTATTATATACTCAACCAGTAGAGAACATGTATGATGTGTGTGACATCCAAGCCTGTTTCTGTAGTTGCTTTTCTTGCTTATGATTATTGCATACGAAGTGCTAACTTGTAGGTTGGAGGGGTACCCCGGGGTCCGTTAGGGGCGGCCGGGAGGAGATGTGTTGTTAAACAGTTTGAGTTCAGCCTTTGCTGACCCACGTTACTAATAAATTTTACAGGGCAAGGATCGCATGCAGGAGCTAGCTCGCCGGCCAGAAAGGCCTAAGACTCATGAAGTGTTTTTCTATTTTGTAGCTCTACTTATATGATGTTGTATGTTTGAGACTCATGTTGTCCGGCTTGCATGCCGAGGTAGACTAGGAGTGCTAGGCACGTTCTTGACTGCTGTATTGTTTGATTTTGGACACTTGTTGTAAGGCCATAAGACCATTTGTTTTACTCTTCTTGTAGTGGATAACTTCTTGTCTTGTTGGTGTTTCCGCTGTGTTGTGCAAAGTGTTTTGAGTGTGGGTAGCTATATCAACTTTTAATACTAAAGCTGTGGCGTCCGTATGTTGTGGGGCCCCGGCCGGACCCATATTATACGGTCATTACAGGGGAGGTGTTATAATTTGGTATCAGAGGGAGGTTAGATTCAAGGTCAATGCGTAGAGAAGTTATCCACATAAGAGTAACACGGGACCATGAGTGTCCTTATGTTTAAGTCTTGAGAGTTGAGACTGATTCCTTGTTTCTTGTTTTCTTGAAGAGTGCAAGCAACGAGGCAGGTACGTCGAGAGCAAGAGAGGAACTCTCGGCGAGCAGTTCCACTGCTCCAGGTCTGTTGGGCACGGGTGTAAACCCGGCCGACTTCTGCCGCATGCTGGCAGAAGCGATGGTAGCAGCCCAAGCTGCAGCAGCAGCTCAAGTAGCAACCCCTGCTACACCGAATACGGCGACGGCCGTGCCAGGAGGAGAAGCCAGGCGAGTGGAGCCTTTGGCGGAGAAGGTAGTTGTCGGACATGGAGACCGGCACTTGAAGTATTTCTTGAGCTTCCATCCCCCGTCATTCAAGGGAGTTGGTACACCAACGGATGCGGAGGATTGGTGGGTTCGCATTCAAGAGCCTATGAGGGCGGCAGAGACGCCAGAAGAAAAGAAATCTGAATATGCGGCGTTCATGTTGGAAGGAGACGCCAAGTTGTGGTGGGTGAGCCATAGCGGCCGCCAGTTCCCGGGGCGCACCCCGTCAGTGGAGGAGTTTGGGAATGCGTTTCTAAAGAGGTATATTCCAGTTTCTACACGATTGGCCCTTCAGAGGCAGTTTCTGTATTTAATGCAGCGAGACAAGACGGTGGATGAGTATGTGCAGGAGTTCACCCGTTTGGGTCGTTACGCGGGAACGACGATGGCAGATGATGTAGAAAGGGATAACCTCTTCTACCAGAGGCTGAGGGAGAACCTGAGACAACCCCTCATATCCATGAAGAGAGCGGGATTCAATGAACTAGTTGAGGCTGCCAGGATTTTGGAAAGTGATTTGGAGCGAACCCAACGCCGTAAGGGTTTTACTCTCAAGCAAGGGGAAAGGAAGCCTTCCCAATCTCATGGAAAGTCTGAAGGGAGTAGGTGGAGGAAGAAGACTCACACTTCCAGATCCGGTGAGAAGAGCAATTGGACGTTGGAGGTTCTCACTCTAGGGGACCGCCGACGTGTTACAACTGCGGTAAGGTGGGGCACATAGCTCGTGTTTGTCCCCAAGGAGGAGCGGGGCAAGAGACAAGGCAGGAGCAGACTGTGCGCGCCGGCCCCAGTGCTGCAGAGAAAGGGAAGATGGCGGAGTCGAGCGCTTCTTGGTTCCAACCGGTACAACCAAGGGCTTACAACCTTGGACAACAAGAAGCGATCCGCCAGACCGATGTGGTGACAGGTATGAAGAAAATTTAAGTTTAAATTTTGTGCTTCATACTTTTAGACTTTTGTGTGATGTCTATGTTGTAGGCTTCGTGTTAGTTTCTGGATATCCCGCTAGGGTATTGTTCGATACGAGAGCATCGCACTCCTTTCTTGCGGAGAGCTTCATCCGGAGAATAGGAGTTGAGTCTTTCTCGGCGGACGCGGAGTTGAAAGTGCGCATGCCCAATGGGTCATCCATGACCACTGGGCCAAAGGGCGCATCTGTTGGGAGCTAGACGGAGTTGACTTCGTTTTGGTAGCAGCGATTTTACCATTGGTTGAGTTCGATGTCATTTTGGGCATGGACTGGCTTGCAGAGCAGTACGCCAATATTGATTGCCTATCTAAGGTAGTGACCCTAAAGAGCAAAGGGCAGGCGGAGGTCAGATTTGAGGGCCTTTGTGGAGTGGCCTGTTCCCTGATTTCGGCCATGCAGTTGATGCGGGTGATTAACCAGGGTGGTGTAGCGCTTGTAGCGTTATTGGAGGTTCGTCTCTCCCAGCTGACTATTGAGGAAGTGCCCGTTGTGGCAGAGTTCAAGGATGTGTTTCCGGATGAACTTCCTGGAGCACCTCCTCGGAGGGAGATCGATTTCTCGATCGAGTTAGTGTCGGAGGCTAGGCCGGTGACACGTACTCCGTTTAGGATGGCACCAAAGGAGTTGGCAGAACTCAAGGTGCAGTTGTAGGAAATGTTGGAGCAAGGGTATATCAGACCCAGTTCTTCGTCGTGGAGTGCACCGGTGTTGTTTGTAAAGAAGAAAGACGGTAGCATGCGACTGTGCATTGACTACCGAGAGCTGAATAAACAGACCGTCAAGAATAAGTATCTGATTCCTCGGATAGACGACTTGTTCGACCAGTTGGTAGGGTCAGTGGTGTATTCAAAATTGGACTTTAAGTCAGGCTATTATCAGCTGCGAATTCGGGATGAGGACATACCCAAGACTGCCTTTGGTACAAGGTATGGACACTTTGAGTTTACGGTGATGCCGTTCAGGCTGACGAACGCACCATCTGTGTTCATGGATCTTATGAATCGGGTATTTCGGGAATACTTGGATTCTTTTGTCGTTGTTTTCATTGATGACATCTTGGTGTATTCCAAATCAGGAGTGGAGCATGAGACCCACTTGAGAGTGGTCTTGCAAGTGTTGAGGGAGAATCAATTGTATGCAAAATTCTCCAAGTGCAAGTTCTGGTTAGAGAATGTGACATTTTTGGGTCACGTGATTAGTGGGGATGGGGTGGCAGTGGATCCAACAAAAGTGGAAGCCATTAGAGATTGGCCGGTTTTGAGGACCGTGGCGGAGGTCCGAAGTTTTCTTGGACTAGCCGGGTATTACATGAGGTTCGTGGAGAATTTTTCGCGGATAGCTCTACCCCTCACCTCACTCACTCGTAAAGACCATAAGTTTGTGTGGACTCAAGAGTGCAGTCAGGCGTTTGAAGCACTGAAAGAGAGACTGATGATGACTCCAATCCTAAGTCTACCGCAAGGGACCGAGGGATTTCAGATTTTCAGTGACGCATCGGGATGCGGTTTGGGTTGTGTTTTGGTGCAACATGGCAAGGTGATAGATTTTGGGTCTAGACAACTGAAGCCTCATAAGAGGAATTACCCCGTCCATGACTTGGAGTTGGCGGCGGTAATTTTTGCGTTGAAAATATGGCGGCATTATGTATATGGTGCAAGGGTGGAGATCTTCACGGATCACAAAAGCCCGAAGTATCTCTTGGATCAAAAGGACTTGAACATGCGGCAACGCAGGTGGGTTGAGTTTCTTGGAGACTACGAAGTGGCGATTCAGTATACGCCAGGTAAAGCCAATGTGGTGGCGGATGCCTTGAGTAGAAAGTACTCGGGGCAAGGAAATTGGATCGAAGCTCATGATGAGCGGTTGGTACGGGAATGGGAGTCCCTTGGTTTGGAATGTGTTGCGAGAGGCGAGTCCAGCGTGGCTCGGTTGAACTGGATCGAAGTGCAGAACGACTTGACCGATCGCATTCGGGAAGCGACTCGGTTGGATGTGGAGTTTCAACCTTTTGTGTTGAAGGCTCAAGCGGGCGAGAGCAGCACCTGGGAGATGATTGATGGGATTCTGAGGAAGAACGGAAGGGTTTGTACACCGCAGTTCGGCAAACTCCGTGAAGAGTTGATGTTTGAGGCTCACTTCACAAAGTACTCCATTCACCCGGGCGGTACAAAGATGTACTTGGATATGAAGAAATCCTTTTGGTGGCCGGGGCTGAAGCGGGACGTAGCTTTGTACGTGAATCGTTGCCAAACTTGTGCCTTGGTGAAGGCCGAATGTCAGAAGCCGGGCGGGTTCCTGAAGCCCCTTCCGATCCCTGAATGGAAATTTGATGACATCTCCATGGACTTTGTACATGGTTTGCCTAGATCGCAGCAGGGTAATGATGCTATTTGGGTGATCGTGGACCGCTTAACCAAGGTGACCCACTTCATCCCAAATCAGAAAGAGGACAGTGTGGAGAAGCTGGTGGAATTGTATGTTCGCAACATTGTGCGACTGCATGAGATTCCAAAGAGTATAGTCAGCGATCGAGATGGACGGTTTACGTCCAAGGACTGGAGACTAGTTCAAAAGAGTTTGGGCACGAAGCTAAAGTTCAGTACGGCGTTCCATCCTCAAACTGATGGGCAAACTGAAAGAACAAACCGTACTATGGAGGATATGCTGAGAATGTGCGTTCTTGACTTCGGCAAGAAGTGGGAGGATCACCTCTTCATGGTGGAATTCGTGTACAATAACAGTTACCAAGCGAGTATAAAAATGGCGCCATACGAAGCCTTGTATGGGAGACGGTGTCGAACACCGATGTCTTGGGCAGAGGCGGGAGACACCAAAATTTTGGGAAAAGAGGTGGTAGTGGACGCTTGTGAGTTGGTACAGACCATTCAATAGCATATGAAGGTGGCGCAGGACCAGCAAGCAAAATACTTTAATGCTCGTCACCGGAAGTTGGAGTTTGCGGCAGGTGATTGAGTCTATTTGAAGATCAAACCGTTCAAAGGCGTCTCACGGATTCGCCGACTCAAAAAGTTGAGTCCGAGGTTTTTGGGGCCTTTTGAAGTTGTTGAACGAGTGGGAGAAGCAACCTATCGGTTGGCGTTGTCCGCGGAGCTGAGTGGATTGCATGACGTTTTCCATGTCTCCGTCTTGAGGAAAGCCTTGGTGGAGGCTAGTGTGGTGATCGAGCCGGCATCAGTGCCAATTGAGGAAGACTTGAGGACGCGAGTCCGTCCGATTGCTATAGAGGATTCGAAAACTCGGTAGTTGCGGAATAAAGATGTTAAACTCGTGAAAGTCCGCTGGGACAACTGCGGTCGTGACGAGCTCTCTTGGGAGCGAGAGCAAGCCATGCTAGAAGAGTATCCAGAACTCTTCATTTCAGGTACAATTTAAGTTTTTTTTTTTGTTTTTTTTGTTCCTTCTATTTTGTAATTTCGGGACGAAATTCTGTTAAGGGGGGGGGGGGGGGGAGAGTTGTAACACCCCAGATTTGGAGAAAGGGGTCGATTTATGTTTTTGGACCTTTTTGGTTTCTGGCAGGGGGCACACGGCCCGGGACACGGGCATGTCCCCGGCCGTGTCAGGTCGTGTCAACGACTTGGCCGTGTGGTCGACACTTTGCGCTCGACGAAGTGTCGAGTGAGGGCACACGACCTGCGACACGGGCATGTCGCAGGGCGTGTCGAGCCCGTGTTGAAACTCGGCCCGGGGTGTCGACATTTTTCGCTCGACTTTGTGTCGAGACGAGGCACACGACCTAGGACACGGGCGTGTCCAAGGCCGTGTGGGTCGGTCGACGATGTTCACTCGACGAGTGTCGAGTGTCGAGTGTCGAGACTGGGGCACACGGCCTGTGACACGGGCGTGTCACATGGCGTGTCCCGCTTGGTCGACGATCTTCGCTCGACGTTTTTCCGCGGTGTCGACACAAAGGCTGTCGATGAGTGTCGAGACTTGGCACACGGCGTGGGACACGGGCGTGTCCCAGGCCGTGTCACCTCTCGGGATGTTTTCGGGGCCGTGTCAACGGAGGCACATGGCCGGCCACACGGCCGTGTCATTGGGGACACGGGCGTGTCGGATCGAACACGGGCGTGTCAGATGCCCGTGTGTTGTTCCAGGCGCGTAGATTTGAGACGGCGAATGAGGCACACGGCCCTGGACACGGGCGTGTGTCAGGCCGTGTTCGGCCCAGGTATTTTATTTTTCAGGCGGATTGTGACCATTCTTTTCCTGATTTTAGGATCTGACGGTTTAGGACTGTTCTTGGGGAGTTAAGTCCGAGAATAGGGTTGGAAACCCTCATTCTTTTTCAAGTTTTTCTCTTACTAATTTCTAGAGAGAAGGGAGAGCAAGGAAGAAGGTGAAGGAGGGTTTGGGCTGTAGGAGAAGCTTCGGTGCTCCAAATCGCGAGCCGAGTCCGGATCCGTGGAGGCTAGATCTTTGCGAAGGTTTTCATCCGGATATTTTGCCATGGCAAGGAAGAGGAGTCAGAAGGTAACGACACTTCTCCTTTCGGTCTTAGGATACATGTCTTTAGCATCATTTTTCTTTTCTAGTTCTTGGGCACCAAACTTTCAAATGAGAGGGGTTTTGGGTCGCCAAGGTTCAAGAGGAACCTCCGGGTTGATTGAGTCCGTCCCCGGCATATTTTGCATTAGAGATCCGCTCCGTTAGTGGATTAGGCATGGTGGGTGAAGCCGTAGTCGCGACCGTTAGTCCGACTCGGTGATGTTGCATACGAACGTTAAGGATTCGTAGAGATTCCGTTGCGACAAGACGCCGTTTGTGATGGGGTGATGTTTTCCCCCCTTTTTCTCGAGTGAGTACGTGTAGTCGGAACCAGACAAGGTTAGCTCCTCGTGGCGGTAGATGTTTTCCTTGGTGGACAAGGTTAGCTCCGCATGAGTTGGAGATGGTTTCCTTGGTGCGCGGGAACGCTGCAGTACAAGTGAGCGACTAGGGTGGAATTGTCTTGGTTTGTGATGCGCCAAGGCGTGGCTATGTCTCCGTGGTCGGCTGGCTATCCCGTGACGTTCACGTTATGTGTGGAGAGTGTCCCGGCGAGACTAGTCCCCTTCTGTGAGACAGACGAGAATGTCAAGCATGAGGTCAAGCCCGGGCAATGAGGCCATGAGCGGGTGGGGTCCGGCAAGGCTTCTTAGATTCGGTCAGTTTGTGTTGTTGGAATCCTGACATGAGACGTCAGACCTTGTAGGCAAGCCCGGGTCTAAGACCTTGAGTGGGTGGGGCCTTTGCAAGAGTTCTATGTGGCGGCCGGTGTGCCGTTAGGGGAAATGGTGTGACCCCTTTGCTTGCGGCTTTATGCCAATGGGGAATCGATGAGTACCCATATGATGTGATGATGTGCTAAATGCATACGAGATATGGTGCCTTGGGTGAAACCCGGGTTGTTGCATACACAATTGCATAAGTAGGCCCTTTTATTATATGCTCAACCAGTAGAGAACATGTATGATATGTGTGACATCCAAGTCTGTTTCTGTAGTTGCTTTTCTTGCTTATGATTATTGCATACGAAGTGCTAACTTGCAGGTTGGAGGGGTACCCCGGGGTCCGTTAGGGGCGGCCGGGAGGAGATGTGTTGTTACACAGTTTGAGGTCAGCCTTTGCTGACCCACGTTACTAATAAATTTTACAGGGCAAGGATCGCATGCAGGAACTAGCTCGTCGGCCAGAAAGGCCTAAGCCTCCTGAAGTGTTTTTCTCTTTTGTAGCTCTACTTATATGATGTTGTATGTTTAAGACTCATGTTGTCCGGCTTGCATGCCGAGGTAGACTAGGAGTGCTAAGCACATTCTTAACTGTTGTATTGTTTGATTTTGGACACTTGTTGCAAGGCCATAAGGCCATTTGTTTTACTATTCTTGCAGTGGATAACTTCTTGTCTTGCTGGTGTTTTCACTGTGTTGTGCAAAGTGTTTTGAGTGTGGGTAGCTATATCAACTTTTAATACTAAAGCTGTGGCGTCCGTATGTTGTGGGGCCCCGACCGTACCCATATTATACGGTCATTACAGGGGAGGTGTTACAGACTGTGAGCAAGATTTTTCTGAGAATGCATCTATTAGTGATAATAGTGTTATGAATATTCATTTTGAGGGTGAAGAAGACTTATTTGATGATGTTGGTATTGAGAAATTAATAATCAATGAACATCGGATTAATGAAGATCCTTATCTGTCTGATTCTCTGCGATCTTTTAGTAGTGACAATGAAACTACAAGTTCAATCACAAGGAAGCGTAAACAACCCTTGTTCACACTATTAAAGGACATGAAACAAATGCATTGACAACCTCCTTTACTTTGCAAGTCAAAGAAACAATTTAAAGATGAAATGACAACTTACATATGTTGTGCACATGTGGGTAGTGTTGAAGCCATAAATGACCTCTGTGGAATTCGGGGTCCCTAGAAAGGGGTGACCTCACACCTACTACACCCGGAGGAACGTCACAGACCAAAGATCAAGAAGCTAGAAACAGACCCTCGGCTCTAGCGCGGAGGTCCCACCTCATACTCAGAAGACCTTTGAGATCTCCCCCTCCCTAGCCAATGCTTGAGCTAGGGTGCCTTGAAGGATGAAGAGAGAATGAAGAAGTGATCCTCTCCAAGGTACCCCTAAGGGTCTATTTATAGTTTTCCAAAACCCATGTACCAAAATGTCTGAAATGCCCCTACGACAAATAAGCCTTGGACCAATAGAAAACATCCACATCGGAGGGTAAATGGGGAAAACCACCCTTGGGGGTACACCAGTAAAAGCAAGCCCCTACCCCCCCCCCCCCCCCCCCCCCGGACACCCGAGGCAGGCCGTCGGGCGAGACCCTGCCCGCAGGCCGATCTTGCCACCCAGGCAGGCCGTCGGCGAGACCCTGCCTGTAGGCAGGTCTCGCCACCCAGGCAGGCCGCCGAGCGAGACCCCACCCGCAGGCCGGTCTCGCCACCAGGCAGGCCGCCGGGCGAGACCCCGCCCGCAGGCAGGTCTCGCCACCCAGGCAGGCAGCCGGCGAGACCTGCCTGCGGGCAGGTCTCGCCGGCGGCCTGCCTGGGTGGCGAGACCTGCCTGCAGGCGGGGTCTCGCCCGATAGCCTGCCTGGGTGGCGAGACCGGCCTGTGGGTCGGGTCTCGCCCGGCGACCTGCCTCGGGTGTCCGGGGGGGGGGGGGAGGTAGGGGGCTTGCTTTTACTATCGTACCCCCAAGGGTGGTTTTCCCCCTTTACCCTCCGATGTGGATGCTTTTTATTGGTCCAAGGCTTATTTGTCGTAGGGGCATTTCAGACATTTTGGTCCATTAGTTTTGGAAAACTATAAATAGACCCTTGGGGGTGCCTTGAAGAGGATCACTTCTTCATTCTCTCTTCTTCCTTCAAGGCACCTTAGCTCAAGCATTGACTAGGAAGGGGTAGACCTCAAAGGTCTTCCGGGTGTGAGGTGAGACCTCCGCGCTAGAGCCGAGGGTCTGTTTCTAGCTTCTTGATCTTTGGTCTGTGACGTTCCACCGGGTGCAGTAGGTGTGAGGTCACCCCTTTTTAGGGACCTCGAACTCTACAGAGGTCATTTTTGGCGTCAATACTACTCAGATATATTTAATAATTCATTTTTTTAAACTCTCTTAATATACGATTAATAATTAAGTATATATAATTAATTTATATTTGATTAATATTTAAGTTTATATTACAAATTTATATTAATTATTATTTAAAAATAATATAGATCGGCCTGCAGGCTTACAAGTCAGGCTGTAATAATAGAGGTCTGAACCTGTTTTTAAAAACAAGCCTATTTTTATGGTAAATAGAAAATAGGTCAGGCCGTTGGCATGTCAGGCCGCAGGCCTCTGATAGGCCGTCTGGCCTATTTCCACACCTACCCGTAATCCCCTATTCCCCGGAGTAGCGTGACCGGCGGACCGCGTGAGCCGTGAGAGAGATATTTCTGATTCTGCATTTAATAATTGACATTTTTTTTATTATTGGTTTGAGTCGGTTTTCGGGTACCCGATCACGGGAACCGAGAACCGAACCGAACTGAAACAACGGTTCTAGTATTTTTTAGATTCATGTCCGAACTGTGTAAAACGAGAACCGATCCGAACCGTCGGGTTCGGTCCGATTCTTGATTCTTCGAATATTTTTGCACAGGCCTATAATTACCGATGATGAGTTATCTGAGAAGTTGGATTCAAAACCCTAACATCTACAAATAATAATTTGATTTGTCTTTAAAGCCTCGGTCTTCCATTAGCTAAAGTAAATTTTCCCATAACAGCACCTTAAAAATATTGCCTTTTTTGTAAAAATATTAATATAATATTTTGAAGCGATACCACAATAGTCAGCAAATGCTCAAAACACGAACATTTTTTGAAAATCAGCATCTAAATTAATAAGGAACGTTGCTCGTGACCGTCAGATTCATCACCATTATCCCTGATGCCGAACCCCAACCGTCGGATCAGAAGGGGCCCGCTTCCTTCCATAGTCAACATATCGGAGAGGTGACTTCAAAAATTCTCCTCCTCGCTTGTCGCTTTCCGTTACGTGGCGCTTTCAGCGCATCGATTTTCCTTTCCTGTTAAAAGGCCGAATTACCCCCTTAAGTAATACTGTAATTACCAAAATCATTAGGAGGAGAGAGAGAGGTTAAAAGTTAAAACTTAAAAAAAAGTTAAAAACCGAGTGCGAGGCTGAGAGAGGAAAAATAGAAGTGAGTTTTCTCTCTCTTCCTCTTCGCCAGCACGAACCTGTCTCCGGTATTTATTACCGTCATCACTCTCCCCTGTTTTTTTTTTCTTTTATCTTCCACCTCTCCCCCTTCCCTCCCAATTCACAACCCTTGCTCTGCTTTTCTGCAACTTTTCTTTCTTCTTCAAATATTTATATACATTACATGGTTTGAAAAGAGAAAAGTTGCGGAATTTCATTTGCTTGTTATTGCGTTGGTGGTTTTGGAAGAAGCGAGAATGTATGGAGACTGTCAAGTGCTGCCGTCGATGATCGGCGGCGGCGGAGGCGGCGGAGGCGGCGGAGGAAATGTCATATCTACAGATTCGCTATTCTCGACGCAGATCAGAAACCCTAACCTCGGCGGCGTAGCTGGCTTCATGGCCGGCGTTATGCCTTTGGCCGCCTTCCCTCCCCTGTCACTGGTGAGCAAAAAAAACATTTTTTTTATAAACATGGAAGGGAAGACGCTGTAATATTCCGCATGCAGAAAGAGGAGGCGGCAGCGGCGCGTAAAGAGGAGGAGATAGAGAGCGGCTCCGGCAGCGCCGGCCACATGGAGGTGTTAAGCTGCGGGGAGGAACATGAGAATGGGGCGATGCCGTCGCCGTCGCCGTCTCCGTCGCCGTCGCCGTCGGCGGCGAAGAAGAAGAGATACCACCGCCATACTTCGCGGCAGATTCAGGAGATGGAATCGTAAGATCAAAAAATAAAATATTATAAAACAGAATCCTCTGCCTCTTCATATAAAATTCTAAAGAAATAGAAATAAACAATCTTTTTTGTTTAAATCAGATTGTTCAAGGAGTGCCCACACCCGGACGACAAGCAGCGGCTGAGGCTGAGCCAAGAGCTTGGCCTCAAGCCTCGACAGGTGAAGTTCTGGTTCCAGAACCGCCGGACACAGATGAAGGTATCCATTTCCGGCCGCCCCTAATGTCGCGTAATAGTCGAAAAATAGAAAGAAATATTTATATGATTTTCTTCCTTAATGAGATATCTGTCATAAAAGGAGATGTATATTGAATCATGTATATATCCGTTGTGGTGTTCCGCAGGCGCAGCAGGACAGGTCGGATAACCTAGTCCTGCGAGCGGAGAACGAGAACCTGAAGACGGAGAACTACCGGCTGCAGGCGGCGATCCGTAACGTTATCTGCCCTAACTGCGGCGGGCCCGCCATGCTCGGCGAAATGTCTTTTGAAGAACACCACATCCGCATTGAAAACGCTCGCTTGAAGGAAGAGGTCAGTTTCAGAATCTCTCTAGAGCTGTCCGTCAAGCACCAAAACCCCAAACCCTACCTTCTCCTACATGCCCATTGCCGTAGCACGTGCGTGGAGTGGGCAGCCCCCGCACACTCCCAACTCATCTCCCAAGGGGCACCGAGCCATTGACCATGATGGATCCATTGCAGAGCGGCTCGGTGCTGATCGATCACATCGGCTTTTTTACACTTTGTATTCTGGAATTACCCTATTTTGATACTATTCATCTCGAATTTATAAAATTGGCACTTTGCACCACTAGATTAAAATTTACGGGATTCGGGGGTTTAAAGCACTTTACGGTGCAGTACCACATCTCAGCTCAGCTCACACTCATCTCAAAGTAAGATGTGATGTGGATGCATCTCCGTGCTGCACCTTGAAGGGCAACATGTGCACTTACTCCCCCAGGCTCCAAATTCAAGATGTATTAGGTTTGGGCAAGCTCAAAATTGCTCATTTTATACTTTGCATTTCAAATTATTTTATTTATTTTGCCGAACTCTAAATACCAATCAAAGCATTGCATGCATCACCGCCTTCGTTAATTCGTATATATATATTGATGTTTGCTATGTTATTGAGATCGATCTGCAGCTTGAGAGATTATCATGTATCGCGGGGAGGTTCGCCGGCGGCCGGTCAATGCTGCCCTCATCACCATTACTGCTCCCTCCTTCACTGGATCTTGACATGGGAGTTTACTCGAGGCATTTCCACGAACTTCCGCAGCCACCGCCGATGTTGTGCGGCGGCGATATGCTTTTATCGGCCGGTCTTGTAGACGAGGATTCGGCTTTTTCCGGCGTTCTGATAATGGAGGGGAAGAAGACGCTTGCTCTGGATCTTGCCATGACCGCTGCTGATCAGCTGTTGAGGATGTGTAGGGTGGATGAGCCCCTTTGGCTGCGGACCGGCGGCAATGGCGCCAGAGGTGTCCAGATGGAGTTTCTCAATGAAGAAGAACACAGCAGGCTGTTTCCATGGCCGATGGATGTGAAGGGGCTGGGCAGCGGAGGGTACAGATTGGAGGGGACAAGAGACACCGCGCTTGTCATCATGAACAGCATCACTTTGGTGGATGCATTCATGGATGCTGTAAGTAATTAATTAATTAACTCAGAATTTACCTTGTTGATTCCATCGTTTTCCTGTTGAATGAAGTTTTAATCTTCCTGCAGAATAAATGGATGGAATTGTTTCCATCCATTGTATCCAAGGCAAAAACTATTCAGATCATAACATCTGGAGTCGCCGGCAATGGGAACGGCTCTCTCCACTTGGTAATTAGCAGAAACCAACAGTTCCCTTGTAATAGATTTTTGACCGTTAATGATGAACTGGATTTGAATCTGGTCGTGTGTTTGTTCAGATGTATGCAGAGATTCATGTTCTAACGCCTCTGGTGCCCACAAGAGAAGCTTATTTCCTCCGTTATTGCCAGCATAATTCGGAAGAAGGTTCGTGGACGATTGTTGATTTTCCCATTGACAATCTTCAAGATTGTATACAAATACCATTAATGAGATACAGGAGAAGGCCTTCAGGCTGTGTCATCCAGGACATGCCCAATGGGTACTCAAGAGTATGTGCTATTGGCTAAGCTTTATTATTCTTATTAAGCATTTACTCATTACAAATCAAAGTTGAGAATGATACATAAATTAGAATACTCTATAAGTTTGATGATGTGTGCAAAAATAGTGGTAAAATTTAAGTAATGAAAGGCATAGGAGGAGTGACATTAATCATATGTAATAGAATAGAAAATTCATTTAGATCGTTTAGATAGGTATGTGATTGAGAAGACATTATAAGAAGAGTGGGTAGACCGGTAGAATTAATTTCGAGTTTTAGTTTAGGTATGTGTACTTTTATTTTAGATGCATAGTGAGAATAAATGAGTATTTCTCTAAGAATATATAAGTGGTGAAACGATAAATGAAAATGGTATACTTTCATGATATACAAATATAATAAGAGATATACAAGCCTACCGCAAACTCCTAACAAACACCATGCTTTCATGATATACAAACAAACGTACACGAACTAAGGGATTCACTTGGAAACAAGGCTTCCACTAGTCTATATAGGAGAAAAGGACAATACATTTAATATAATATAGATCAGTTCACTCAAACTTGAACCAAAAATCCCAACAATCATCACCTTAGTTCAATGCTTCAAGTGAACATAGTGAGAACAAAAGAAAACATAAACCATCAATCACAAATCATTTCGTCTCTGGGAATTGATTGACTAGACCCAAGTTGACTCCAAGCTCAACATTAACACAACAACAACACACCAACACTCAAGTCTTTATTCCACTATAGTGGGGTCGGCTATATGGATCTTTTGTCGCTATTGTGTCCTATCTTTTGTCATAATCTCACGAATGCCTAAGTACATCATGTCTTTCCTTATAGTTTCATTCCGAGTCTTTATTGGTCTACCCCTCCCTTGGTTAACATGCCTAGTGACTATACCCTCACAACGCCTAACAAGTGCCTCAAATGGTCTCCTTTGTACATGTCCACACCATCTTAGACGAGCTTCTCGTATCTTCTCTACAATTGGTGCTACTACTGTCTGATCCCTGATACATTTATTCCTAATTTTATCCAATCGAGCTCAAGTCGAGCTAAAATTCACACTTTTATCTTTGCAATTATACTCAATTCAGAGCATCCTTGAGATAACGTTTGCTGCACCCAGATCAAGAAATCTAACTTGCACTTCTCGAGTCATAGAATATTGACTAATTGCAAAAAAACTTTCTTGAACCTCCAACATTTTTCCTGCATAAATAAAGGGAGCACCACAAGACACTATGTTTACTTCAACTAATAAATATTCAGTGTTGTTACTATCAAACTATATTTGACTATTAACAAATCATTACTAGTAGCTAACCACAAATTCTAAAAATGGTTATTCATAAGTCGTAACCCATTTTCTTATTAGCAAACCACAGTTTTTTTAAAAAAATTTCACTTCAAATACCCCAATATTAATGATTGCTAGATATCGAAGCTTGCATATGCTAGAGGATTTGAGTGTGAGATGTTCCAATTATTAAGAGTGTCATTGTAATGTCATGAACATAGTTAAGGGAGGTGTCTTTCTGCTGCAATTCAACAAACACATAGAAGACAACCCAAGGAAGAGAAATGTGAATAGTAGAAGAATCAACAAAGATGAAACTTCTCCCTAGAAACACTTTCAACTGAACGAAGTCACAAATTCGTAAAGATAAAATCGTAAATTGACGCCTGAAATCATAAATTTTGAATTATGTTGTGCTGCTCTATTTAATCGACTTGTAGTGATTAGACAATGTTCTTCTTAGTGATCATACAAAACAAATTGCAAGACTACATTTGGGCTTTGTTTAAATTCCATAGCAATGCCCTTGTCTGCAGACCCATCGTCTCCATTATCACCTTCTCTTTGGGGGGTTTGTAGCGCTGCTCCTCCACCTCTTCCCATGCCTCTGTCATCCTCTCCATTTTTTTCCAAGAGAGAAGTTCCAAGTTAGTCTTGCTTGCTCAAAATGTTGGTGTGCAAGAGAAAAAAACCTTCATAAAAGTGCGGCTTTATCTTCATGGCTTCTTCATAACTTATCCTACTCACTCATATTCCCCTTTTCCCCATTCATAAGAAGATTTGACTAGTTTCTGATGTCACCTCTTTTGAATCATTTTCTACCAAAAATGCTCTCTTCCTCGCTCGAGACATGAGAACATTACGCTGGCTGAACAATGTCAGTGCCGCCATCTCCTGAAACTTTCTTGATGCAAGATGAAATACTTTCAACGCTTCTTCGTTAATGACCGTCTCCTCCATAGCTTCAAAGTACAACTTCATTCCATGCTGACAAAGATCCAAATATGCATCAATATTAACACCAACATGAATCTTAAATAACCGAGCAAATTCCACAATCCACTCATCCATGCAGGTGATGGGGCTTTTTCGTGGGACTGGTGCTAGCGACAAAGCTTTCACTCAGGGAGGTGGAGATCGTGGTCTAGGTGTGGATGGGTCAGGGGTTCATTGTGTTGGTGGAATGACGTGCCTATATAAATTTCTTGGCATTCAAAATAAAGCCTTGAAATATTTTTCTTGGGTATTTTTTGAGGTTTGCTAGTAACATCACCCTAATTATTATATATTATTTTTCTTTATGAGCATGATGCATTCACTTGTCACACAAAATATTCCATCTCTAGCTAAAAAAATCACATGTTTTAGAATCCAACTTACCCAATTATATGAGATTCTCACGCATCTTCAGGACAATATGCACCATACCAATCTATGCATCATGACATCACCAATTATCTAAATAGAATCATAATCCAAGTGAATAATATCAATCATCTTCAAGAAAGATTTGAAATTAGAAACATCAAAGTAAATATGTTTAGAATTATTTGTATCAAATATTCAAATACGAATAACTTTCTTACCATAGAAAAACATGATCTCATCCCCTCACTATTATCATACCCAAGCGCTACCTCAGACGCACCTTGATGATTAGTCTTTTTTTCCACATGTTATCGATAATTTCATCTAATGTGGTTAGATTCTTTGTGACAATAACCTACCATGCTTTTCTTTCTTGACATCAATTATGGACATGCTACTTGTTAGGGAAAAACTACTAAGGAGCAACTAAAGAGAGAGATCTAGAGATTAAGAGGAGATTTAGGGTTAGGAAGAAGAAGGAGGCTACCTGATCATACTTTGCATAAATCCCTAAAGGGGGCTGCCCGGATATATATATATATATCCGGGCATGAAGGGGCCGGCCGACCCCTCCCAAGGGGGCTGAACCCGCCTGGTTCAGCCCCTGTCCGGCCGGTTCACTGAGTGGGGGCTGAACCGGAAGGTTCAGCCCCGTTGTTTAGCGCGTCCTTGCTCCTCCGAACATAGTGGCGACCCGTAAAGCGTAGCGGGGGCGTAACATTCCCCTCCCCATCAAAAACCAACTTGTCCGCAAGTTGGTAATCCGGGTAGAGCTCCTTGAAATCGAAGAAGTCTACCCAAGAGTTGTGTGCTGGCGGCAGATTCTTCCACTGGACCAAGAGCTCTGGCCGGTATTCCGTGCCCCGAATCTTCCACCGGTGCCGTAAGATATCCTCTGGGAGCGGACGCAGCTCTCCCGCAGGCGTAACCTCAGGTAATAAGGAACTTGGCTGGACATGCGGACCCAACTTCCGCTTGAGCAAGGAGACGTGGAATGTAGGATGAATGAGGGAACCTTCCGGTAATGCCAACGTATAAGCTACCGGCCCCACCCTGCTGATGATCTGAAAGGGGCCGTAGTAGCGCGGGGAAAGCTTATGGTTGCCACGACGAGCCACAGACAACTGCCGGTACGGCTGGAGCTTGAGAAAAACTTCATCGCCCACGGCGAACTCCCGCTCCGTGCGGTGCTTGTCCGCCTGGGACTTCATGCGTTCCTGTGCCAGGCGTAGGTTCTCCCGAAGAGTGACTAACATACGATCCCGATCCAGAAGAGCCCGATCCACCGCCGGAAGGGCAGTGCTGCCGGGCTCATAGCTGGCCAAGGTCGGAGGAGGCCGTCCGTAAACCACCTCAAACGGCGTCATCCTGCTGGCTGAATGATAGGACGTATTGTAACAGTACTCTGCCCAGTGTAACCAGTCCGGCCAACTCCGAGGCTCATCCATCACAAAGCAACGAAGATATGTCTCGACACCCCGATTGAGGACCTCCGTCTGACCATCCGACTGCGGATGATTGGCCGTGCTGAAGTGTAAGCGGGTACCCTGCAACCTGAATAGCTCCCGCCAGAACCCACTGACGAAGGTGGGGTCACGATCCGAAATAATGGCCCGAGGAAGGCCATGCAGTCTAACAATTTCCCGAGCAAAGAGTGCGGCCACAGACTCCCCGGTATACGGATGGCTGAGGGCCAGAAAATGGCCGTACTTTGAAAGCTGATCCACTACCACCAAAATGACGGACTTGTCTGTCGACTTAGGCAGCCCATCAATAAAGTCCATGGAGACTGTGTCCCAAATAAGTTGCGGAATATCCAATGGCACGAGGAGCCCGGCAGGAGAAGAAGTCTCATATTTCTGCCGCTGGCAGATGTCACAGTGGCGAACAAACTGCTGAATGTCCCGTCGCATTCCTGCCCAAAACACGTTTGCTCGCGCCCTCTGGAGGGTCCGGAGCACCCCCGCATGTCCTCCTGTGGGAGACGAGTGGAACTCATGCATCAGAATCGTCTTCCAAGCTGAATCGGCGGGAACGACCACCCGTCCCCGATAGTATAGCCGACCGTTACACAAGTGATAGCCGGTCGGCCCCGTCTCTCCCCGCTGTAAAGAGTCCACCAACGGCCGAAGCGTGCCCGACCGCAACACTTCCTCCTGAATATCCTCCAAAGAGTCAATCAATGGTCCCGAAATATTGGAGAGAGCAGCTCCTGGGAGGCGAGAGAGGGCATCGGCGACCACATTCTCTTTGCCGCGGCGATACACAATCTCATAGTCGTATCCCAGAAGCTTTGTAACCCATTTTTGCTGTAGAGGCGAAGAGACCCGCTGGTCCAGAAAGTGCTTCAGACTCTGGTGGTCCGTCCTGATCTTAAAGTGCCTGCCCAACAAATATGGCCTCCACACAGCCACCGCGTGAATGATGGCCAACATCTCCTTCTCGTAGGCCGAGAGACCCAAGGTACGAGGAGCCAGGGCCTTGCTGTAAAAGGCTATTGGCCGCCCCGCCTGCATCAAAACCGCCCCGATGCCGACCCCTGACGCATCGGTCTCCAGAATGAACTCCTTCGTGAAATCGGGTAGTGCAAGCACTGGTGTGGAGGTCATGGCCCGTTTGAGAGCCTGAAATGCCTCCTCCGTCTCCTCATTCCAAGAAAAAGAATCTTTCTGCAGCAGCTGGGTCAATGGCCGGGCTATCTTCCCATAATCCTGGACAAACCGTCGGTAGTACCCGGTGAGGCCCAAAAAACCCCGCAAGGCCCAGACTGTCACCGGTCGCGGCCAGGACTGCATACTCTGAATCTTCCGTGGATCGGCTCGAACGCCCTGACCAGAAACCAAATGGCCCAAATACTCCACCTCCTCCTGCCCGAAGGAGCACTTGGAACGGTTGGCATAAAGATGATGTTGGCGAAGTCTCTCAAGGACCTGCCCCACGTGGTGCACGTGGTCCTCCCAGTTGGCGCTGTAGATAAGGATATCGTCAAAGAAAACTAGGACAAACTCCCGCAAGAAATCTCTGAATATCTCGTTCATGTTGGCTTGGAATGTCGCAGGCCCTCCAGTCAGTCCATTGGCCATAACCAAAAACTCATAATGGCCGTCATGCGTCCGGAACGCCGTCTTATGAACATCCTCCTGAGCCATCAAAATCTGATAATAGCCGGAACGAAGATCCAACTTGGTGAATCGTTGCGCCCCATGCAGTTCATCCAGTAACTCTTCGATGTGAGGAATCCGGAAATTATTTTTGACAGTAGCGCCGTTCAAGGCCCGGTAGTCCACGCAGAATCTCCAAGACCCGTCTTTTTTCTTGACCAGAATGATAGGAGCCGAGAAGGAGCTCGTACTCGGCCGAATGATGCCGGCCTCCAGCATCTCGCGGACACTCCGTTCAATCTCCGCCTTTTGCACGTGTGGGTAACGGTACAGCCGAACATTCGTCGGCTCAGCATCCGCCTTGAGCGGAATACGGTGGTCTCGAAACCTCGGCGATGGCAAAGTACGTGGCTCCTGAAAAACATCAGCATAATCTGTCAGAAGTAACTGTAACTGAACCGGTACCTCAGAAGGCGTGGAATCGCCGGTCTGGACCTCCCGAAGGACGGCCATCAGTTGTCCGTCCCCGCTCAACCGCTGCAAGCTGCGAAGAGAAACCTCCTTAACAGGAGATGACATAATCCCTTGCAGGCAAAACTGTTTTTCTCCGTGCACAAACTCCATAGTCATATGTTTCCAGTCAAACGTCACCCGCTGTAACTGGCGCAACCACTGAACTCCCAGCACTATGTCTGAGCCCCGAATAGGTAACAGGTAGACGTCAGTCCTTCCCACATAGTCACGTATCCGCATTTCCACTCCCCTCAGCACCCCCTCGCACTGCAGCCTGCTGCCATCCGCCACCATAACGTGAAAGGCAGCTCCCCTGTCAATCACGTGCCCAACTCGTCGTGTCACAGCTGGATGTATGAAGTTGTGGGTACTCCCACTGTCCACCAGAATGGTAACTCTTTCTTGGGCAATCCGGCCCGCCAGCCGCATAGTAAGCGGGGGAGCGCAACCCTCAAGAGCATGTAGAGAAACCCCGAACTCAGTTTCCTCCACATCTACCTCCAGCTCCTCATCCGGAGCCGGCTCGTCCGCGTCTTGATGCAACATGAACACCTGTATCTTCTGGCATTTATGACCTGGCACAAACTTCTCGTCGCAGTTAAAGCACAGACCCTTCTCCTTTCGGGCGGATAACTCACTCCAAGATAACCGAGTCACAGTCGGCTTAGTACCCGTAGGCTGCTCCCGTCGTGCTGCGGTCGCAGGGGTCAAAGCCGGCCTACTCATGATGCGAGCCCTCTGCCTAGTGAACCTCTCCTCCTGTATACGAGCCAAGGTAATCGCGTGGTTCAATGATCGAGACATGAGTGCTTGCACCTCGTCACGAATGTGCTCCTTGAGACCAGATATGAAACAGCTGTAGAGTGTCCTCTCTGACCACTGAACCCGATTTGCCAACTTCTCGAACTCCGTACGATACTCCATCACCGACCCTTTTTGACGAAGCTTCTGAAGGAGGGCCTCAAAGTTCTCGTACTCCAATGGCCCAAACCTGGCCGAAAAGCCCTCCACAAATTCCCCCCAAGGCACGTACTCCCGCCCTCGCAGGAACCACTGCGTCCACTGGAAAGCGTCGTCCTTCAAATGGAAGGACGCTAGCTGCACCCAATGGCCTTCAGGCACCGCCTGGTATTGGAAAAATAATTCCGCCTTTGAGGCCCTCCACAACATGAACACCTGTATCTTCTGGCATTTATGACCTGACACAAACTTCTCGTCGCAGTTAAAGCACAGACCCTTCTCCTTTCGGACGGATAACTCACTCCAAGATAACCGAGTCACAGTCGGCTTAGTACCCGTAGGCTGCTCCCGTCGTGCTGCGGTCGCAGGGGTCAAAGCCGGCCTACTCATGATGCGAGCCCTCTGCCTGGTGAACCTCTCCTCCTGTATACGAGCCAAGGTAATCGCGTGGTTCAATGATCGAGACATGAGTGCTTGCACCTCGTCACGAATGTGCTCCTTGAGACCAGATATGAAACAGCTGTAGAGTGTCCTCTCTGACCACTGAACCCGATTTGCCAACTTCTCGAACTCCGTACGATACTCCATCACCGACCCTTTTTGACGAAGCTTCTGAAGGAGGGCCTCAAAGTTCTCGTACTCCAATGACCCAAACCTGGCCGAAAAGCCCTCCACAAATTCCCCCCAAGGCACGTACTCCCGCCCTCGCAGGAACCACTGCGTCCACTGGAAAGCGTCGTCCTTCAAATGGAAGGACGCTAGCTGCACCCACTGGCCTTCAGGCACCGCCTGGTATTGGAAAAATAATTCCGCCTTTTGGATCCACTCCAAGGTGTCGCCGCCCTCGAACTCCGGAAAGTACATCCGAGTTAATCCGGGAGTTAAACGTTGTCCCCCCTGACCTCCTTCCCGTCTTGCGGGCTCCCCTTGCTCGAAACCGCCGTAGCCTTGATGCGGACCTGCTCCCCAAGGAGGGGGTTGTGGCTGGCCGCCCCATCCTTGGCCAAAACCGGCCACTCCCGGTGCCCCAAATCCACGAGGAGGAGGGAGGAGCCCTCCCCTTGGCTGTCCCGTAACATCGGGTGGCCGCCGAAACCCACCGGGTTCTTCCCAGCCCCGGCGTCCCTGGCCGCGACCCAGTCCAGTCTCGCCGAACCTGCCTGCCGCGAATCCGGGCGGAATCGGCCCCGCCAAGCCCCCCTGCATCGCTGTCGAGCCCCCTGCTGGCCCGTACGCCGCCCATCCAGGGCCACCGGACCCTCCTGCGCCGATTCCGGGCGGAATCGAACCCGCCAAACCGCCATACGCGGCTAGAGCTGTCACGGTTCCGGTTCGGTTCCAGTTCTACTAAAACCATGAACCGAACTGCTAAGGTAACAGTTCTTCAAGTTAGAACCAAAACCGTATATGGTTTGACCGGTTCCGGTTCTGGTTCCGGTTCCATCATAATTTTTGGAACCGTCGCGTCAACGGTTCCGGTTTAACGAGAACCAAAACCAAACCGGTCACTAACGGTTCGATCCGGTTCTATGCGGTTCGGTCCGGTTCCAATCGGTTCCAACTAAAATCAAATTTGACAGAATGAAATAAAAGCGGTCTGCAAAAAACTCAAAACGCCTTCAAAATAGAAATAATTAAGTTTCACACTGTTCGACGATCTCTTCCACGATCGGTGGGCTAGTATATGTCGTCTTTTCATTGGAGGTTTTTGACCCTGAAAAGGTATGCACACCTATACCTATACAGGTCTTCAGTTTTTGACCAAAATCTAGGCTTTGAATTGATATGGATATACATACATAGTAGCAGAAAACTACAGATCACAATAATCCGATATTCCAGACATTATGTTCACTATTATTTAGTTTTTGGTAATAGATTCCTAAGGGTGTGCAAGCTCTGAATACTATCATTCATTAAATTGACATTATTAATGTTTGATCAAGAGTTTTATTAGCATATTCATAAATTACTGACTCAGGTGGAGAGATTATTTTATATGCATACATTATACTAATTATCTCTTGTTGTAGTAATCTAAACAACATATAATTTTGTATGCTAACGGGATATGCTAGCGCCGCAGAGTTCATAAAGAAAATACATGTCAACTGTTGCGAACATCCGCTATCACGGAGCATGAGCTCAGAACAAACGACAGTATAAATTTTTGGCACTTCAGTTACCGTTTATTCGAGCTCTATTTCATTTGTGTGTTCTTAAATTAATTTGACTAATTAAAAAAGTTAATCATACATATTACTCCAATGAAGATTATTAGATTTTAAATAGGACGATCTTTCATCCGTCATCACTACATTCAGCATTTTGTAATTATCCTAAATTTTTGATAATACAATTGCGTAGCGACGCACCTTAATTTTTCTAACATAAATATTATAGATATATTATAAAATTGTAACAATATTATAATAAAATTAATAATAATAAACGGGTTGCGGTTCGGTTCTACTTCGGTCCGGTTCGGATCGGGTCCAAAAATCTTGAAACCGCTTGAGACTTGTATGTTGCGGTTCCGGTTCCGGTTCCGGTCCGGATAATAAAATGTAAGAACCACACCCAAACCAAAGTTGTTCACGGTTCCAAAATTCAAACCAGAACCCGAATAATTTGCAAACGGTTCGGTCCGGTTCTTTGCGGTTCCAGTTCGATTCCGGTTCGGTTTACGGTTTTCGGTTTTAAGTGACAGCTCTATACGCGGCTGCCGAGCCCGTACCGGGTTGATTTCCGCCCGTTCCGCCCAGTTCGGCGCCCGATCCGTTCCGCTCTGATACCAAATGTTAGGGAAAAACTACTAAGGAGCAACTAAAGAGAGAGATCTAGAGATTAAGAGGAGATTTAGGGTTAGGAAGAAGAAGGAGGCTACCTGATCATACTTTGCATAAACCCCTAAAGGGGGCTGCCCGGATATATATATATCCGGGCATGGAGGGGCCGGCCGGCCCCTCCCAAGGGGGCTGAACCCGCCTGGTTTAGCCCCTGGCCGGCCGGTTCACTGAGTGGGGGCTGAACCGGAAGGTTCAGCCCCGTTGTTTAGCGCGTCCTTGCTCCTCCGAACATAGTGGCGACCCGTAAAGCGTAGCGGGGGCGTAACACTACTCTTGAACCTTTCCTATCAACCATCAATTGGTCACATATGAAGCAAAAAAAAATCGTTACTTGATTTAATAAGAAGTAATGCAGTAATTTCCTCCAACTTCGTTGTATGATTCTCATACAGAATCATAGTAATTATGGGATTGAATATGAGGTTGGCAAGATAAAAAGCATTTGTATCTTGTTTTCTTTTTTCACCACTGCGTCAGCTAACGTTGTGCAATTGCTTCAAATGTTCATTGAATACATTCAATTGACACGAAAATTTCTATCTTTTACATTTTCAATGCATATAATAACAACCTCATGTAGAACATTATCGCAACATACTTCGCTATGTAGGTCCGTTTGGTGTGGCGTTTTTGCTCCGGTGGGTATGCAAAAAAACGGCATGCCAACTGTTATGACTGTTACCTAGAAAAAAAAATTAGTTTTGAACATAAAGTGACAAAATTCCTTAGGTGAGGTTGGGCGTTCACGAACAACTGTTCATAACCACCGTGTTCACGACCGCTACCACCTTGCCAAACGAGCCTGTAGTCTTTCTAGCTTATCAAAACTCTTGCCCACTGCATTTTCATCTATGCCATTGAATAGAATATTGCCAATCACACACATCTAGATTAAACTCATAGCCATCAATTTCAGGTCCCCTCACACATCATATGTTATCATATTTGGATTCTAAAACATTTCTAACAAAATCCGTTGAATGCCTTGTTTCATAAGTCATAACGAGATCCCTTTGACCTGCCGCCTATAAAATGAAGTTTCTTTAATCATCAATCTTTTTCATATCAAGCATCCAAGTATTTGTACAATCATTTTGATCTTATAAATCTTAATTGAAGATCTAATACTACATATTGAAAAATAAAACATGCATCAAAATAAATTCCCAAGAAATACGCTCCACAGCAGAACGATAAATACAAATTTGAAAAAAAAAATTACTTGAATTGAATGTTAAAAAAATAATTTTCCCAAAAATTGCTTGATAAATAATTTCCCAAGAAATACTATATGCAGCTGCTTTTCCCGGGCTCCTATACTAGCATGAAAACAAAATGACAATTGGGGATCTCTTCAGAAAACATATCACTTCGAGGGACAACACTTGCAAGCTGTGTGTAAATTGAAACTACTCTATTGAACAAGTGATTTCGCTCAAAAATAATGACGTTCTCTTGAATTATAAATATAGAACGTAAAACATGTTATATCATAACTTGGACGTAAAATGATAGTTTCACTTGATCTTTGTGGACAAGTTAATTGATTATGATTTGTTTGGCATGGCGGTGGTGATCGTGCATGCTGTAGTTATGAACTGTAGGTCGTGAACGTCCGACCTTACCTAAGGAACTTTATCCACTTTTATGTTCAAAAGTAGTTTTATTTTCTTGCTGGTGGTCATAACCGTTGTCATGCCAAACATACATTCTATGACGGTCATTTTTTTGTCCAAGCTCACTGGAGCAAAAAATATCGTGCCAAACAGAGCTTACAGTTGAAGGAATCATAGTTTTAAATTCTCTGTTTTTAAAAATTTCTCCCACTCAATATATGGAATATTAACGTTTTTGTTGATTCTAAAAATGTTCTCCATATTTTTTTAAGAGCAATCAAATGATTCTTTGGAGGGTGTATATGGAAATATCTGTTTGATCGTTTGACAGCTTTAGAGAGGTGGAGGGATGGATAAACTTTAAGCCAATTAAGCTTAAATAGAGAAATAAAGCATAATGAAGTTGCATAAAACAAATGTAGTAGTCCAGGTAGTTGTGAATAACAATGCAAGTATAAAATCAGACAATTTACTTGCATTGATATATAAATAATCTAAAATACAAGTTGTAGTACATATGTTGCAAATAAGAATCATTGCATGATGCTAACCCCATCAATCTCGATCTACTCTTGTTTAAACTAGTAGAGATTCCCTAGAAAGTGCATCTCCTAAGCCCCTAAGATAACCTAGACACACAAGTCTAGATGCCTTCACAAAGGCGATTTCCAACACTAGATCAGACTCTATCTAATTGTCTAAACAAGACGAATTATACTAACATGAATCTAGAGGAAATAATAAGGAAGTTGTAAAATAAGATTTAGAATGGCAAATAGGATAAACCCCCCTTTGGTTTGACGTCTTATTTGGATAAAGGTTTAATGGATTTGCCTTCTCCTTCCTTGAGTGTATGAGAGTTGGGTTGTAGAAGGCCATGTCCTTAAGAATTTGTTTTTCCAAGAGATGGAGATTTTGCTTGAGTCTTCATCTCATGGGAGATGAGCAGTATGAGAGCTTGGTTGATTACCTTCAATGGATTAGCCCTCGTCTCCTTCAATCAATCGCTCTTGGAAATGTCCAAATCCCCTCTCCCAGTTATCTGGACCTCATGCTTTTGTTTTGGTCCTTGTCCTAAAACGGGATGATCTTTTAAATAGATGCGAGACTTCTCGTGTGGCAATTCTTGGGTGTTAGTCATTGAAACATGTGTTAGAGAAGAAGGATTGGAGCACGAACTAATGCCCTAGGTGTTATTAGTACTAATGTTTAGAGCATTAGCAATCATTTTGGAACATCAGAACCTAGAGGAAATTTCGAGCAAACATGAGTTTACTATTGCCCATGCGTAAGTCATTAACGTCCGCAATAGAGAACAAAAGTGTGGTAACACAGGTGTTAGCGCTATCGTCATTTCTCCAGTAAGGCTACTATCTTCTGCCGCCATACTGTACACTACCATCAACAGTGGCTACCATAGGCGGTAGTGTTCTGTTATAGATATCTTGGGCCTTCTTGTATTCAACATCATCTTGATTATCTCCATTACCTTGCGCACATTAAAACGCATGCACACTCATCAAATACATAATTTGTTATTAATCAAACCAAAGACACCAAAACACGAGTCTCCACTCTCTACAATATCATTATTGATATTTATTGAACCAGTGCATTCATGCACCCTCTCTTCTCCCTCTTTGTCATGCATGTTGTCTTCACAAATTTTTTTTAAAAGAAATTATTATTAACTCACTTTTTAAGTAGTGCTAGCGAAATGGCCACGGGTCCTCTATATAGAGTCTGACCGTCAGCGAAAGTGATTTAGGGCTCGTTTGGTGCGGATTATTCCTGCGGATGAAATTTGCGCGGGAGGCAACCACCACCATGGATGAAATCTACGAGTTTTTTAGGGCGGAGCGGATTCCGCCGCGCGACCGCGGCCCCGCCAAATGGACGGCGACCGCGACCCCGTGGGGCCACCCCGCCAAACAGGCTCTTAATCGTTGCAATTATTCCATGTGCTCAAACCCTAGAGGCGTCACTTTACATTCAGTTGCTGCCTAGTTTTCTTCCATGCATAAACTATTTTATTTTATTAGTTTATATTTTTGTTACTCCATTTCTTTTATCTATTCTATTTTATGTTATTTTGCTCATATTCATATTTTTTCCTTTTATTTTTGGTTTATTTTATTTTACTCATATATATATATATATCTTCAATTTGAAAGAGACTATTTTAATGTATATTAAATATAGTGTTATATATATTACACTGCTTGACTTTGCTTATAATCTATATTGGATGAAGTAATCACTAATCAGTATAAAATTTCATCATGCCCAGTCCACATCATCCATTATGCAACGTTTACTTCTTTATCAGTTCTTAATGCCTGGGCATGTGAAAAGTACCCCTGTCCTATCAATGCTCTTCTCCTGTAGACATTTTCATCAAACTGTTATTTGGCTAATCCGGTAATGCTCTTCTTGGCTACACTTACCATTTACATTATTCCTATATATATAGTATTCATCGTCTCATATGAAATATTGAAAAGTTGAAAACTGAGTTTTGACAATTAATGTATTTGTCAATTTGATGCTAGCCTTGATGACTTTGGTTAAAGATGAAAATCGGGCTACCCCGCGTCATGCTTTCACTTGTTTAATTATGCTCTTTGATCCATAATACTTCACCTTTAATGTACATTTGAGGGGAGGGATGATTGATTTAGGGGTCTCTCGCATGAGAGAGATTGTTAAGGCAGAGGAAATTAATGTTGTCATATCAATTATTATATGAGTATTTTTTTTCCTCGATGTATTTCTCAGAAAACGTAAATACTGTTTTTTTAATTGTTTGAATAGCTTCCATTTGGAGCCACCGATCTCCCAAAATGTCAGTTTATGTTTGATTCCTATGTTTGATTCCATTTTCAACCGCCACCACTCATCCAAACACCCTTGTACCGAACGACGTAAGTTTTTGAATTAAAATAATGAGTTTAACCATTGATACGTTTGCCCCAATTTTATTCCCTCCTTGATTCCCCCTCAACAGTTCATTTCGTCGATCAAGTTAAGGATATGTACCATGCCATGACAACTTACTTCTACAGTATTTTGCTTCTATTACTGCTTGTTTCGATCTAATTGATCGTCCTGTGTATGCCGGGTGTTAAATCCATCTCGAACGGAACAAATATAAAAAGTCAAAAAAGAAGAAGATATATTTAGGGGGCACTCCATGATTAGGGCTTCTTACTGCTCTTTTGTGATACACGATGACAAGAGATTTCCCTTTATATGAAGTCCCTAACCAAACTCTTTGCCTAGGTGCCCATTCTCAATTTTTTTGTGATATTTCTTGGCACATGTTCAGCCTTTATGCCCATATTTATTACTGGGTGAACATGGCTTCAATGAGTCATATAACTGCTACATTCACCATGGTTTTGGCTGGATCATTTTCTTTACCCCACTGTGAGCCACGCTGTTTGTTTCAGCATTAACTCCTCAATCTGTAACATTCAATTCACAGAGATCTTAGATCAAGCAAGGTCATGCACCCTTTCATGTGCAACAAGTAATGCTTTGCAGCATTAACTATGTCCCCTCTTCAACCTTCTATATAATGCACCATCTTTAATTTTCTATATTAACAATCTGTTTGGCGGGCTGGCTCACCAACGACGAAATCTTGGACGTTTGTAATACCGCTGGAGTCCCTGTGTTGTGTTCTAGACGGACGCTCAATACTGATAGTTACCTTCGGTGTGTTTCGAGTTGACCGACGAAAGTGTTTTTTAGGCTTCTGCTTGGGCTTTGTCGGTGACAAGCTGCCAACCCGCCGGACATGTACTAAGTAGCAATAAAGTTCTGTTTGGAATGTCCTTGGCTGCTTAGATTTAGGCAATCTTTGATTTTTCCCAACACAAAATCATATGTGGGCCTTCTCCATGATTCTCAAAATTATACAAGCGACGTTTCATGAGCAGTTTGTTCTGTTGGTGCCTTGTCCATGAGCGTGAGAAAAAAAACCTCAGTCTAAGAGATATTGAGGGTGATAAGACTAGGGAGCACTGAAGATTAGTAGTAGTGCGGGAGGTTCGATTTTGTGTTAGTTTGGAACCGACCGAACTGATGTGCATCAATTTTCGTTCGATTTATGGTCGGATTAGGCAGTTCGGTTATCAGTTTTACTAATTATAATAATTTTGAACCGAAAACTCTGCCCTAAGTTTTCATCTTTGAGTCACACGCTCCAAAAGCTGAGCTGACATATGAATGTAATGAGTCCACAGAATGAATCATCCATTCTGATCAGTTAAATGAGTCAAAAGAACCAAACTTCAATGACCTCAGCACAAAACCTAATGGCCTGTTCAATTTTTGCGCTCCATCTCATGCTTTGCCCTGCCGAGGCAATTTGATTTTTTGGGTAGGAAAACTGAAACCGACCCGAACTGTTCATGCCGGTGTAAAATCAATTCGATCTAGGTAGTTTGGTAGGTTCAGTCAATTTTCACTCTTTCATGCACACCCCTACCAAAAATGGTCATCTCCATCAGACTACTGGCTAATCAATTTCATACAATTTGCAGGTGATTTGGGTTGAACATGCAGAAGTGGAGGATAAGCCAGTACACCAAATATTTTCCCAATTCATGAACAGTAGAATGGGATTTGGAGCAACACGATGGCTATCGATCTTGCAGCGACAGTGTGAACGGCTGGCAAGCTTAATGGCTAGAAATATTTCTGATCTAGGAGGTATTCCTCCATTTCAAACACCCAACGGTCACAAACTAGCTTCCAATTATTACTAGTCTCCATGACATGGTGCTATAGAATAGCATAATTAACTTCTAACTTTGCATTGTTTTCAGTAATTCCCACATCAGAGGCGAGGAAGAACATAATGAAACTATCACAAAGAATGGTGAAGACATTCTGCGCTGGTATCACCGCCAATGGAGGGCAGTCATGGACTGCGCTCTCCGATTCTCCTAATGACACCATTAGAGTGATGACGAGGAAGAATACTTTACCTGGGCAGCCTAATGGTGTTATTCTTTCGGCAGTCTCCACAACATGGCTTCCATTTCCTTATCATCAAGTGTTTGATCTCTTGACAGACGAACATCGCAGATCTCAGGTAAAATTTGTGAAGCAGTAATCTCTATTTTAAGTACTTGTGTTAGCAAAACGTTTTAAAAGGTAGTTGGTTTTTCGTACATTTGGATACAGGAAGGTGATGCCTTTAAACATTATTTAATATATGGGTATATTGATTTTTTTTTTTTTGCAGCTGGATGCTTTGTCAAGCGGAAATTCACTGCATGAGGTTGCTCATATTGCAAATGGCTCCCATCCCAGGAATTGTGTCTCTCTTCTGCGCATAAATGTGAGTTGACTCTTTTGAAAACTCCATCTTCCACGGCTCTTTCTGGGGTTCCTAGAATGATTTCCCCAACATCATATCTTCCAAGCATAGCTGAATGCTGTCGGCATTAGAACCTATGATGGAAATTTGCATCAAATAGAAGCACATTTAAGTCATAATAACTGCTTTCTCTGTACCGTATTTAATGTTTTACCAATAAATAGTAGACAAGCATGAGGGTGGAGCAGCAGGAGGCAAATGATGCCCTCCCTATTTAATGGTGGCATTGATTTCTTGAGTCCTGGCTAGCTGTTTCCCGCTAGTGTGGGGTTCGGGAACTAGCCCTTGGGCGCTTCTTTATTTCCCATCTTAATGAAAGATTCTAAAGATTTAATTTTGGGAAGAAACAAAAGCGTACAAACATACAGCTACGTCCACCGCTCCTTTTTCAAACATTGATTCCGGTTGCTTTCCTCCTTCGATGCTTTCTATATTCTCACCCTTGAAACACAAGAATATAAAAGTCGTGGTTTGGTCCAAAAAAGTACTTTGTGGGAGTGGACAGGATTTGACTATAACCGAAGGAGGAGAATGTGAAGGTTGGCAAGAACAAAAATCACAAAATCGTCTGAGTAGAACATGTGGAGAAACGAATTCAAAAGAGAAGAACAACAACAAACAAAAACCAAACAAATTTTTAGAAACACGAGCACACGAACACCAAGAAAATCATATTTGCACAGGTTCGCCCAAAGTCGGGCTACGGCCTCTCCATTCGCCTCTTCCACTTGTATTATCCAAGAAAATATGAGTTTACAGGCAGCAAGACTTACAGTGAGAACAACCTCTCACAATCTGTAAAGATAATGAATCGCTGACCTTGCTTCCAGTAGAACTTTGACTCCGTTTGGCATGATGGTGGCCGTCATGAATCCGATGGTTATGACTGTCGTTCGTGAACGCCCGACCTCACCTATGGAACTTCATCTGCTTTATGTTCCAAATTAGTTTTTTTTGTGGGGTGTTTTTTTGTCTCAAGCCTTAGAATAATAATGGCATGAGCAAGAATCATATTTGAGATGCATTGGTTATGCTACCTCTGTTGTGGTTGGGCAGTTTCCTGGACATAAATTATTAATTTTTTTAATTATTTATAGAATAATTATGTAGTTATTATATATTAATGAATCTTTATCATCTCTTGCATATAGGCCGCAAGCAACTCCTCCCAGAACGTAGAGCTCCTTCTACAAGAGAGCTGCACTCACCCTTCCGGCGGCAGCCTGATTGTCTACGCCTCAATAGATGTTGACGCCGTCCAAGTTGCAATGAGCGGCGAAGATCCCTCCTACATTCCCCTCCTCCCCACCGGCTTCGTCCTCTTCCCCGCCGAACCGCAGGCCTCCATCTCCGGCTCTGCCACCGGCTCAAAAAGCTCCGAAACCGCCGGCAGCCTCCTCACAGTCGGGATGCAGGTGCAGGTGAGCGCTGTCCCCTCCGCAAAGCTCAATCTTTCTAGCGTCACCTCCGTCAACCACCATCTCTGTTCCGCCGTGCACCAGATCAGCAGCGCTCTCGCGAGCGGTGCGCAGCCAAGTTTGGATCAAAAATAGGGCTTTCAAAATGATCAAAATAATCTCTAATGGTAACTTGCTTGCTCCAATAAAATCAAGTTCGCAAGGGAAGATTTGACAAAACCTCATGTCAAGACAATGCCATTGGTCTTGTCAAGTCTTCACTTGTGTATAAATATGGGTATTTTGATCCCCCTTTTGATGTGTTTATGAAGGAAAGGGTTTACATTGTTCTAATTAGTCAATTTGTTGTTTAAGTGTATGTTAAGATAGTTTATTAGTGATTAGTGGGTTGGGTGAATAGGCGTGCGAGGGAGTCAAGAGCGCACCAGATGCAATCCCTTTTGAGTCTTGGGCGAAGCGTGTTCAAAGGCTTTTCGCCCGGTTGACTTCAGGGTGAGTTGGTTCGGGTATTGACTTCTTCCATCTGCTTGTAAGAACTTTTTCAACTGGTGACTGTTGTTTTGTTGATTCTCTCTCTGGAGTTTGATTTGCTCATTTGTGTTATTGCATGTGCAATTTTTAAATTATAGTACCAGGCAGCTTGGGGTTTTATTGGTGAAGTTAAATGTTGCTGCTGGTTATTAATTGTGACCTGCCTCCGTAATTTTGTGAAAGTAATAAGTTCTCTGCATCTCGTGAATAATTTTTTGGGTTCGTCCAATGCAATAATTATGTAAAAGACAAAATGCATCTAATAAGGCCTGTCCAAAAGTTTAATAAGTCTCTCCTTTCACGGGAGGGGGGTGTAAAGTGCAGAACATGCACATTTCCCATTCATTGGTTGCGAGTGCATCACATCTCGCCTGAAGATGCGTGCACATCTCAGATCGCGATGTGATGCACTCGTAGCCGTAGGATTGTGCACTGCATTGTAAAGTACAGCACATCCCCTGAATCCCTTTTTCACGCAGTTTTTGCTCGTGAGACCGCCATCAATAAAAAAAGTAGTTTTTGAACATAAAAATGGATGAAGTTTCTTAGAAGAGGTTATGTGTGTTAAAATCTCTCTAGATAATCAGGGAGATAGCTCTGATACAAAGTAAAACTTTCAAAGCTATCAAGATGATATCTTGATCAAACGGAAAACGGAACCAGACGCAAAAACTCAACCAAAAATCAAGTTCAATAATCAGAAACAATAGAAGACAATAACAAGTCTTGTATTATCAACAATTTTCTTTACAAGACAGGGCATACAAGACTAGACATGATTCGCCAATGTACAAAGGAAGAACATACAAACAAAGCAAGAACAACAAGCCAGACGGACTGCCTTAGAGACCGCCGAGACCGCCGAGACCGTCGAGACCGTCGAGACCGCCAAGCTTCTGCTGCACCAAATTGAACTACGGAGTCCGCATAGACCACGGACAACCCGTTATTCTGCTGAACACCTTTGTCCGCTCTCTGCAAGCCGCTTGACCGCAGAAGTCGCCCAGATGCCAGAGTCCGCGAACAAGCCGCTGCCGAACTGAAGAACAGACCACCGAGACCGGCGAACAAGTTATTGAACTGGGAAAGCTGAAGGAAAGAAGACCGGCTGGCCGCAACCGCGACCTGCTGCAAACCGCTGATTGATAACCGCAAGCTCCACTGATCCCTGACCGCAGTCAGCACCAAAAACCTGGCTTCTCAGTGGTAGCCACACAACCTGCAAATAGCAAACCGGTTAACCTTCTCAAACCGCGCGGCCAGAAAATCCGAGGCCGCAGCAATTAACCCACCCTCAACTTAGTGTTCATTCAGTTATTTATGATGTCACGGGGGGGGGGGGGGGGTCCTATTTATAAGCACGAAGAGCAGTGTGGTCACCGCCCTAGTAGATAGAAACACCACCCCAGCTTGCAGCTAGCACAGAGCAGTCCGCCCAGTCCGCATGGACAAGGCCGGACACCAGCCTATTCGCCTGACATCAAAGAGGGCGGATAGAAGCCAGTCCGCATCCCAGCGGACACCGCACCAGCCCGCAACGACAATGTCCACGACCATGGGCACAGACCGCCCAGTCAACCAGCGGACATTGCGGACACTGTGATCAAACTGAACTTGTCACATATTGTGACCAAGTCTAGAGAACTACTCGCGCGAGCTCTGTGGATACGAACACAGTCCGCCAGCTCCAAAGTAGTCCGCCAACCCGCGAACTTCGCGGTTACCTCCTAACCGCATCACCAAAACAAGAGAACAAGGGCACATGCCAATGTCGATCTCCCGAGCTCCAAGAACAGTCCGCACAGACCGCGAATATTCATCCTATCCGCATGACTATCACACACCACCAGGCCGCAACAATGTCCGCCCAGGCCGCGCGGTCTGCCTGATCTACCCCCACTTTCACTTCAACAACTTCAACACTCCCCCTTGAAGTGAGAAGTGGTGACCAAACCCAGCAGTCATCGTAACCATTCAAATGACCCATTCGACAGCGGCTTAGTGAAAATATCTGCGATGTTGTCCTCGCTCCGCACATGCTCAACCATAAGAGACCCCTCCAACACCTTCTCCCGAATGGAGTGATGTTCAATCTCTATATGCTTGGTGCACGCATGATAAACTGGATTATTAACCAGTTTTAGGGCACTCTCGTTATCACCACGAAGCATAGTTGGACCTCGCACCTCTTCATGGACGTCCTCTACTAGCCTCCTCAGTCAGATGACTTCCTGAGCTGCCAAGGCCGAATCCTTGTACTCCGCTTCCGTAGTAGAGACGGACACTGAGTCCTGCTTTTTACAGCACCATGAAATACCCGCTGATCCGCATGTGAAAACATAAACAGACGTCGACTTCCGATCGTCTGAGTCTCCCCCATAATCAGCATCAGTGTAACCATGCAGAGAAAACCTTGTGTCCCTCCTATACAAGAGTCTCATATCAGAAGTAGCCTTCACATACTTCAGAATATTCCTCGCCGCCACCAAATGAGGTTTCCTTGGTTACGTCATATAACGACTAACCCGGTCTACAACATAAACAATGTCTGACCTTATAATCGTCTGATAAATCAGACTCTCAACCAGAGCTCGGAACACCAAGGGATCAGGAAGAATCCTCCCCTCATCTCGTCGAAGCTTCAAGCCATAATCTTGTGGACTAGAGCTACTCTTTCCCTTCCTCAAGCCGAATCGATGAATGATCCGCTCAGCATACCCCTTTGAGAGATGAGTATCCCGCTCTTCTTCCTCTCAACCTCGAGTCCAAGAAAGTGGTGGAGCTCACCCAAATCCTTCATCTCGAACCGAATAGCCAGCTCGACCCTGAGCCTAGCTACCTCCTGTTGGGTCCGGCGTTCCTTCACTTGACCCGTGGCGCTTTGCTACTTATTTAAGAAATTAAGTAGCGCCCTCTCCAACAGTCCGGGCTTTTGGTGCAGTTGGGTATGCGCTTGATCATTCAATTGGTATCAGAGCAGGTCACGGGTTCAAGACCGGGGGAGCGCTATTAAATCCTGATTTTCCCTTCTACCTGTGTGGGTCTGGCGGGTCAGGCAACCGTGGACATGTGGTAACCCCACCTCTGAGCCGTGAACCGTGGACATGTGGTAACCCCACCTCTGAGCCGTGTGGGCCATGTGGTAACCCCACCTCTGAGCCATGTGGGCCATGTGGTAACTCCACCTCTGAGCCGACGGGTTGTGCTGGACGCCGGGGGGGGGGGGATTGTTGGGTCCGGCATTCCTTCACTTGACCCGTGGCGCTTTGCTACTTATTTAAGAAATTAAGTAGGACCCTCTCCAACAGTCTGGGCTTTTGGTGCAGTTGGGTATGTGCTTGATCCTTCACCTCTTCCTCAGTGTTCCCCGTGACGATCATGTCGTCCATGTACAACAACACCAAGACATGAATCTCTCCTGCTCCTTTATGAACATGCTTGAATCTGAATCAGAGACAAAATATCCGCAGAACTGGAGGTATTCTGCGATCTTCCCATAACATGCCCATGGAGCCTGCTTCAACGTATAAAGAGCCTTCCGAAGCTTGCAGACGTAGTCTGGATGATCTTCAGATACGTAACCTAGTGGTTGAACCATGAAGATGTCATTATCTATCTCCTCATAAAGAAAAACATTCTTTATATCAAGTTGTCACATCTTCCACCCTTGGCATGCAGCCAATGTGATCTCCACCCGCACCGAAGTCATCTTGGCAATTGGACAAAACGTGTCTTCATAGTCTTCGCCGTACTGTTAGGAGAACCCCCGAGCAACCAGACGAGCTTTGTATCTTTTGATACTTCCATCAGCCTTCTTCAGTTTGTATACCCACTTACACGTCACAGGAGTAACGCCAACGACCTTAGGCACAAAGTCCCAAGTTTCGTTCCTTCTGAGGGCTGTCATCTCCTCATCCATATCGTCATCCCACTCTTTAACTTCAGTGGCGTCTTCAAACTTTGAAGGATCCCGCTCATCTAGGGCGTCTGCGAGTAAACAAGAGACAAAGCTCACAATGTTTCCATCGCCGTAACGAGCTGCTGGTTTAATGGTACTCTTCAATCTTCGAAGGGTCTGACCATTACTGACCACCTCCGTTGCACTTTCTGCATCAGCTCCGTTCTCGGGCAAACTTGGAGCAACGCTCCCCCCTGCTTCCTGAACCAGAAGCCTTTACCCCTGAGCTTGAAGCACCCGGAGCTCCGGGTGACACCGACAACTCCACCAGAAGATCCTTAACAGCTTTCATCTGCCCATCATCAGACCCGCTCTCCTGCAGCTCAACAGAGCTACCTCCATACGACGTTAGTTCATCAAATACAACGTCTCTTGATACAACAAACTTCTTCGTTGCAGGATTCATACACTTTCATTCCTTCTTCTACTCATCATAGCCCACAAAGACAAGCTTCCTCGCCTTTGCATCAAGCTTGATCCTCAGAGCACCCGAGACGTGTGCGTAACAGGTTAATCCAAACACCCGAAGGTGTTCAACACTGGGCTTCTCCTTGAACATCAGCTCATGAGAAGACTCTTGCTGATCGCCCAGTTTACTCTTACTCATGAGGAGACTCTTGTTGATAGGCGATTTGGCAGTTACTGTTGGCAGTCCGCCTGGTTTACTCTTTGTTGAAGCCAAAAATGACCTCTGTGGAGTTCGGGGTCCCAAAAGAGGGGTGACCGCACACCTACTACCCTCAAGCGAACGATCTAGGCACAAGATTAGGAACACAAGGGACAGACCCAAGGTCTTAGCGTGGAGGACCCACCGCATACCCAAAAGACTAACAAACTCTTCCCCTCCCAAGCCAAAGACTGAGCTAAGACACCTTCGGAGGGCGCTCTTGGACGACCGGAACATCTAAGGAGGATCTCAAGACCAACTCTCTCCTATCCAGATATGTCTCATTGGGTCTATACAAAATGCTCCTCACCCGCCCTATTAATGACGCAATCTCGCCGAGCAATTCTACGACACGCTGCCAAAGTGGGGCCAGTAATAACGTAACTCCGTTATTCTAAAAGGATGACAACAGGCCATCAGGGGCTTCCCGGCAACTATACCTCGGGGCCCCCACGGGGCGAGCGGTTTACGAGCACACCACACGCCCAAGACAGAAGAAGTAAACTACACATACACAGAGCATCACAAATATTATAAATAATTACAAGAATATGAATTCCATACTTCGGCACGCAAGCCGGCAATATAAGCAAAAATAGGCCTTCGAGGGCCGACACAAGCTTGGGTTTAAGCCCGCTACTCCCCGCTTGATACTGTAACACCCGTATGCCAACGTCTCGAATGGCGGCAACAGGCCAAACAAAGGTCGACTAAGAGCGGCGCAAAAACATCGCACCCATCCCTTTTTTGGGGGCTGTGGCGCGTATTCCCTACAAATGGATAATATACAACTTCCTCGGAGTCTTCTCCGGGAACCCCAGAACATCACCAATCCGGCTCACACGTCCGGATGAGCTTCACACAGCATGCCTAAACCCGTACTCACACTTCCGGGTGCTAATGCAGTTAATTGTAGGGACGTACACGTCAACCCATCGGAGAGCTCCCTTCCCCCACCCGTTGGTGGAGAGGGGCTTCCATGCAAATATGTAAACTGAGGGTTTCACCTACCCAAGTAGAAACATCGTTACCCTTGACGCGTGTTTGGCGGAGCCGCAGCCGTGTATCGACTGTACACGCACGGATCCAGACGTCGCAGTATGAACTCTGATCCTTTTTCTTGCTGTGGATCTTGATAACAATAGCCATGAAGAGGCTCGGGGAACACTTGCTGGAGGCGGCCTGGACAGGAGAAGTAGGAGGCTCGGGCACCACCTCCGGGCGATGGCCTGGACAGAAAAAATAGGAGGGGCTGGGCTGCGCTCCTCCTTGCGGCGGCGGCCTGGACTGAAAGAGGTGGAGGCTTGGGTTGATCTCCAGGCGGCGGCCTGGACTGGAACAAAATAAGAGGGGCCGGGCTGCGCTCCTCCTTGCGGCGGCGGCCTGGACTGAAAGAGGTGGAGGCTCGGGCTGATCTCCAGTCAGCGGCCTGGACTGAAAGAAATGGAGGGGGCTCGAGCTGCCCCTCGTGGCCGGCGACGCGAAAGAAGCTAGGGCTCGGGTTGGATGCAGGCGGCGACGGGGAAGGAGAGTCGGGCTCATTCTTGCTTTTGCCCTAGGCGGCGGTGACGAGAGAGATCGGGATAGAGGGAGAGAGATTTGCCCCTTTTTCCTTTTTTTCCTCTTGCCTTCCTGTTGCAGGCTCCTTCAAATCATCTTCTGCCAGCCTGGCCAACTTCCTGGCGAACGCTGGATTTGCCCTCTCGAAGTCTATCTCTTTCGCCGCCCTCTCCATGAGCTCCTCAAAGGAGGGGGGGGGGGGCACTCTCTTCAACTCCATACTGAAGAATCCCGGCTTCAGCCCCAGGGTGAAGGCGAGCATCAGCGCGTACCCTGGCACCTCCTGGACCAGGAGGATCTCTTCCTGAAACCGGTCAACGTAGTGACCCAGTGTCTCATCTGCTTCTGCCTCACTGCAAACAGACACTCCGCCTCCTTCTTCCGCTTCTTAGACGTTGAGAACCTCAACAGAAACCCTCGGCGCAGATCTTCAAAGCTGTATATCGAGCTCGCCGGCAACTGGTGGAACCAGTCCCGGGCCTTCTCCTTCAATGTGATGGCGAAACAACCGATACTTGAAGGCATCTGTCATCTGCCTTATCGAAACCACGTCTTCGAACCACTGCACATGTTGTATAGGGTCATCTTTCCCTGAGTAATAGGACATGTCCGGCTCCCGGAACCCCTCTGGCACCGGAGCTGAGATGATGAGCTTGCTGAAAGGGCTCTCGCCTCCTGCCTGGCGAGAGGGCACGTCTCACGGCCTCGGCTGGCTGGCCCGATCCGCGAGACCGTGCCCAGGGAAGAGTTCTCGCACAGCCGCCTCCCTCTCGCCCAAATCTGCCAGAGTCTCCTTGCCTGGGCGCTGGCCTGGGAAGAGCTCCCGCGCGGCCACGTCCCTCTCGCCGACTTCCACCGGGACCTCCTTCCCGGGGCGCTGCCCAGGGGCATTCTCACCCAAGAGCGGTACCGCCTCCACTGGGACCTGAGGAGTCGCCCACTCACTCCTCGTCGAGAAGGCCAAACTAATGGTCTGCAAGGACTTCTCGCCTGAAGTCCTCCAACATCTTCCTCGTCACCTCCTCTCCCCGGGTGGGGGAGTCTCCAGAACCAGACCCTTCACCTTCACCTCCAGCCATGATACTAAACTCAAGGCTTTCCTGTATCTGCTGCCTTCCACGCTCACCGCACCAGAACCGTTGAAGCCAAAAATGACCTCAACGGGAGTTCAAAACAGGGGTGCAGCCAACACCTACTTCTCTCGATCCTCGACCCTCGACTAGTTGCAAAGGATCTAAGACTGACCCAAAGCCTCAGCAGGGAGGTCCCACCTCACACCCGGAAGATCTTTGAGAGCTTTCCCCTCCAAAGCCAAAAACTGGGCTAGGAGTTTCTCAGAAAGCACTAGAGAATTTGGATGATAATGAGAGCTTGCTTTCTAAGGAGCCCTTATGGGTCTATTTATACCCTTTTGCTGACCTGAGGGTAATTAAGTAATTTTACCCCGGGCCCTGGGCTCCACTCGGCGAGAACTCTGAGCCGAGAACCTTCTCGTTCCAGAGATTTGGTGCAAGCGATCTCGCTCGCTTATGGGCGAGAGCTCCTCCAAGGCGGGAGCTTGGCGCAAGCGCAAGCGTTCCCGCCCACTCATGGGCGGGAACTTCTTCAGGGCGGGAGCTCTTCTGTGGTCTGAAGCCCGAAGCTAGTCCAATATTGACCGTTGGTTCCTCCGGGTCCTACTCAGCGAATATGGGGTTGTACACTCTTGCTTGTTGTTTTTTGTTTCCATCGGGTGCATTGATGAATCATGTCTCGCAATGTATACCTCGTGCTGTAAAGAAGATTGATAATACAAATTCTCTTTCTTGTGTTGTGCTAGTTTTACTTATGTTTGACTTGGTTGAGTGTTCCTGCGACCTTTTCTTGCTATTGTGAAATTTTTACATGATATCAGATGGACAGAGATTTGAGCAGTGATCAGCCACAAGACTTGCTCTAGAAGTTTCAAGTAACCAGTTTTATAGCAATGGAAGGAGGTTTCGCAAGAGGACTTGATATTGAACTCCTGACACAGACCGACTTTAAAAAGTGAAAGTCTTGCATGAAGAGTTATCTTCTATACAAGGATCTTTGGGAGGTCGTCGGTGGAGACGACAGACAAGAGGTGACTGATGTCACTAAGAATGCTGAAACGGTGAAAGCTTGAAGGAGAACAAATACTAAGGTGGAGTTCACTCTAAAGCAGACAATTTCACTAGAACTTTTTGACCACATCATTGGATGTCGGCCGACTGCTGAGATTTGAACTTCCTTTGATGAGTTGCTCAACAAGAAAAATGTAACACAACTACAATTCTCGAGAAATGAGTTGGCAAAATCCACTCAGGGAGATCTGTCCATATCATCTTTCTTCTTGAAAATGAAAAACCTCTGCGTTGAAATTTCAGCATTGGACCCGGATGAGCCTATTTCTGAGACTAAGTTGAAGAGACATTATCCGCGGGTTGCGGAAGGAATATGTGGCATTTGTTACTTCGGTACAGGGCTGAGCCAATCAACCATCTTTGCTTGAGCTGGAGAATCTGCTTGCTTCACAAGAGAGCTTAGCAAGACAGATGACTGAAGTGTCTATCTCTGGAGGAGATAACAAAGTTTTCTTCTCATGGAAGAAGAGATGAGACAAGAAGAAGAATCCATCTGTTAGCGATGGTCCTTCAACTTCATATCAGCAAGATAGGAGCAATACACCTAAGCGAAATGGATGGAAGAAGGAATGACTAAAATGTTACAGATGAAACAAGCTTGGTCACTTCAAGGAGGACTGTAGAGCCAACCTTCATCCAGAGCACGTTGTAGGAAAGGAAGAAGCTGAATCCAGAGCTGAGGAAGGTGGATGGGGGAATGCTTTCATGAAGGACACGTGTGTTCGTGCTTTGTCCACCATAGACTATCAGGAGGACTGGATCGTTGACTCGGGGTGTGGTCATCACCTCACCGGGGACGAGTCAAAGTTCTTTTCTCTGCAGGTGTACTCAGGAAATGACGTTATTATTACTGCTGACGACATTGTTCATGTAATCGAGAAGGAGGGCGTGGTTTCTTTAGGCAGTGATAAGAGTCTACTCACCTTGAGGAGTGTTTATCATGTGCTAGGGAATGAAGAACCTCTTCTCAGTGACCAACACTGTGGATGCTGAATATCACGTTCTATTCGGTCCGACAGAAGTGAAGTTTCTCCGGAATGTGTTAGCAGTGAAGGCTGATGTTACTAATATAGGGAGAAAGATGAAGGACTTGTTCGTGCTTTCGATAAGTTCCTATGTTGATCGGATGATGACAAATGATAGTGCTGCTATCTGGCATGAAAGACTGAGACACGTTGGGATGGACAAGTTGAAGGCTATGTATGCCGATGAAGGGCCTTGTAAAAAGTTCGCCTAGTCTGTCATCTTACGGTGATGATCATGTCTGTGCAGGGTGTCAATATGGTAAGGCTCATCGTCTTCCATTTGACAAGTCACAGATAAGATGTATAGCACCGTTGGAGTGCATCCACAGTGATCTGATGGGACCCACTATCACCGCCAGTCTTGGAGGCAGCAGGTACATGCTAGTCTTGATTGATGACTACACTAGATACACATGAGTGTATTTTATAACGGAGAAGTCAGATGCTTTCCAAAAGTTCGTGGATTTCAAAGAGCTCGTGGAGGGCCGTCTCGGCCTGCAGATAAAGAAGTTGAGAACAGATAACGAAGGAGAGTTTACTTCAAATGAGTTCTCCAACTTCTGCAGGAAGAATGGTATCCGAAGGAAGCTTACTTGTTCGCATACCCGCAACAAAATGGTGTTGCAGAGCGGAAGATCCGTCATTTGACGGAGACTTGCAAGTGTTGGCTTCATGCTAAAGGCATTCATAAGTCCTTCTGGGCAGAAGGAATGACATGTGCGACATATGTCATCAATCAGATGTCGCTCAGTCCGAACAATATAAAGTCTTCTCATGAGTTGATGTTCAAGGAGAAGCCTAGCGTTGAACATCTTCGGTTGTTCATGTCTACCTGCTACGTACACGTTCCAGACGCTCTCAAAATGAAGCTGAATGTGAAGGCAAGGATGTTTGTCTTCGTAGGCTATGATGAGAGAAAGAAGAGATGAAAATGTATGGATCCTGCAATGAAGAAGTTCCGTCATCTCAAGAGATGTTGTGTTCGACGAACTTACATTATATCAAGGTAGCTCATCTGTGGAGCTACAGGTGAGCAGGTCAGACGAAGGCTAAGGGGAAGTTGCTCGGGATCTTCTGGTGGAGTTGTCTGTCACCAGGTGCTCTAATTTCATCTAGTTTTGGGGCGGAGGCTTCTGGGTCTGGAAGCAAGGGGAGCAATGCTCCTGGTATGCCCGGGATCAAAGCTAGTACAAAAGAAACAGCGAGAGTGGTAGATCAAGGTCAATCTCTGCGCAGGTCCAAGAGGACAATTATTCCACCAACTCGGTATAGGGACGAGAATATGATGAGTTTCATCTCATGTTTCTTCGTAGGTCCCCTGGACGAGCGGGAGCCTTCAAGCTTTGAGAACGTCATTGGGGTCAAGGGGTAGAATGATGTTATGGATGAGGAGATGGATGCCCTCAAGAAGAACGAGACTTGAGATCTTGTGCCGAAGATCGAAGGCTTTACTTGTAGAAACTTAACAGTGATGGTGTTGATAAGGTTACAGTATTGAGGAGAAGCGACAAATACACCAGTCTATATTATGAATCTCCGTGCAAAATTGTAAATTTATCAACACCATCACTTTTAAGTTTCTACAGATAGTGGAGTGCAAAAAAAAAACATACAGAGATGATACAACATGAGAACTAGTTAAGATTTCATTTCAGAATACTTTATGAGCCTCTCAGCACTTGCAGAACATTCCACCGCTCAACTTATTATACAAAACAGTTATGCCCATCTTACATGTGCATATATCTTAACATTACTATATAGCTATCAAAGACGGCACAGTCATCCCCTTTACTTTTCATTTTTTATAGCAACCGGCCTTCTATTAACTCTTCCAACATTGGATTAGGAGTGCTCAGCCATCAGTTCCGGCGACTGTAGTGGAGGGCGTGCTGGAAGAGGTCGAGTCGGTTAGGGCAGGCAGAAGTATCAGGCAGAATCAAGGAGGGAGGGGGCTGCCACTATGTCATAATTGAAAAAAAAATAAGCCTCATCTAAAACAATTGGGCCGCCATTAGCCTTTAATGAGCTGCCCTTAACAATCCCCTAAAAAAATTGATAGCTTCAATTAATTTTTTTTCCCGTGCGACGCAAACATGATTTTGTTGTCGCATGATCACCATTTATTGCGAAAGTTCATTTTCAGTTGTGTCATTTTCAGTAGTGCAAGTTAAAAATTGATTGCCCTGGATAAAAATAACCGTGCAAGCTTAAAGATTATTGCTCAAGATGAGAAGACAAAGAGATCAATAATAACCTGGGCAGAGAGAATTCAGTCACTAGCCTGGACATAAAAGTTGCTAGGTACAATGTGTGGTTATATATACAGTAATTCAGGTTCAAAGTAGGGGAAAAATAGATATTTCCTGCTATAAATCAACACCGAGTTGGAGTTGCGTTATTTCAATGTGTTTTATTTTTAAAATGAATCATTTTTGACTGCCTGAGATAATTCCACACAAGATCCAAGCAATTCAAGATATTCTCCCAACCCGGGCAATCACAATTGATATGAGAATTATCACAATTCTGTGAGAATAAAAGGTCAAGCACTAGCTAGAACAAAACAAAATTCAGCATTTAAATAATATAAAGATGGAATATTGTTCATTTCAATGCTATTTAGCCTATTGCACGCATAACATTCAAAAGTTTTTTTCATCATAAGAACATATTGGCTCTGTTTTAAGGTATATACTTTCACCTTACATTGCTTGACTGCAAAAAAACAAAAAAAAACAAGATATGCATATAGAATTTTAGCCCACAGTGCTCACATGCAAACAAAAAAGATTATCATTTAATATATGGATTATGCTATCTTAGCCTTCCTTGAACAACTTCAGCTCCCCATACACCTAAAAGTTCAAAAAAAAAAAGAGTAAGACTTGCAACATATAAAACTACTGTAACAAAAACCAAAATTTTAAAATGCATAATTTCAATTGTAGACATAATTTTAACTAACCAAAATGCATCAAACAAAATAGAAGAGTGCATATTTGTAACTAATTCTAATTTCTTTTGAAAGTTACCACAACATCATATTCTTAACGCTTATGAAATATCACATCACATATTGGCAACACAATGCCATATGCTAGTCGGCAAAAATGAATACCCAACACCATACACTGAAAATGAAAACAATTACGGCGGAGCAGAACGACTCGACGAGCGAAGACGCCACCACAACTTGGCGGGTTTATTCTCGGAGACCAACGACAACGGACTTGACAAATTGAGGGTGTGATGCCTCTTTTATCTCATTAGTTTTATTACTGTTTGGCCACTTTATGGGGAGTATATATCTCCCCCTCTTATATCTTTATCGCTCATATCTCCCCCTCTTAAATTTTTATTGCTCATCTTGGAAGTTTGGACTTTGTGTTGGAGCCTAGGGCTGACAGGAGGGCATTCTCATGGATATTTTGTCAAGTGAAATTCAGATTTCTTCTCCACTAAACCCTAAAGGGTATCAATTTGGTCTGACCCTGCCTTCCCGCATGCCTACAACAACCAGGCATCTTCTCCGTTCGCAAGGATTGCCTCCCTCGCACACAATCACATTTTGCGTGATCTCGGACAATTGGGTAGCACGTGGTTGTTGCACGACCCGCTCTATGGTGAAATTTCTCGTAAGCTGAACTCGATTCATCGAGACATCCCGGTGAAGTCGTACGCAAATATTTGGTCTATTTGGACTCCCACGAGTGTGCGTTGTTTCAGTCGCGTGAACGGTCGAAGCCTGTGATAGGTAGGCCAGACTGTCTCGTAAATTCAGTCGCGAACTCGATCTCACCCGAGGCACGGGACTTGGCAAATATCTTGACATGATATGAAATATTTAATTTGGAGTTAATGGGATTAATGGACCCATATTTTGTAACTCATAAAAGCTCTACCTATTAAAGACTATATTCATTCTCATGCTATTAGCGGTTTTCCTTTATTCTTGTCATCCGTGAACTAGGGCTGAAAATGAGTCACCCTTTTCCCTAATTCGGTAATCAACGGGCTCTATCCTAGATCGTAGAAGCAAGAGTCGCCGGTCTTCAATCTGATCTCCTTCGCCGGCAAGAGCAACGCATGACACCAGGCTTCATTCCGATCTCCATCGTCGGCGATCGCGCAACCGACCAAGATCGGACTTCTCTGGAGGGGAGCAGTCCTGTTTACCTCTAGATCTAAGAATAATAGCAGTCGTTTTCTTCATTGTTGGCGAAGGAGGCTCTAGTTACAGTTTAGGAGAAGGATCTGCAGTGGCCGACCACTTCTGCTAAAGTAGATTTTCATTCCAACTTTTATTTTGGATCTAAGCCTACCGGAGTGTTTTCATTCTTGACCGAGAGCTTCAGTTTTCAAGTACATATATACATATTTTATATATCATTTATTTACTTGTGAGTTATCAACACATCAAGAGAAATCATTTGGCTTAAGATTATCGTAATGAACCCATTTTGAGTGTCGATTATGATCAGAAAAAATATTCTACATAATCAAAGATTTGATAAATCACGAACAAGGTCTCATTCAGTAAAAGTATCACTAGATCTATTCATAATTAAAGGTTGCTCTCTAAATCTAAATATATGTGTATGCTTGATCTGATCTTTATATTTCATGAGGTATTCATATATGTAATATTTCGTGCTAACTTTCGTTTGTTGAAGAGATCCTTTTAGAAACTCTTGTATGTTGAGGGGATCCGCTAACGCCGTGAAATTCATAAGGAAGAACACGTCGAGACTTCTTGGAATTGCAAATATGATGAAACACGAGCAAGAATCTAAGAACGGTATAAATTAATTTTCGCTCTTCAGTTACCGTTCATTTATGCTCGCTTCATAGTGTGTTCTAAAATTTTAAATATTTTTTTTTGCATAAACTCCAATTAGAGACTAGTATTGTTTGATTAAAATGATCCTATAGGTTTATACATTGCTGCATAAAGTAGAATTTTTTGGTAATATTAATTCGCCGTAGCGACACGCACTCCATAAATTTATAACAGTTGGTATCAGAGCATATTAATTTAAAGCTATTAGTCTCCTTCATAATTTTAGTGTAAATTATTTTTCTACTTAATTTGTTTAAAGAACACAATATCAAAATCCATTAAATCATTTAGAGAGAAATAAAATTTGGGATTACAATTCAAAATACTTTCATTAATCATTCTCTAACCAATGCTGAGTGTTTTTTAGACGATTAAACAAAAGAAACACGATATTAATCGAGGACAAAATTCATATATCCCGGTGTGAAAGGGCCTCGTAGATTGATAAGAACTGTAGCAGCCAAAGTGATCTTTTCGAGTCAGTTTATGAGATTTCGGTTTCACAGGTTTTAGAGAGTTCTCTGAGACTAGTGTGCAATTAATCACTGAAAGGTGGTAGATCTACGAAAAGCTCAAGCATAACTGTTGCTTGTTTTTGTGTGGAGAATTACTAATTGTGTGCGCGTAGTTTGCCCAAAAGTGTTGCACGTTTACGCGTTTGGATTCTCTACCTAGTGTGCTATTTAGGATTTTATAATCACTATTGCTCTATTTATCTCTGATATTTTTTTCTCTATACAGTCACATTTACAATTCATAATAATATGACGATCATCAAGAAACTCACTAGATCAAATTTTAAAAAGTGGAAGTCCAATATCATGTTTGCTCTTGAGATGACGGATATCGAGATGGACATGAGTACCAACCAACCTGCAACCCTCACAGCGACCAGCACTCAAGCTGAAAATGATCATTATGGTGAATGAAACAAGTCCAACAAAATCTGTTTGTTGACTATGAAGCGTTCCATTCCAGAGCACCTGTTGAGTGGTCTTCCTGATACGACCGTCGCCAGGGATTTTCTGACTGTCGTTGGGCAGAGGTACAAGTTATCTTCTAATGCTGAGATGGGGACACTGATTTAAGACCTCTTCTCCATGAGGTATTCAGGAGGAGGCGGTGTCCGTGACTACAAATTGAAGATGGTCATGTGCCTCTTGCTAAACGAAACCGCCAGCTCTTTCCGTCGGCACCGTCCGCCCTTTCCGTTCGCTCCTCACCACCGGACTCCACTGCCATTGCGACGCCTCTCCACCTGAGCCATGTTTGAGTAGCGCCTTAATGCTGTCGAGCAGCGCCACGATGAGCAGGCCTCCAACCTCACCTCCTATACAATATTCTTGGGCATCTCAAGTTCTTTCTAGGATAACAAATTCAGTATAGCCCTGGACAGATTTTAATTTCCCGGAAAAATAATGCAATTGACCTCAAAAAAAATTTCATGGACCCAGAGAAAAGCTTAGCGGAGGGAAGGAAGAAGAAGACGTGAATGCAAAAGAATATAAAAGCAAAGTCGGATCCTGCCTTTATCTCACCAATACAAGACTCGACATTGATTTTGTCGTCAGACTTGTATATAGATTCGTCAGCCGGCTGAAGCAGAGTCGCCTCTAAGCCGTTAAACGAATTCTCAAATATATCTAAGGGACGAAAGCTTATGGCCTACTCTATGCGGCTTCAATGATTCTGATTGGAGAGGTTACTCTGATGAGAAAGAAGCAAATTGTTGCTCTGTCATCCACAGAGGCCGAGTGCATGGCTTTGTGTTCTGCTTCCTGCGAGGCTACATGATAGAAAAGAGTAAAGGAAGAAAAAGAAGAAAAAAAGGAGTTGACCGGTATCTAATGTAACAATCAATCCATAATAATGCTATCTAAAAACCCTATCTTCCATAATAAAAGTAAACACGTAGAGCACAATATCACTTCCTCGGAGAGAAAGTTGAGAAGGAAGGAGATCACCGTGAAATTTTGCCCCGCTAAAAACTAGCACGCAAATATCCTAACAAAAACCCGAAGTCGAAGTTGTTTCCTCACTTTAATAGGTGCACTCAATAATACATAGGATTTGGATTTTAGGGGGCATGTTGGAAATGCAAATCTAGCAGTATATCAACATGCTTTGGGGACATGGCAGCACCCACTCAACCGACAGCTGATAAACTACTTGCAATTAATCAATGTATTAATTATCTGTTAGCTATAAAATATCAATGTAACCAACTCTTCCGTGTTAAGCAGAAAATAAGAATGAAATCGTGAGCTCCAACTTTTTTTTTCCTTATCTGTTCTTTCTTATCGTAAATTGGATTATGTCTTTCATTACAAACTATCTCCAACTGCTTTATCTCTAACCACAACCACCCACCCAAACTGGCCCTCATTGTCAAGCTATTTCCAGAGCTACTTCAGATGAATAGAAGCAAACACAATATAATTGTTTCTTAAATAAGCAAGAAGAGGGAGGGTTTCACTAATTCAGCTTAGGGATGTAAGTTAACCTAGTGAAGCCCAAAGAGCTAGTTATAGGAATTTCTTCTACCATAATCAAATCTATGCATTTTAAATATAAGGTATTCAAAAATGATAATTAAAAAATATAGCCAGCAACTAAATTATTGAGGGCTTAAAAATGAATAACCATACTTTGATTTTGATAATTCAAGCAACAGTAGAAATTACGATCAAAATACTGATTAAAATGGATTAAGACAGCATGCAACAAATAATGTGTTTCTTTTAGCAAGACAGCATACTCAAATACTAAAGAGAAATGACAAAAACTTGAAATTTCATAATCAATATCACCTTAACAAAGAGCCATTCTATTTATAGATTTTACTTATGGCAATCCAAAATGAGTGGAGATGAGAGGTAGCAGCCTACAAACTATACATGTTTCATATTGTTTCTCCTTGGTAGTTTTCGCCTAGGAGCAAAAACATCAGTTAACACTGTCTTAGAGCTCACCATAGCACACAGTAAGGAACGAGCCTGTATTTATAAAAAAACCAATCTGATAAGCACTAAATAAAAAGAACATCCCAATGGCATACAAAAGTAAATGAAGTCAATTTACCGTGCAATTATCAAGGAATAATTCTTTTCCAACAAGATCGGACATTGATAAGTTCTCACCATTAACAGTGGTGGAGATAGCTGATGGCAGAGATACATGAAGGTTATCCATAACTATAAACCTTCTACGGCCGACCACAAAACCTCCGCCATTATCCAACAAGCCCTTCACTGACTTGGGATTCTGCTCCACGAATTGCGACACTCTAATTCCATGTACGCATTGAGTAGATGAACAACTTTTGAATCCATTATCTGCATAACATTTTGCACAACTCCCTTCAACGATTGACCCCATTGTTCTAACTTCTTCAAATCGCAATAACAGCTGGTTCTTATATCCGTAAAATGTAGCAAGTTTTGGAGTAAGTAACATTTTTCTACAAATTTCCGACTTGAAGGTATTTGAAAACAATCCATTTATTGATGAATATAAATTTTGGATGCAAGCATCAAGAGGGGACATGTTGTCTGAAAGGATTTTCAGCACGGAGCCTAGAGGAAAGGTTAGCAAGCTGAACAACTGATTAATGAAATCATCACCGACTTCGGCATACAGAAGGCCGTTGTTTCTCTTGTTTGAGATAAGCCCTGCTTTAATTTCATTTTGTGTTTCTTCCACAACTATCTCTTCCTTAATTGGTAAAGAAGAAGAGGCACTCTCATGCACCTGCGGATCAGGAAAACAAACTTCTGCCAATGCGTTCTTGGATACTAGTGATCTCCCCAGTAATTTTAAAGCCTGAAATTAAAAGAAAAAAAAATTGAAACTTCTGCCAATTGCTTCTTAATGTTTACCAAGAAACTATAATAAATGACTAACCTCTTTGGTTCCGAATTGCATTAACCTTTTCTCTAACACACGCTTATCTTTAATATGCATTTCTTTAAGAAGGGAAAGACTCTTCAGTAAAGAAGCGGGCATCACCCGTAAATCATCAGTGATCATAAATTTGGTAGCGGCCTTAACAAATACCCCTCCCTCTTCCGATGTTTCTTCCCCCCATGACCAATCACTATCCATATGTCTGCCACAGCGGCTGCATCGAACCTTTGATGTATATGTAAAGTGACACGTGGAATGGATTAAGCAACCATCTTGGCTGCAGGTGTAGAAAGTCGTAGGATTTCGTTCATGGATTCCCTTGACCTTCAAGTTCTCGCATAGTTGAGCAGCAGCGCTCCGAGGATTGAGAAGCATTTCCTTGCAAGCCTCCGTCTGCAGGTGCTTCGCATCGAGCAGCTCAATACTCTCGTAAAGACTGTCGAGCGATCCCAAACCAGAGTTCTTCTTCAAAAGCCGAACGATGGCTCCCAGCGGCAGTGTGAGGAAACTGAAGAGGACATCCACGAAATCGCTTCCAGCTTCCACATAAACGAACCGCTCCTGCTCTTTGTCGATCAGAAACCTAACTTTTATGGAAGAAGAAGAAGCAGACATGGCGGGAAAGATGTTGCCGACTGCACCCTCGACCTCTAGCCCCCTTATATACCTGCGGACTTGAGGCCTTGGTTGGGCTTCTGCAATAAAAGATCTGGGGAATCGCAAGAGACGCTTCTTAAACTATAATTAGAAGACTATCCATTGGACTTCGTTTTGAGCAAACGTAGCTGGAATCAAATGACCCGTCGTCTCAGTTTGTTTCGTTTGCGCTCATATCAAGGAAAAACCGTGCCCCTGCCATTCTGTTTCAACCCCCGTCTCTCTCCCTCCGGTTCCAAAGCACGGTTTCGACCCGCCGGGTGCTCCTGCCACCGCCGAACAAAATGAATCCTAAATAAATTCTATTCGGTAGTTTGTGAAAGGCTCCGTTTGGCAAGGTGGCGGTCATGAACACTGGGGTTAAATTGTCATTTGGTAACGCTCATCTAAGAAATTTCATCCACTGTTATGTTCAAACGATGATGTTTGCCAGGTGATCCTCAATGAATGACGTTTTAACCCATACATTTACAATCACCACCACGCAAAACCGAGCCTAAATAAAATCTATTAATCCACATCTATTCGTTGAGAGAATAAGATTCCTAAATCCTAACCAACACAAATTGAATTCAATTTGACTCGATCAAAATAATTACAGCCTCCAAACTATTTCAAACAAACTTAGTGCTTGTTTGGGATAGTAGTGGTGGGAAATCAATGTTATATAGAGTTATTCAAAAAGATATTTTGAAAAAAATCATGTAAATCAATAATTTTAAGTGCAAATTAATTTTGGCTATATGCAAACCAATGTTATGTGCAAATCAATAGTTTTTACGTGCAAACCAATTTTTTAGATACAAGCTATGTGCAAACCAATCACTAGATTAGAGGCTGTCTAAGACAAATAAAGTGGATGATGAAAGATTTGCAAATTTTGATGAAAAGAAAAGCGAATCCAACGGTCATGGCGGCGGTTGCCGCGGCGATGGCGGCAACGATGACGTCGATGACGGCGGTGATGACGGCGATGGAGGCGACGATGACGGCGATGGTGGTGGCGATGACGGCGATGGCGGCGATGGCGGCGGTGATGACGGTGATGGCAGCGGTTGCCGCGGCGATGGCGGCAACGATAACGGCGGCGGCCGCGGTGATAATGGTGGGGGGCCAAATTTCTGAAATAGCCTTGTAAATAATCTAAAGTATAAGAATGACCCTTTTTTCATTACCCTTCCCACTTTAGCCTCTTTTCAATGATTGAGCTGACAACAATGATTGGCTGTCCGTGATTAGGTTATTAAAATATTTATTTTTTTTAATTTATGAGAATTTAATGAGATAATTAGAGCATAATTAATGAGGATTCTCATAAATTTTTGATTGTCCGCATTCTCATTAGAGCATTCTTTCGTTTATTTTGAGAATTTTTCTGTGACTGTTAATTTTGAGAACGTTTATGAGAATGCTTATTTTGATAATGTTTATCAATCATGAGAATGTTATTTCGTATTATGATAAAAATAATTTATCCTCAAAAATTTATCGGGCAATCAAATAACTGAAAGCAGTGCTGAAATTGGTGAGAGGGCTAGCATGAGAATTCGGGCAATCAAAAATTTATGAGAATGCTCATTAATTATGCTCTAATTATCTCGTTAAATTCTCATAAATTAAAAAACAAATATTTTAATAACATAATCACCGACAACCAATCATTGTTGTCAGCTCAATCATTGAAAAGAGGCTAAAGTGGGAAGGGTTATGAAAAAAGGGTCATTCTTATACTTTAGATTATTAACAAGACTATTTCAGAAATTTGTCGATGATGGGTGCTCTTTGGATAACCGTACCCCATGCATGGGGTGCGGCTAGCTCTCCTATTCCCGCACAGAGTAGCATAAGGAATACTTGGTTTTTTTTCCTCCTCCCTCTCGGTACTGGTGGAAAGAAATCGAACAACGGAGGAGATTTTGGTCACCCCTCACTCGGCTCAAGCAACACAATAAGAAAAAATACGAAGAGGTTTTCACTTCTTCCTCGCTCCGGCAAAGAAGTCCATTTTGCAGGAGATTTCTGAAGTGGTGTCTGGAAGCGAGGAAGTTGGTTATGATAAATGAGAGTTTTATATAAGAAGAGAATCAACATAATTTTGTTCGGAAAATAAAAAGAAAAAGAGCACACCTCTCCTCTCACCTCCTCCTCCAGCATCCTCTTCGTCTGTCGATCCTTCATCCTCCACTATTCTGTCCTAGCTCTCACCGACTCGCTCCCCCGCATCCTCCTTCAGAGGCCTTTTCTGCTTTGATTCTCCGTGCTTTTCGCCGAGTTCATTGACGACAACACGTCGCTGACGATAGAAAGGTTATGAGGGGGTGAACTACGTGGAGAGGATGATCGCCGGGAGGTGAGAGGAGGGTTGCATCATATTGCTACACAAAATAATGGTTTGCACATAGCTAAAATTGGTTTACACTTAACACACACTTTTGTAATTGAATTTGATTTGCACATATCAGAAACTGGTTTGCATTTAACAACACTCAATAAAGTTAATTACATTTTCTATTTGAAATAATAATAGTTTTTGATTTTTTTTAATGTGTGTTGTGGCTAAAAATGCATGTATGGACAAAAAAATGTGTGCCAAGAGGTAAATGTGTGCCAAGAGGTAAATGTGCGTTTGAGGGAAAATTCGCATAGAAGCAGAAAATGCGTGTCCGGGAAGAAAGTGAGTTGTCAGACGAAAAAATGTGTTTTTTGGCGGAAAATGCGCGATCAAGTGAAAAATACAAGTCCGGGCAAAAAGAATCGCGACCAAACAAAAATTACGTGTCCGAGCGGAAAATGCACGCATCAAAAATATTCGCACCAAACGGAAAATACATGACCAAGTATAATAATCGAAAATAACTCAGAGTTTTTATTCGATACGAACTCGAAATAAAAAATTCTAATCAAATTAAGGGTCCGTTTGTTTCCACGTTGCTGCTCAATTGCTGTCCGACCACAACGGAGAATTTTTTATCCAGTTTGTTTCGGCGCTGCGTCGGGAATGGAGGGGAAACAATCCGGTCTCAACGCGGCTTTCTCAAAGCTACTGAGAACTCCTTTTCAACGCTACGTTCTCCCTTGTCGGTGGAATGTGCAGATCTGTGGGCAAGGGCGAGGGACGGCCGGCGTTGTTCCTTCTCAGGGTGATCGTCTAATCTATGAAGGAGAAGACGATCTGGACGCGGTCCTCCTCCCGGGAAGATCGCCGGTTTTGGTGGCATCTCCTGCAGTTCCGACACTGGTGCCGACGGAGAAGACGATCTGCACTGCCTCCCCCGCCCCGCCTCCTCCCCACTCCGCCTCCTTCTCCCGATAAATTATTTTTCAGGGATATATAGATCCTAAGTTCTGATCCCGATATTATTTGATTATTATTATGATTTTAATTATTATTATATTATGAAAATAAATAAATAATAATATAATTATATTATGAAAATCAGCAATCATTTTATTATGAAAATAAATAATAATATAATTATATTATGAAAATCACCAATCATTTTATTATGAAAATAAATAATAATATAATTATATTATGATTATAATTATTATTATTATAAAATTAAATTTATAATAAATATTAATTATAATTTATTTTAATTAAGATAATTATAGTTTCTTTTTATAAACGTCACCGCTGTACAACCTCATATTCGCTGAGTCGGACCAGGAGAACACCGATCAGGATTAGGCTAGCCAGAGAAGCTCCCGCCCTGAAGAAGTTCCCGTCCATGAGTGGGCGGGAACGCTTGTGCTTGCGCCAAGCTCCTGCCTTGGAGGAGCTCTCGCCGATAAGTAGGCGAGACCGCTTGTGCCGGGCTCTGGAGGTCTCTCTCGGCTCAGAGTTCTCGCCGAGTGGGGCCCAGGGCCCTGGGTCAAATGACCTAATTACCCTCAGGTAAAATTACCCCCATGCACTCAAGATAAACATCGGGATTTGGCTATTGGCAGATCAATTAAGGGTATTTCAGTAACCTCAGGTCAGCAAAAGACTATAAATATACCCATAAGGGCTCCTTAGAAAGCAAGCTTTCATTATCTTCCAATCTCCAGTGCTTTCTGAGGAGCTCCTAGCCCAGCTTTTGGCTTTGGACAGGAAGCTCTCAGAGATCTTCCGGGTGTGAGGTGGGACCTCCCTACTGAGGCTTTGGGTCAGTCTTAGGTCCTTTGAATCTAGTCAAGGGTCAAGGCTCGAGAGAAGTAGGTGTTGGCTGCACCCTGTTTTTGAACTCCCGTTGAGGTCATTTTTGGCTTCAACAGTTCTGGTGCGGTGAGCGTGGAAAGCAGTTGATACAAGAAAGCCTTGAGTTTTGTCCCATGGCAGGAGGTAAAGGTGAAGGGTCTGGTTCTGGAGGCTCCCCCACCCGGGGAGAGGAGGCGACGAGGAAGATGCTGGATGACTTCAGGCGAGAAGTCCTGCAGACCATCAGCTTGGCCTTCTAGGCCCGAAGCGAGTGGACCACACCTCAGGTTCCGATAGAGGAGGTCCCGCTCTTGGGTGAGAACTCCCCTGAACAGCGCCCGGGGAAGGAGGTCCCGGCGGAGGCTGGCGAGAGGGACGTGGCCGCGCAGGAGCTCTTCCCAGTCCAGCGCCCGGGCAAGAAAGCTCTGACAGATTTGGGCGAGAGGGAGGCGGCAGTACAAGAACTCTTCCCGAGGCACAGTCTCGCGGATCGGGCCAGCCAGCCGAGGCCGCGAGACGTGCCCTCTCGCCAGGCAGGAGGCGAGAGCCCTTTCAGCGATCTCATCATCTCAGCTCCAGTACCGGAGGGGTTCCGGGAGCCTGACATGTCCTACTACTCGGGGAAGGATGACCATGTATAACACGTGCAGTGGTTTGAAGATGTCGTTTCAATAAGGCAAATGACGGATGTCTTCAAGTGTCGGCTATTTGCCATCACACTGAAGGAGAAGGCTCGGGACTGGTTCCACCAGTTGCCAGCAAGGTCGATCTACTATTTTGAAGATCTGCGAAGAAGTTTCCTGTTGAGGTTCTCAGCGTCAAAGAAGCGGAAGAAGGAGGCGGAATGCCTGTTTGCAGTGAGGCAGAAGCCGGATGAGACACTGGGTCACTATGTTGACCGGTTTCAGGAAGAGATCCTCCTGGTCCAGGAGGTCCCAGGGTACGCACTGATGCTCGCCTTTACCCTGGGGCTGAGGCCGGGATTCTTCAGTATGGAGTTGAAAAGAGTGGCCCCTCTCCTTTGAGGAGCTCATGGAGAGGGCGGTAAAAGAGATAGACTTCGAGAGGGCAAACCCAGTGTTCGCAAGGAAGTTTGCCAGGCTGGTGGAGGATAGATGTGAAGATCGGGTAGACGTGGGAACCCAGGGAGGAATCGGGGTGTTCCACGGAGGAGTGGGGATCGAGGCAACCCGCAAGGGGAGCCTTCAAACCATGTACCGAAGGGGTGTCGCCTCTACCTCCCAGGCTCCCCCACCGGAAGAAAAGATCACCTTCTCGTCAGCGGACATGCCAGACTATGAAGATCCGTTCTGTGACGCCCTGGTGATCCAGACGACGGTGGAGAATTTCACGGTCTTGAGGATACTGGTGGACAACGGGAGCTCAGTAAATGTTATCTTCAAGAAGGCCTTTGATGAGATGAGGGTTGAGGGGAAAAGGATCTTGACTTCAGATGGACCGCTGTTCGGATTCTCTAGAGAGAGGAAGGAAGTAGAAGGAGGAGTAGGGCTGCATGTGAAGTTGGGAGGTGTGTCACGGAACTGCAGGTTCGTGATAGTGGACGCTCCGAGCAGTTACAACGCCATCTTTGGGCGTCCCCTCATCAGCGTCTTTCGCTGCGTCCCCTCCTCTTTCCACCAATGCCTTAAGTTCAACAACGGATGGGTGCAGGTTAGGATCAGGGGTGATCCGAAGGTGGCAAGGCAATGTTATATGACGGCGGTCAACACCGTGACTTGGATTGCCGAGGTAGAAGGGCTAGAGAGGGAGATGGCGGAGCAGGAGGAGTACGCCGAGGAAGAGGAGATGAGCCAAGAGGAGGCGATGAAGGAAACTGAGGAGGAGCAGGAGAAAGCTGAGAAAGAGGCCCAGAGGGGCGTGGAAGTCGAGCAGTAGCAGGAGAGCACGGAGGGGGCGATGGAGGTGGAAGAGCAAGTAGCAGGAGTGGAAAGAGAGGCCCAGGCGGCGTGGAAGTCGAGCAGCAGTAGGAGAGCCCGAAGGGGGCGATGGAGGCGGAAGAGCAAGTAGCAGGAGTGGAGAGAGAGGCACAGGGGGCATGGAAGTCGAGCAGCAGCAGGAGGGGCCGGAGGAGGCGATGGAGATTGAGGAGGAGGTGGGAAGGAAGGAGTTGGAGCTGGAGGAAGAAGCAAGGGTCGGCTGAGAGCGGTCGCGGCTGGAGCCGACCGAGGAAGTAGTGGAGATGAAGGTCTTCAGCAGCGCAGGGCAGGTGCAGAGGGCGCGGGTCAGCGGGGGCTTGAGTCCCGGGGACCAGGAGTGAGTGCGGGCCTGCATTCAAAGCAACATCGACATCTTCGCTTGGAGCGCGGCAGACATGACGGGCATCGACGCGGACGTGGTCTGCCACCGCCTGAACCTGGACTCCCGCACTCGCCCCATATGACAAAAGATGAGGGCCATCGCCACCAAGCTGGAGGAACCCTTCTGCGAAGAGGCCAGGAAGCTCCTGGAGGCCGTCTTCATCTCAGAGATCCAGTATCCAGGCTGGATCTCCTATATGGTAATGGTTAAAAAAGGGGGTGAGAAATGACGAATGTGTATCGATTTCTCTTTGTTAAATAAATCGTGCCCTAAAGATTGCTACCCCCTGCCTCGTATCGACGCGCTGGTTGATTCAACCGTCGGTTTTTCTATCATGAGCTTTTTGGATGCATTTTCAGGTTATCACCAGATCCGGATGCACCCTCCCGATGTCAATGATGTTTCCTTCATCACGAGGGAGGGATGTTTCAGTTATAAAATGATGCCCTTTGGGTTGAAGAATGCAGGGGCTACATACCAACGCATGATGGATCGGGTCTTCCGAGATCAAAGGGGGAGAAACTTGGAGGTCTATGTCAACGACCTGATGATTAAGAGCAAGTGTGTGGATTCGCACCTGAAGGATCTAGAAGAGACGTTCACCACTGTTAGAAAGTAGAGACAAGAAGCGAAAAGTAGAGAACAAGCGAATAAACTTTTGAATAATTGAAATTTTATTATCCAAAAAAGATATCTATTACAAAGGTATGCCCTCCTTTATATAGAATGGAGGAGAGATGAGAGAATACAAATAAAAGATGTAGGACTATAATTTACAGGACAAGCGGACTATACAAAACAAACCGCACAAGCCGCGCGGTTAGACAGCAGGGCTAACCGTACGGCTACCACCAGAGAGGAAGAGAGACTGCCAGGGTAGACCGCCAGACCGCCCGGTCTCCAAGCCGACTGAGACAAACCGCCAGACCGCGCGGTCTTCAACCCGCCAAGACAAACCGCCAGACCGCCCGGTCACCAACTTCAACACTCCCCCTCAAGCTGGAGTATATATATCGATCATGCCCAGCTTGTCACAGATGTGGAAAAAGGAAGCGGACACTGGCTTGGTGAAGACGTCTGGCAACTCGTTGTCGGACGTGACAAATGGAGTGCAAATCTGTTTCTTCAATATTTCTTCTCGAATAAAATGACAGTCGACTTCTATGTGTTTTGTTCTCTCATGAAAGATCGGATTTTTGGAAATGTGTATCGCGGCCTTATTGTCACAGAACATAGGAAGAGGATAGTTGTAAACCTCTCCTAAGTCAAGCATGAGAGCCCGCAACCACTTCAACTCACATGTAGTCGATGCCATGCTACGATATTCAGCCTCTGCATTAGACCTGGAAACGACAGACTGTTTCTTGCTCTTCCAACTCACAAGATTGCCTCCAACAAATGTGCAGAAACCTGAAGTCGATTTGCGGTCCCCTTTGTCATCCGCATAGCTTGAATCAGAGTAAGCTTCAACCCTTAGGTGACCATTCTTCTGAAATAGGAGTCCTTTCCCTGGAGCAGCTTTAATATACTCTAATATCCTCAGAGCAGATTGTAGATGACACTCCCTCGGAGCTTGCATGAACTGGCTCACCTTGCCAACAGCATAGGAGATGTCGGGTCTGGTTACCGTGAGATATATGAGCTTGCCCACCAGACGCCGGTATCTCGTAAGATCAGAGAGAAGAGGTGAGTCATCTATCCAAGTTTTGTCTTCTCCAGCAGCCATAGGACAACGTGCAGGTTTAGCACCAGTGAGTCCTGCATCCTTTAAAAGATCAAGAGCATACTTCCGTTGTGAAAGGACCATGGAGTTGGGCTTTCTAGAGATTTCAATCCCCAGAAAGTATTTCGGGGAGCCCATATCTTTTGTAACCAGATGTTGACGAAGGTGTTTCTTGGTCATCAGTATCCCATCCTGGTCATCGCCAGTAAGAAGAATGTCATCAACATAAACCGCAAGAACAACAAGACCAGAGGCGGTTTTCCGAACAAACAAGGAGTGATCTGCTGAGCTTCGTGTAAAACCAATGGCCGCAACAATGCCACTGAACTTGTCAAACCAGGCACGAGGACTCTGCTTGAGGCCATAGATAGCCTTCTTTAGCCGGCATACCCGTGTCTCCCCTGAGCAACATACCCAGGAGGTTGCTCCATGTAAACAGCTTCCTGCAGATCTCCATAGAGGAAGGCATTCTTAACATCTAGCTGCGAGATGGGCCAATCCCTGTTGACAGCTACAGAGAGAAGAACCCGAATAGTGCTGAGGCGAGCCACGGGCGAGAAAGTGTCAAAGTAATCAACCCCATAAGTTTGGGTAAAACCCTTGGCAACCAGGCGAGCCTTATAACGATCCACACTGCCATCCGGGAGAAACTTCACCACGAAGACCCAGCGACAACCAACAACATCGGTGCCGAAAGGAGGCGGAACAAGGGTCCAGGTACCCCGTTCAGTGAGAGTAGCAATCTCCTCATCCATGGCAACTTTCCAGTGAGGAATAGTAAGGGCCTCCTGGTAGGAACGGGGGGTGGTAGTGGCCGAGATAGCCAGGGCAAAGGCTCGGCGAGCAGGGTGAGGCGATCGTAGGAAACAACCGCAGCAAGAGGATGGTGGGTACAAGCCCGAACCCCTTTGCGAAGAGCAATCGGGAGATCCAGGTCAGCAGGAGCCTCAGTATCCGGAGTATCCGTGGTGGAGAGAGCTGGCCTGGGATTAGAGAGAGATGGCAGCGGAGTGGAGGGAGAAAGCGGAGTAGAGGGTGGAGATGAGGAGGATGGGGAAGGCGGTGGAGTGGGTGGAGAGGACGGAACCTCAGTGGGAGCAGAGGGAAGGGATGGGTTGGTATGAGAAGGAGGAGCAGGAGGAGGAGAAGAGGAAGCGGGAGAGAAGTAAGATGCATTGGCAAAGAAGGTGACATCCGCAGAGACAAATTGCTTGCGGGTAACAGGGTCAAAGCAACAATAGCCTTTCTGAGTGGGAGAGTAGCCCAGAAAGACACATTTGGTGGCACGGGGTGAGAGTTTATCACGAGTGGCAGCGGGAGAGTGCACAAAAGCGGTGCACCCAAAGATGTGTAGAGGAAGAGGAAAGGGATTCTTGTCCGGATAAAGAATGGAGAAGGGGGTAGCACCGTGGAGAACGGTGGAGGGAAGGCGATTGATGAGATAGCATGAGAGAAGGACAGCATAGCCCCAATAGGAGCGAGGAACATGCATTTAATTCATCATAGTGCGAGAGACATCAAGGAGGTGACGGTTTTTTTGCGTTCCGCCACCCCATTTTGTTGGGAAGTGTAGACACAGCTGGTTTGACGAATAACACCATGGTGAGTGCAAAAGGAGGAGAAGTCGTGGCTAAGATACTCCTTAGCATTGTCAGAACGAAGGATTTTAATAGACGTAGCAAACTGAGTTTTAACCATCGAATAAAAGGAGGTCCAAACAGAGAACAACTCGGAGCGATCTTTAAGAAGATAGACCCACGTAGACCGAGAGAAATCATCAATGAAGGTGACAAAATAGGAACTGCCCCGACCGATGGTGAGGGTAGGAGCGGGACCCCATATGTCAGAGTGAACGAGGTCGAATGGATGGGAAGAGCCCCGACTTTGCGTTGGTGGGAAGGAGGAGCGGTGATGTTTGCCAAGTTGACATGCATCACAGTTTAGATGAGGATGATGCGGAGGGAGGTGCGGCAGGAGCTGACGTAGAATGCGGGGAGGGGCATGTCCAAGGCGAAGATGCCATTGGAGAAGATCTGTAGAGGAGGAGGAGAAGACGGATAGAGCAGAAACGTTGTCGAGGAAGTAGAGGCCACCACTCTCAGTCCCGGTAGCAATCGTCCGTTGGGAGTCCGGATCCTGAAAAGCACAAGAGGTAGGGGTGAATGTGACAGAACACCGTAGTTGCTTGCATAAAGAAGTAACCGATAATAAATTGCACGGAAACTTGGGCACATAGAGGGTATCAGCCAAGCAGAGAGATGGAGTGACTTGAACCATGCCCGTCCCATGGACCGGGGAGGGAGATCCATCAGCGACAATGACCGGGGGCAACTGAGCCTGTGTGTCAAGAAGAGAGAAACATTGAGGGTTGCCGGTCATATGACTTGTTGCACCAGAGTCGATGAGCCATCTTCCGCGAGTCACAACATGAGCACTACCAGAAGAGGTGACCACGGAGGCGGACAGGCTGGAGGAGAGGAAAGCCATGGAAGCAAGAGAGTAGCAAACCGCGACGAGAAGAACAAGCCGCGAGAAGAGAATAGAGCACCAAGCCGGGCGACCAGAAAATAGGTCGGGCGGCTAGAAAGGCCGCTTCCAAGAAGCCGAGCAAAGCAGAGGGAAAGAAGTCGCACGACCTGAAAAAGTCGGGCGAACAGAGGAGAACAAGTCGCACGGCCAAAGATGAGGCCGAGGCGACTAGCAAGCAGGAGCGGGTAGAAGGCAACAAGAAGAAAGCGGCGAAAAAGCAGGCAAAGGTCCAGCGGGGAAGAGGTCGCGCGGACTGAGAAGACCGAGCGAACAGAAGAGAAGAGAAGAGCAGGTGACCGCGACCAAGAGGCGGGTGAAAAAGGAACAACCCGCACGGTCAGGCAGATCACAGCAGCAAACCGCGAGTATAGAGACAAGACACGCGGACAGAGACAGACCGCAACGACTAGGAAGTCGGAGAGGCAAGAAAGAACAAGGAGCGCGGCGACAACGAAACATGTCGCTGCGACAAAGAGTAGTAGGAGAAGAGAACCAAGAAGAAGCAAGCCGCGCGAACTGGGCGGCGGACAGAAACAAGCCGCGCGGATAGAAACAAGCCGCGCGGATAGAAGAGAGGGCAAGCCGCGAATCAAGTCGCAGAACGCGGAAAACAGGTCGCGAACAACAGAGGGCGCACAGAATCAGGAGGAAATGACCGTGTGCTCTGATACCATGTTAGAAAGTAGAGACAAGAAGCGAAAAGTAGAGAACAAGCGAATAAACTTTTGAATAATTGAAATTTTATTATCCAAAAAAGATATCTATTACAAAGGTATGCCCTCCTTTATATAGAATGGAGGAGAGATGAGAGAATACAAATAAGAGATGTGGGACTATAATTTACAGGACAAGCGGACTATACAAAACAAACCGCACAAGCCGCGCGGTTAGACAGCAGGGCTAACCGCACGGCTACCACCAGAGAGGAAGAGAGACTGCCAGGGTAGACCGCCCGGTCTCCAAGCCGACTGAGACAAACCGCCAGACCGCGCGGTCTTCAACCCGCCAAGACAAACCGCCAGACCGCCCGGTCACCAACTTCAACAACCACCCTGCGGAGATTCAAGATGAGGCTGAACCCCTTGAAGTGTGTCTTCGGGACCAGCCGCGGGAAGTTCCTTGGACATCTCTTAACTCCGGCAGGGGTGGAACCCAACCCGGATAAGGTAAAGGCCATCCTGTATTTGGAATCACCTCGCGATGCCAAGGAGGTCCAGCGCTTGACAGGCAAATTGGCTGGGCTGAGCAGGTTCCTCTCCAGGTCAGGAGACAAGTGTTCTTCACTCTTCAAGGTGCTGCGAGGGAACCAAAGGTTTGAGTGGACCGCCAAGTGCGAAGAAGCCTTCCAAGGGCTGAAGAGGCAGCTCTCTCAGGCTCCTCTACTTCAGAGCCCAAAAGAAGGGGAGGACCTAACCTTGTATCTGGGAGTAGGAGCGGAGGCGGTGAGCTCCGTCCTAGTAAGGGAGGAAGGAAAGAAGCAACTGCCGATCTATTACATCAGCCGGATCTTGAAGAAGGCAGAGCTCCGTTACCCCATCCTCGAAAAGTTGGCTTACGCTTTGGTCATCTCTGCAAGGAAACTCCGGCCGTATGTTCAAGCACACTCGATTAGGGTGGTGACCGACCATCCTCTTCGCAAGATTTTTGAAGGGGTAGAGCACTCGGGAAGACTTGCTAAGTGGTCCATTGAACTAAGCGAGTTAGACATCTCTTTTGTTCCGAGACTCTCCATTAAGGCGCAAGCGGTGGTAAAATTTCTGGCGGATTATGTTGTTGAAGTCGAGGAGGGAGAGCAGCAGCCACAGGAAGCGTGGAAGATGATGGTCGATGGGGCCTCATGAAGACATTCTCTCGGGGGAGGAGTGGTGCTGATAAGCACCCAGGGAGTCGCGATAGAGCGGGCAGTGGATTACCACTTTCTGGTGACCAACAACCAAGCAGAGTATGAGGCCGTAATCGCCGGCCTTCGCTTGGCAAAGGAGCTTGAGATACAGGATGTGGAGGCCTTCACTGACTCAATGGTGGTAGCGTCGCAGATCCGAGGAGAGTTTGAGGCTCGGGAACCTACCCTCATAAAATACATATCCAAGGTAAGGGCGATCATCGGTGGGTTCCGGTCATTCTCAATCCAACATGTCCCTAGGGAGGAGAGCACGGTCGCCGATCGATTGGCGAAGTTTGGGCCTATGGGAGGAGGAACCCCGACTGAACTTTTTCGGCCAGCTATTGAGGAAGGGGAGTTGATGGAGGTAGGTCGGCGATCCTCGTGGATGGACCAATTGGTAACCTTCCTGACCACAGGCAGGCTGACAGAGGAGGTTAAGGATGCAAAAAGCTTCAGGCGCAAGGCCGCTCATTACCTGATGATAGAAGGGGGGTTGCATCATAAGATGTTGTCAGGGCTCCTGGCAAGATGCGTAACTGAAGAAGAGATCCCAAGGATCTTGGGAGAGGTGCACTCGGGCGAGTGCGATAGTCATTCTATAGGTAAGATGTTGGAGGCAATGGTGGTCAGGCATGGGTACTTCTGGCCCACCCTAAGGAAGGATACCACAGAGTTTGCAAGGAGGTGTCAAAAGTGTCAGCTCTGCGCCCCCCTCCATCTCTTGGCAGCTCAAAGGCTCCGAAGTATCGCGGCACCATGGCCGTTCGCTATCTGAGGGATGGATTTTGTTGGGCTTTTTCCTCCGGCTAGTGGGCAGAGGAGGTTCCTCTTGGTCATGGTCTATTATTTCTCAAAGTGGCTGGAGGTTAAGGCCTTGGCCAAGGTCACCTCACAAGTCATAAGGAACTTTATCTGGGGGGAGATCATATGCAGACACGGACTGCCTCAAGCGATAGTGACAGATAACGGTCCCCAGTTTTCCAGTGAAAAGTTCATCAACTTCTGCGCCCAACTGAGGATAGACCTCAGATTTGCCTCTGTCCACCACCCCCGGAGCAACGACCATGTGGATGCGGCAAACAAGATTATTGTGAACTTGCTCAAAAAGAAAGTGGAAAACTTAAAGGGAAATTGGGTGGAGCAGCTCCCCTCGGTCCTGTGGGCCTTGCGAACGACCCCGAACACGGCCACCGGTGAGACCCCCTTCAAGCTTTCTCGCGGGTGTGAGGCAGTCCTACCAGTCGAGTTCGAGGTTCGGTCCCCGCGGGTCACAGCCGCGGGCGAAGGAGATGAGACTTGGAGGTTGGAGAATGAGGAGGGGTTACGCCTCTCGCTAGATATGGCGGAAGAGCTGCGGGACGTGGCATCCATCAGGAAAGAGGAGATCAAGCGGCGAATGGCCAAGTATTTCGATAAGCATGTCAGGGTCAAGAAGTTTGCCGAAGGAGATCTGGTGCTGAGGAAGGTTGACGCGGCAGGAAGGTCGGCTCCCGTGGGCAAGCTCAACCCGAACTGGGAAGAACCTTACATAGTGAAGTAAGTCCTTGGAACAGGAGGTTAATACCTCCAGGACGTGGAGGAGAGGGCCTTAAGCCACACCTGGAACAGCGATGACCTAAAACGCTGCTACCCGTGAAATGGGGAGGATGTAATTATGTATCCAAAATCAAGCTTATTATACTACATCAGTTGACTTGTTTTTTCCCTTGCCTATTGCGAAATTTTTATAATATGATGTAATTATGTGTTTTGTAACACCCCGAGCTCGGCTCGGCCCCATGTAGACCCGTTGCGCTGGCTCTCATCTAGCTGGCAGGTCCGAAGGCTCGCCTGTGGGGGATAGGTTTGGTTTGAGGAAACTTCATCGGCACCCCGAGCTCGGCTCGACCCCAGGTAGACCCGCTGCGCAGGCTCTCATCTAGCTGGAAGGTCCGAAGGCTCGCCTGTGGGGGATATGTTTGGTTTGAGGAAACTTCATCGGCACCCCGAGCTCGGCTCGGCCCCAGGTAGACCCGCTGCGCAGGCTCTCATCTAGCTGGCAGGTCCGAAGGCTCGCATGTGGAGGATAGGTTTAGTTTGAAGAAACTTCATCGGCACCCCGAGCTCGGCTCGGCCCCAGGTAGACCTGCTGCGCATGCTCTCATCTAGCTGGCAGGTCCGAAGGCTCGCCTGTGGGGGATAGGTTTGGTTTGAGGAAACTTCATCGGTACCCCGAGCTCGGCTCGGCCTCAGGTAGACCCGCTGCGCAGGCTCTCATCTAGCTGACAGATCCGAAGGCTCGCCTGTGGGGGATAGGTTTGGTTTGAGGAAACTTCATCGGCACCCCGAGCTCGGCTCGGCCCCAGGTAGACCCGCTGCGCAGACTCTCATCTAGGTAGCAGGTCCGAACGCTCGCCTGTGGGGGATAGATTTGGTTTGAGGAAACTTCATCGGCACCCCGAGCTCGGCTCGGCCCTATGTAGACCCGCTGCGCAGGCTCTCATCTAGCTGGCAGGTCTGAAGGCTCGCCTGTAGGGGATAGGTTTGGTTTGAGGAAACTTCATCGGCACCCCGAGCTCGGCTCGGCCCCAGGTAGACCCGCTACACAGACTCTCATCTAGCTGGCAGGTCCGAAGACTCGCCTGTGAGGGATAGGTTTGGTTTGAGTAAACTTCATCGGCACCCCGAGCTCGGCTCGGCCCCAGGTAGACCCGCTGCGCAGGCTCTCATCTAGCTGGCAGGTCCGAAGGCTCCCCTGTGGGGGATAGGTTTGGTTTGAGGAAACTTCATCGGCACCCCGAGCTCGGCTCGGCCCCAGGTAGACCCGCTGCGCAGGCTCTCATATAGCTGGTAGGTCCGAAGGCTCGCCTGTGGGGGATAGGTTTGGTTTGAGGAAACTTCATCGGCACCCCGAGCTCGGCTCGGCTCCAGGTAGACCCGGTGCGCAGGCTCTCGTCTAGCTGGCAGGTCCGGAGGCTCGCCTGTGGGGGATATGTTTGGTTTGAGGAAACTTCATCGATACCCCGAGATCGGCTCGGCCCCAGGTAGACCCGCTGCGCAGGCTCTCATCTAGCTGGTTGGTCCGAAGGCTCGCCTGTGGGGGCATAGGTTTGGTTTGAGGAAACTTCATCGGCACCCCGAGCTCGGCTCAGCCCCAGGTAGACCCGTTGCGCAGGCTCTCATCTAGCTGGCAGATCCGAAGGCTTGCCTGCGGGGGATAGGTTTGGTTTGAGAAAACTTCATCAGGCACCCCGAGCTCGGCTCGGCCCCAGGTAGACCCATTGCACAGGCTCTCGTTAGCTGGCAGGCCCGAGGGCTCGCCTGGGGGAGGGAAGTTTTTGATCCTAGGAGACACTCCGACTCGGATGCTCTGAGCAGGGCAAGAAACGCACCCGGAACACGGAATGAAAAGAGGTATGACCCCTTCAGGCAGGAGAGGTCTCGGCCAGAGGAGATCTCGGCGGGGAGGTCTCCGCCAAGGTGATCTCGCCGAAGGAAGTTCTCGGCGGGAAGGCTCCTGACAAACTATCCTTGGTCAGACAGCGGGAAGTGCTAGGCGAAAGCTTCGAACAGTTCGCGTTGGGTAAAGAAGGACGACCTCGTCTTAAAGGGCCCACGAGCAATGTTCCCGGCCGACGGTTTTCTGCAGAGCGCGGAAACGAAACGTCTAAGCCCTGGGATCTTTCAACAGGTTCCCGCCTATCCATCACTAAGGGAGACTACCCTAGGGGAGCCAAGTACCTCGACGGAAGCATGCTTAAGAAGCACTCGGCCACAACAGATTGTATCAAACGTATTTGCAATAAAAAGAAAATGGCATACATACAAAATATTTACAATGTATTTAATATAATTACAAGTCTAGAGCGTTCTCGCTCAGTACAACCAAAAGAAGAAAAGAGGGCCCTTCAGGGAGACGCGCTGTGCCCCTCCGAGCTCTCGCTTGAACTCCCGCGAGAGCTCTCGCCTGAGCTCTCCCCGAATGTCTCGCCACCTGTGGCAGGGGATTTCGGGACATCCGAAGGCGGGGAATCGGGCGCGCCTGGGGGCTTCGGGACAGGCTCGAAGAGCCAGGGGACGAGCTGGAGAGCGGTGATGGTCTTGCCTCTCCCATCCAAGCAACCTACGTCCCGCAGCGTCTCCAGGGTCAGCTTGACTGTAGCTTGCGCGTTGGCCTGGAGGAGCTTGTCGATGTCGTAGACGGAATAGTGGCGGCTCTTCAACCTTTCGTCCAGTGGAGGAGGAGGGGGCGCAGTCGCCTCCATGCGCCGGAGCTGGTACCTCAGCAGGACGTTCTCGTATCGCGTCTGGGCCAGCTCCGCGCGAAGCGCCATGACCTGAGCGGAATCCTGCATGGCGAGAGGTTAGTATGAAATGAAGAAAAAGTTGAAATCAGCAGAGGCGAGAGCGAGTGCCGCGAAAGGTCTCGCTTACCCCTTCCGCCAAGCGCAAGGACAGCAGTTGCTTGGCGTCTGCCAGCTCTTTCTTCAAGGCAGCCACCGGAGCCACCGCCTCCTCCCTGGCCTTGAACATATCTTGGAAGTTGCGGTCGATGGTGATACTCCGACGAGCGCACATATGCGCAAGCTCGATCCAGCGCATCGGGGCCCGAGTGGAATCGTAGGCCAGGAGCCTGGTGGTCATTTTATCGTAGATACTGGCGTTCTCCCATGTAACACCTCCCCTGTAGTGGACGTATAATATGGGTCCGGCCGGGGCCCCACAACATACGAACGCCACAGCTTTAGTATTATAAGTTGATATAACTACCCAAACTCAAAACACTTGCACAACACAGCGGAAACAAACAGGACTAGAAGTTATCCAGCACTAAAGAGTAAAACAAATGGCCTTTAGTCCTAACATCAAGTGTCCAAAAGAGACATAATACATCAATCATGAATGTGCTCAGCACTCCTAGTCTACCTCGGCATGCAAGCCGGACAAAAGAGTCTCAAACAACATCATCATAAGTGTAGTGCTACAAAAGAGGGAAAAACACTTCATGGGCTTAGGCCTTTTTGGCCGGCGTGCTAGCTCCTGCATGCGATCCTTGCCCTGTAAAAATTATTAGTAACGTGGGTCAGCAAAGGCTGACCTCAAACTGTGTAACGACACATCTCCTCCGGCCGCCCCTAACGGACCCCGGGGAACCCTCCAACCTGCAAGTCAGCACTTCATATGCAATAAAAATAGCTATAAACAGAAGAACATTTAAAACAGGCTTGGATGTCTCAATCATCAAACATGTTCTCTATTGGTTGAGCATATAAAGAAAGGGCCTACTATGCAACATGAATGCAACACCCGGGCTTCACCCAAGGTACCCTACTGCGTATGCATCTAGCACAACATCACATCATTTGGGTACTCACATTTCCCCATTGGCATAAAGCCGCAAACACTAAGGGAGACACCTCTCCCTCAAACGGCGCACAGGCCGCCACAAGGAAATCTTGCCAAGGCCCCACCCGCTCGTGGGCTTAGCCCCGGGATCGCCTACAAGCTCTGACGGCTCATGTCAGGATTCCAACAAACACAGACCGACCGATTCTAAGAAGCCTTGCTGGACCCCACCCGCTCATGGCCTCTTTGCCCGGCTTGCCCCAAGCTTGACATTCTCGTCAGTCTCACAGAAGGGGACTAGTCTCGCCGGGACACTCTCCACACATGACGCACATGTCACGGGATAGCCAGCCGACCACGGAGACATAGCCACTCCTTGGTACATCACAAACCAAGACTAAGTACATCGTAATCCCTCTTTGTACTGCAGCGTTCCCGCGCACCAAGGAAACCATCTCCAACTCGTGCGGAGCTAACCTTATCCACCAAGGAAACCATCTCCAACTCATACGGAGCTAACCTTGTCCCTCAAGGAAACCATCTACCGCCACGAGGAGCTAACCTTGTCCGGGTTCGACTACACGTACCTTTTCAAGTAAACGGGACAATCACCACCACAACACAAACGGCATCTTGCCGCAATGGAAATTTCTACGAATCCCTAGGTTCGTATGCAACATCACCGAGTCGGACTAACGGTCGCGACCACGGCTTCACCCACCATGCCTAATCCACTAGCGAAGCGGATCTCTAATGCAAAAATATGCCGGGGACGGACTCAATCAACCCGGAGGTTCCTCTTGAACCTTGGCAAACCAAAACCCCTCTCATTTGAGAGTTTGGTGCCCAGAAATTAGAGAGAAAGAAAATAAATGATGCTAGTACATGCATCCTAAGGACCGAGAGGAGAGATGTCGTTACCTTCCGACTCCTCTTCCTTGCCATGGCAAAATAGCCGGATGGAAATCTTCGCAACGATCTAAGCTTCACGGATCCGGACTCGGTTCGCGATTTGGAGCTCCGAAACCCTTCCTACAGCCCAAGACCTTCTTCTTCTTCCTCCTTGCTCTAGCTTTTCTCAAGAACTTAGAAAGAGAAGACTTGAAAACAATGAGGGTTTCCAACCCTAAAATCGGACTTAACTTCCCAAGAGATGGCCTGAACCGTTAGATCCCAAAACCAGAAAAAGAATGGCCGCGATTCGCCTGGAAAATAGAAGATCTGGGCCGAACACGGCCTGGCACACGCCCGTGTCCAGGGCCGTGTGCCTCATTCGCCGTCTCAAATCGACGCGCCTGGAATCGCACACGGGCATCCGACACGCCCGTGTTCAACCCGACACGCCCGTGTCCCCAGTGACACGGCCGTGTGGCCGCCGTGTACCTCCAACAACACGGCCCCGAAACCAACCCGAGAGCTGACACGGCCTGGGACACGCCCGTGTCCCAAGCCGTATGCCAGGTCTCGACACCCGTCGACAGGCTTTGTGTCGACACCGCGGAAAAACGTCGAGCGAAGATCGTCGACCAATCGGACACGCCCTGTGACACGCCCGTGTCACAGGCCATGTGCCCCAGTCTCGACACCTTGTCGAGCAAAAGTGTCGACACTTGGGACGAGTGTCGACACGGCCTCGACACGCCCTGCGACACGCCCATGTCGCAGGCCGTGTGCCCCACTCTCGACACTTTGTCGAGCGAAAGTGTCGACACTTGGGCCGAGTGTCGACACAGCCTCGACACGCCCTGCGACACGCCCGTGTCGCAGGCCGTGTGCCCCACTCTCGACACTTTGTCGAGCGAAAGTGTCGACACTTGGGCCGAGTGTCGACACGGCCTCGACACGCCCTGCGACAAGCCCGTGTCGCAGGCCGTGTGCATCCTGCCAGAAACCCAAAAATTTCCAGAACTGCAGACAGAACCTCTTGCAAAACTGGGGTGTTACAACTCTCCCCCACTTAATAGAATTTCGTCCCGAAATTTCAAAACAATAGGGTACAAAACTTAAATTGTACCTGACATGAAGTGTTCTGGATAATCTTCTAGCATGGCCTGTTCTCGTTCCCAAGAGAACTCCTCACGACCGCAGTTATCCCATCGAACTTTCACGAGTTTGACTTCTTTATTTCGCAACTGCCGAGTCTCCGAATCCTCTATAGCAATTGGAAGAACTCGCGTCCTCAAGTCTTCCTCAATCGGCACCGATGCCGGCTCAATCACCACGCTAGCCTCCACCAAGGCTTTCCTCAAAACGGAGACGTGGAAGACGTCATGTAATCCGCTCAAATCTGCGGACAGCGCCAACCGATAAGCTGCTTCTCCTACCCGCTCAACAACTTCAAAAGGCCCCAAAAACCTTGGACTCAGCTTCTTGAGTCGGTGAATCCGTGAGACGCCTTTGAACGACTTGACCTTCAGATAAACCCAATCACCAACTACAAATTCCAACTTCCGGTGACGAGCATTAAAATATTTTGCTTGCCTGTCTTGCGTCACCTTCATACACTCTTGGATGGTCCGTACCAACTCACACGCGTCAACCACCCCGTCATTTCCCAACAGTTTGGTGTCTCCCGCCTCTGCCCAAGACATTGGCGTTCGACACCGCCTCCCATACAAAGCTTCGTATGACGCCATTTTTATGCTTGCTTGAAAACTATTGTTGTACGCAAATTCTATCATGAAGAGGTGATCCTCCCACCTCTTGCCGAAATCAAGAACGCACATTCTCAACATATCTTCCATAGTACGGTTCGTTCTCTCCGTTTGCCCATCAGTTTGAGGATGGAACGCCGTACTGAACTTTAGCTTCGTGCCCAAGCTCTTCTGAACCAATCTCCAGTCCTTAGACGTAAACCGTCCATCTCGATCACTGACTATGCCCTTAGGAACTCCGTGTAGTCGCACAATATTGCGAACATACAACTCCACCAGCTTCTCCACGCTGTCCTCTTTCCGATTTGGGATGAAGTGAGCCACCTTGGTTAGGCGATCCACGATCACCCAAATAGCATCATTACCATGCTGCGATCTAGGCAAACCATGCACAAAGTCCATGGAGATGTCCTCAAATTTCCACTCAGGAATTGGAAGGGGCTTCAGGAACCCGCCCGGTTTCTGACATTCGGCCTTCACCAAGGCACATGTTTGGCAACGACTCACATACAAAGCTACATCTCGCTTCAACCCCGGCCACCAAAAGGATTTCTTCATATCCAAGTACATCTTTGTACTGCCCGGGTGGATGGAGTACTTTGAGAAGTAAGCCTCAAACATCAACTCCTCACGGAGATTGCCAAACTGCTGTACACAAACCCTTCCATCCTTTCTCAAGATTCCCCCAATCATCTCCCAGGCGCTGCTCTCGCCCTTTTGAGCCTCCAACACAAAAGGTTGAAACTCCACATCCAATCGAGTCGCTTCCCGAATACGATCGGACAAGTCATTTTGCACTTCAATCCAGTTCAACCGAGCCACGCTAGACTCGCCTCTCGCAACACATTCCAATCCAAGGGACTCCCATTCCCGTACCAACCGCTCATCATGAGCTTCGATCCAATTTCCTTGCCCCGAGTACTTTCTACTCAACGCGTCCGCCACCATATTGGCTTTACCCGACGTATACTGAATCGCCACTTCGTAGTCTCCAAGAAACTCAACCCATCTGCGTTGCCGCATGTTCAAGTCCTTCTGATCCAAGAGATACTTCAGGCTTTTATGGTCCGTGAAGATCTCCACCCTTGCGCCATACACATAGTGTCGCCATATTTTCAATGCGAAGATTACCGCGCCAACTCCAAGTCATGGACGGGGTAATTCCTCTCATGAGGTTTCAGCTGTCTAGACCCAAAAGCTATCACCTTGCCATGCTGCACTAACACGCAACCCAAACCGCATCCCGATGCGTCACTAAAAATCTGAAATCCATTGGTCCCTTGCGGTAAACTCAGGATTGGAGCCATCATAAGCCTCTCCTTCAGGGCCTCAAATGCTTGGCCGCACTCTTGGGTCCACACAAACTTATGCTCTTTGCGAGTGAGTGAGGTGAGGGGTAGAGCTATCTTCGAGAAATTCTCCATGAATCTCCTATAGTACCCGGCTAGTCCAAGAAAACTTCGGACTTCCGCCACGGTCCTCAACACCGGCCAATCTCTGATGGCCTCCACTTTCGCTGGATCCACTGCCACCCCATCACCACTAATCACGTGGCCCAAAAACGCCACCTTGGCTAACCAGAACTCGCACTTTGAGAACTTTGCAAACAATTGGTTCTCCCTCAACACTTGCAGGACCACTCTCAAGTGGGTCTCATGCTCCACTTCAGACTTGGAGTACACCAAGATGTCATCAATGAAGACAACCACAAACGAATCCAAGTAATCCCGAAACACTCGATTCATCAGATCCATGAACACCGATGGTGCGTTCGTCAACCCGAACGGCATCACCGTAAACTCAAAGTGTCCATACCTTGTACCAAAGCAGTTTTGGGTATGTCCTCATCTCGAATTCGCAGCTGATAGTAGCCTGACTTCAAGTCCAACTTCGAATATACCATTGACCCCACCAATTGATCAAACAAATCGTCTATCCGAGGAATCAGATACTTATTCTTGACGGTCAATTTATTCAGCTCTTGGTAGTCTATGCATAGGCGCATGCTACCGTCTTTCTTCTTAACAAACAACACCGGTGCGCTCCACGGTGAAGAACTGGGTCTAATATATCCTTGCTCCAACAGTTCCTGTAACTGTACCTTAAGTTCCGCCAACTCCTTTGGTGCCATCCTAAAAGGGGGACGCGACACCGGTCTAGCCTCCGACACTAACTCGATCGAGAAGTCGATCTCCCGCCGAGGAGGCGCTCTAGGAAGTTCATCCGGAAACACATCCTTGGACTCTACCACCACTGGCACTTCCTCAATAGATAGCTGGGAGAGACGAACCTCCAACAACGCTACCAGCGCCACACCTCCCTGGTTAACCGCCTGCATCATTTGCATGGCCGTAATTAGGGAATGAGCTACTCCACAAAGGCCCACAAATTTGACTTCCGATTGCCCCTTACTCTTTAGGGTCACTACCTTGGATAAACAGTCAATGCTGGCGCGCTGCTCTGCAAGCCAGTCCATGCCCAAAATGACATCGAACTCTACTAATGGTAACACTGCTGCTTCCAAAACAAAGGCAACTCCGTCTAGCTGCCAACAAATGCGCCCTTTAACCCCGGTGGTCATAGATGACCCATTGGGCATGCGCACTTTCAGCTCTGCTCCCGACGAGAAAGACCCAACTCCTATTTTTCGGACGAAGCTCTCCGCAAGAAAGGAGTGCGATGCTCCCGTATCGAACAATACCCTAGCTGGGTATCCGAAACTAACACGAAGCCTACAACAAGACGTCTCACAAAAGGGGGTCTAAAAGTATGAAGCACAAATGCAAACTTAAATTTTCTTCATACCTGTCACCACATCGGTTTGACGGATCGCTTCCTGCTGTCCAAGGTTGTAAGCCCTTGGTTGCACCGGTTGGAACCGAGAAGCGCTCGACTCCGCCATCTTTCCTTTCTCTGCAGCACTGGGGCCCGAGCGCACAGACTGCTCCTGCTTTGACTCTTGCCCCGCTCCCCCTTGCTGACAAGCACGGGCTATGTGCCCAACCTTCCCGCAGTTGTAACACGTCGGCGGTCCCCTAGAGTGAGAACCCCCAGGTGTCCAAGTGCTCCTCTCACCCGATCTGGAAGTGTGAGGCTTCCTCCTCCACCTGCTCCCATCAGACTTTACATGAGATTGGGAGGGCTTCCCTTCCCCATGCTTGGGAGTAAAACCCTTTCGACGCTGGGTTCGCTCCAGATCATTCTCCAAACTCCTGGCGCCTTCAACTAGCTCATTAAATCCCGCCCTCTTCATGGAGATGAGGGGCTGTCTCAGATTCTCCCTCAACCCTTGGTAGAAGAGGTTATCCCTCTCTACATCATCCGCCATTGTCGTTCCCGCATAACGACCCAAACGGGTGAACTCTTGCACGTATTCGTCCACCGTTTTGTCTCGCTGCATTAGATGCAGAAACTGCCTCTGCAGGGCCAACCGTGTTGAAACTGGAATATACCTCTTAAGAAAAGCGTCCCCAAACTCTTCCACTGACGGGGTGCGTCCCGGGAATTGGCGGCCGCTGTGGCTCACCCACCACAATTTGGCGTCTCCTTCCAACATGAACGCCGCATACTCAGCTTTCTTTTCCTCTGGCGTCTCTGCCGCCCTTAACAGTTCTTGAATACGAACCCACCAATCCTCCGCATCCGTTGGCATTCCAACACCCTTGAAAGACGGGGGATGGAAACTCAGGAAGTACTTCATGTGTCGGTCTCCATGTCCTACCACCACCCTTTCTGCCAAAGGCTCCACTCGCCTGGCTTCTCCGCCTGGCACGGCCGTCGCCGTGTCTGGTGTAGCAGGGGTTGCTACCTGGGCTGCAGCCGCCGCTTGCGCTGCCACCATCGCTTCTGCAAGCATACGACAGAAGTCATCCGGGTTTACACCCGTGCCCAGAAGACCTGGAACAGTAGCACTGCTCGCCGAGAGATCATCCCTTACTCTTGAGGTGCCCGCCTCGTTGCTTGCACTCTTCAGGAAAACAAGAAATAAGGGATTAGTCTCCAATCTCAAGACTAAAACATAAGGACACTCACGGTCCCGCATTACTCTTATGTGGACAACTTCTCTACGCACTGACCTTGAATCTAACCTGGCTCTGATACCAAATTGTAACACCTCCCCTGTAGTGGACGTATAATATGGGTCCGTCCGGGGCCCCACAGCATACGAACGCCACAGCTTTAGTATTATAAGTTGATATAACTACCCAAACTCAAAACACTTGCACAACACAGCGGAAACAAACAGGACTAGAAGTTATCCAGCACTAAAGAGTAAAACAAATGGCCTTTAGGCCTAACATCAAGTGTCCAAAAGAGACATAATACATCAATCATGAATGTGCTCAGCACTCCTAGTCTACCTCGGCATGCAAGCCGGACAAAAGAGTCTCAAACAACATCATCATAAGTGTAGTGCTACAAAAGAGGGAAAAACACTTCATGGGCTTAGGCCTTTTTGGCCGGCGTGCTAGCTCCTGCATGCGATCCTTGCCCTGTAAAAATTATTAGTAACGTGGGTCAGCAAAGGCTGACCTCAAACTGTGTAACGACACATCTCCTCCCGGCCGCCCCTAACGGACCCCGGGGAACCCTCCAACCTGCAAGTCAGCACTTCATATGCAATAAAATAGCTATAAACAGAAGAACATTTAAAACAAGCTTGGATGTCTCAATCATCAAACATGTTCTCTATTGGTTGAACATATAAAGAAAGGGCCTACTATGCAACATGAATGCAACACCCGGGCTTCACCCAAGGTACCCTACTGCGTATGCATCTAGCACAACATCACATCATTTGGGTAATCACATTTCCCCATTGGCATAAAGCCGCAAACACTAAGGGAGACACCTCTCCCTCAAACGGCGCACAGGCCGCCACAAGGAAATCTTGCCAAGGCCCCACCCGCTCGTGGGCTTAGCCTCGGGCTCGCCTACAAGCTCTGACGGCTCATGTCAGGATTCCAACAAACACAGACCGACCGATTCTAAGAAGCCTTGCTGGACCCCACCCGCTCATGGCCTCTTTGCCCGGGCTTGCCCCAAGCTTGGCATTCTCGTCAGTCTCACAGAAGGGGACTAGTCTCGCCGGGACACTCTCCACACATGACGCACATGTCACGGGATAGCCAGCCGACCACGGAGACATATCCACTCCTTGACACATCACAAACCAAGACTAAGTACATCGTAATCCCTCTTTGTACTGCAGCATTCCCGCGCACCAAGGAAACCATCTCCAACTCGTGCGGAGCTAACCTTATCCACCAAGGAAACCATCTCCAACTCATACGGAGCTAACCTTGTCCCTCAAGGAAACCATCTACCGCCACAAGGAGCTAACCTTGTCCGGGTTCGACTACACGTACCTTTTCAAGCAAACGGGACAATCACCACCACAACACAAACGACATCTTGCCGCAACGGAAATTTCTACGAATCTCTAGGTTCGTATGCAACATCACCGAGTCGGACTAACGGTCGCGACCACGGCTTCACCCACCATGCCTAATCCACTAGCGAAGCGGATCTCTAATGCAAAAATATGCCGGAGATGGACTCAATCAACCCGGAGGTTCCTCTTGAACCTTGGCAAACCAAAACCCCTCTCATTTGAGAGTTTGGTGCCCAGAAATTAGAGAGAAAGAAAATAAATGATGCTAGTACATGCATCCTAAGGACCGAGAGGAGAGATGTCGTTACCTTCCGACTCCTCTTCCTTGCCATGGCAAAATAGCCGGATGGAAATCTTCGCAACGATCTAAGCTTCACGGATCCGGACTCGGTTCGCGATTTGGAGCTCTGAAACCCTTCCTACAGCCCAAGACCTTCTTCTTCTTCCTCCTTGCTCTAGTTTTTCTCAAGAACTTAGAAAGAGAAGACTTGGAAAACAATGAGGGTTTCCAACCCTAAAATCGGACTTAACTTCCCAAGAGATGCCTGAACCGTTAGATCCCAAAACCAGAAAAAGAATGGCCGCGATTCGCCTTGGAAAATAGAAGATCTGGGCCGAACACGGCCTGGCACACGCCCGTGTCCAGGGCCGTGTGCCTCATTCGCCGTCTCAAATCGACGCGCCTGGAATCGCACACGGGCATCCGACACGCCCGTGTTCAACCCGACACGCCCGTGTCCCCAGTGACACGGCCGTGTGGCCGGCCGTGTGCCTCCAACAACACGGCCCCGAAACCAACCCGAGAGCTGACACGGCCTGGGACACGCCCGTGTCCCAAGCCGTGTGCCAGGTCTCGACACCCGTCGACAGGCTTTGTGTCGACACCGCGGAAAAACGTCGAGCGAAGATCGTCGACCAAGCGGGACACGCCCCGTGACACCCCGTGTCACAGGCCATGTGCCCCAGTCTCGACACCTTGTCGAGCAAAAGTGTCGACACTTGGGACGAGTGTCGACACGGCCTCGACACGCCCTGCGACACGCCCGTGTCGCAGGCCGTGTGCCCCACTCTCGACACTTTGTCGAGCGAAAGTGTCGACACTTGGGCCGAGTGTCGACACAACCTCGACACGCCCTGCGACACGCCCGTGTCGCAGGCCGTGTGCCCCTACTCTCGACACTTTGTCGAGCGAAAGTGTCGACACTTGGGCCGAGTGTCGACACGGCCTCGACACACCCTGCGACACGCCCGTGTCGCAGGCCGTGTGCATCCTGCCAGAAACCCAAAAATTTCCAGAACTGCAGACAGAACCTCTTGCAAAACTGGGGTGTTACATCCCAGTTGTAGAGGTCGTAGCCCAAGGAGAAGGACTCGCTGGTGACCTCATCTCGCTCCGCCCAGCTGGGTAGAAGAGACGAGATTGAGACCCTGTTGGTGTCAGGGTCCCACTGAAGCAGCGGTTTGTTTTCCGCATCAAGGCACTTCGTGCCGAGACCAAAATTACGGTGACCCCGCGGTACCTCTCCAGGGGGAGACTGAGCGGAGGTCTCGACGGCAGCTCCCTCGCCATCTACTCCACCGGGGGCCGGAAGGTTCTCGGCAGGCACCTCGGCGCCACCCCTGGTAACAGCGATCTCGTCGGCGGCCTGCAAGATCTCTTCAAAAGAGCGGCCTGAAGCAATAAGTCGGGACGACGGAACCGCTACGGCTTTACCCTTCTCGACAGCAGTTATTTTGGGCCTCTTAAGCGCTGGGGGCAGAGGGGCGTCGGGCTTTCGCTTCCCGGCGCCGGTCGAAGGAAGCGGGGCCGGCTTGTCCCGGCAAGCTTGAGCTGCGGCCTTCGCGAGAGCCAGCGGATCTCTCACGGATTGGCTCTCGGCAGCGTGAGTCTCGTCGAAGGGTTGGCGCAGGGGGATCTCGCGCTCTCCTGCGGAAGCGACAACACTCAGTTCTAATCTTAAAGATGGGGAGGAATAGCAAGTCAAAGGCGAGACCGTACCTTCGCCCGGAGGCACGGGGAGGAGAGAATCGACGCCCCGCCGGAGGAACTGGACGTCGAAATCCTTGGTTCCGAAGAACTCAAGGAGGGCGCTCTCGCGCGAGCCCAAGGATGGCGGCTTGTAAGCGGCGTCCTCATACTGAATGGGCGCAATAGGAACGTTCCCGAAATCGCCGGAAACGAAGACGAACTTCTCGCCCCAGTGGTGGTGCTTGTTGGCGAGACCGGTGGTCTTGAGCAGCTGCCCCGAAAAGAAGACCACCCCTTGATAACTTCTCAAATGAAGTTATCTACGCAAAGTATTTCTACTTCATAATTAGTAAAAAGGAGCGTAAATGGTAATAAATATGATTAATTATTGTTTTAATGTTTATGGTACTAAGTGGTCTTATTCCATGGTTTTTATGCAAGATTTGTCGAGGAAATCAACTTGGAAGGGTAATGCAGAATTCTTATTTTCGGCGTGGACCTGTTACTGCAACATCCAATTCTGAAACTGCAACATTTGTCTGTCCGAAATTCAAATTTTAAATTTGAATTGCCGCTGTTTTTAATTATGAAAGGATGCATCTCTTCAGCAAGGGTGGACGTTTTTAATGTCAAAAACTGACCGAATGAAGGGAGATTGAATTATTATTTTCGGATCTAGGGAGGAGAGCACCATCTAGGGTTGGCTTGGGAAGAAAAACTCCATTGGAGAGCGACGACTAGAGGAAGAAGAAGGAGATCTTCGAGCGGATCGAAGAAGAGACTCTAGGAAGAGATTCCTGCAGCGAATAAGCGTGAACCACTATGTTTTGTAAGATCTATTTCAACATTTTGTGTGATTTCTCCAACGCCATGAACTAATTCTTCCTTAATCTTGTATTATGAAAGTACTAGGTTGGGTTTGATGAATATTTTCTAGTTTATCTTGTTGAGAATACTTAGTGAATGTTCTTTATCAATCTTATGATCTTTATTTCTGAAATATTTGACCAATATTTCACTTTTATGCTACGCTTCATAAATCGAGAGAGGAGTTGCGGTAGTATATCATAATTTTGATATAACATTTGAAGAGAGAAGGAGACTTTCTCTTGGTGTTAGCAACTTAGGTCTTTCTTCTTTGAGCGGTTCTTATTTCACCCGAGGGGAAATATTGAACTAGGGATTGCCGATATCGAGAGATACAGTTCTCTATTTTAAGATCGTTGCAAGGCACGCAGACCACTCATTTTCACAACGACTCATTCACTTATTTATCGTACTAAACCTAGGAAATCATAATATAAGATTATATCTCTCCCTTGATAAGAAAAATATTTTTCCTAAGATTCATAGTATTTTCATTTAGAAGTTTGCATTCTTATCTTTAGTAATTCAAGAAAATCACCTATATCATTTTACTTGGATTTAAGGAAAAGGCCTAACTAGTATTTGCAATCACTGAACCAATCACCTCTCTGTGGAAATGATTCTTACTCACTTTTATTACTTGACACGACACGTGCACTTGCATTTAAATACGTAGATCATTTAGGGCGTATCAAGTTTTTGGCGCCGTTGTCGGGGAGGTACAAAAAGTTTAGCGAATCCCTAGTAATTTGAGATCAAGTTTTGTTTTTCTTTATTTTTTGTATTATTCCTGTTGTGTTTTGTGATTGTTTTGCCTGTTTGTCTTTTGTCAATTATCAATTGTTGGTGTGCTTATTTTATGTCCAGATATCGATCACATGAATTACTACCTTTAAACCTAGAGATCGAACGGACGTGTAGATAGAATAAGAGAATGTTTCGATTAGGAAGTGATAACGTAATAACAATGAATCCTAATAATCAAAACGCTCCTAATGAAGTTGACCATGAAGGCTTAGGTCAAGAGGGTCAGGTAGAACAGAATGGACAACCTGCTGAAGTTAGGCGAACCTGTCGCGAGTACAATATGCCTTATAGGGGTGGACTGCAGTATATCATTATCAAGCCTGCCATTGAAGTCAATAACTTCAAAATTGACTCCATGTCCATGAACCTAGTGCAACAGAAGCAATTCTGTGGACTGAATCACGAGTACCCAAACCCCCATTTACGAACTTTCATGGATGTGTGCGACACATTCAAGATTAATGGTGCGTCGGATGAAGCGATTAAACTCCGTCTATTTCCATTCTCTCTGTCAGGTAGATCGAATGAGTGACTTGATTCCCAACACGGTCTCACCACTTGGATGCAAGTGGTTGACTTATTCTTAACCAAGTACTTCCCACCTGCAAAAACATCGAAACTAATGCGAGACATTAGTATATTTATGCAAGGGAATGGGGAAACGTTGTATGACGCGTGCGAGCAGTTCAAAGAACTCCTACGAAAGTGTCCTCACCACGGTTTGCAGATGCACCAACAAGTGTGGACATTTTATAATGGCCTCCAGACATCTACGATGATCCAAGTAGATGGAGCTGCAGGAGGTTCTCTCATGAACAAGTACCCCGAAGACGCATACGCTATCCTAGAAGATTTATCTTCAAATAACTATCAGTCGTTCGACCGATAGGCCCCTTCTTCTTCGGTAGGTGGTCTTTACCAAGTAGATCAGTTGACCTCATTCGCCGCACAAATGTCGGCACAGTTCAACTCTATGAACAAGATATTAGATGTCTTGACCCTAAGTCAAGCCCAAACACACCCTCAGGTCAATAGCATGGTTGCCTCTTCGATTCCCATGAACCCATCTCTTACGGTAGAACAACTTGTTGGTCATAATGAGGAGATTAATTACATAGGAGGGCAACCAAGGTATCATCACAATTATAATAATAATAACACATTTTCTAATCATTATAATCCTGAAGTACGTAATCACCCAAACTTCTCGTGGAAGAACAACATCAGTTTGGCACACCCACCTGGTTTTAATTCAAATCCACACTCGAATCCACCTCATAACAACTATAATCACCAAGGAGCTTCTAGAAAATATTCTGAAGAGATGATTGTTGAATCAATCCAAAAGAGTGATGCCCGCATCACTAGTTTAGAGGGTTCCTTACGGGTAATTAAAACACAATTAGGGCAGATTGCGAGTGCATTGAGTCTTAGACCCCAAGGAACACTCCCAACAGATACCATTCCAAAACCGAAGGGAGAAAATCCTCATTGTAAGGTTGTCACTTTAAGGAGTGGAAAGGAGTTGGTGGGAGCACCAGAGAAAGAACAATCTAGGATGAATAATGAAGGAAATGAGTTGGAGGAGGCTAGACCTGAGGTGCCTAGTGAGTAGTTGAGACAAGAAGAGAATGCTAGCGAAGGAGTGGAGGTGTTAGGAGAAAAGGAACGTGAGCCAACCGTTGAAAATTCAAAGAAGAAGAGTAGTGCGATAGTCTATCCACCACCACCATTCTCTCAACGATTAAGGAAAAGTAAATTACACCATCAATTTCAGAAGTTTATGGAGATATTTAAGAAATTGCAAATCAATACCCCTTTCACGGAAGCGTTGGAACAGATGCCAAGCTACGTGAAATTCATGAAGGATATCCTATCGAAGAAGAGATGATTTGGAACGAATGAGACGGTGGCCTGACCTGGTTGCTTGGTGGCTTGGTTGTTCTTGTGGAGTGGCATGTGCGGTCTGAGCGAACTGTGTTTGGCGGTCTGTGGCCTTGCAGTTAACCAATTCTTGGGGTAACCGGGCGGCTTGGATGTTGTAGTCGCAGTGTTGTAGCGGACTTGTTTTGCGTCCGCGGAGTCCGCCTTTGCGGACTGGCTTTGGAGATGGGCTTTGGTTCTTGCCGAGCTCTCCATGGGGCAATGAATGTTTCACATCCTTGTGGCAGACTGGCCTGCTGATTGGCAGTCTGGATCTTCTGTGTCCGTCGTGCTCGCGCTAGTTGCTTGATGAGTTGCTGGACTTGGTCATTTTTTGTGACAAGTCCTTGGTGTTCGCAGTGTCTGCAGAGTCCGCTGCTGACCGAGCGGACTGTCTGTTGGTTGTGGACTCATGGCGGGCTGGCATTGTGTCCGCATGGTGGCGGACTGGCGTTGACCTGGCGCCTGCCGGGTTTGAAGTCTGGCCAAGTCTTTGCGGACTTGGCGGACTGGGTGGTGTTAGCGTGCGAGCTAGGACGGTGACTCTATTCACTAGGGTGGTGACCACACTACTCACCTCGCCTATAAATAGACCCCCCCGACACATCTACAGTAAACTGAGTGAACAGTAAGTTGAGTCTTGGTGAAGTGTTGCGGTCTGGATTTTCCTGTCCGCGAGGGTTGAAGAGAACTATTTTCTATTTGCAGGTTGCGCTGCTAACACTGAGGAGCCATGAGTTTGACTTTGACTGCGGTCAGCATCAGTGAAGTTTGCGGTTTCAATCGGCAGTCTCAGCAGGTCGCTTCTGCGGCTTGTCAGTTTCTTTGCTTCAGCTTTCCAAGTTCAATAACCTGTCCACCGTACTCGGCGGTCTAGGCGGTCTGTTCTTCAGTTCGGCAGCAGCTTGTAGTAGTCAGTGAATAACGGCGTGTCCGCGCGACCTCGCGGTCTCGGCGGACTCCGTGTTCCTATTCGTCTTCTCGCAGTAGCAGCAGTTCGGGCGGCCTCGGTGACTTCGGCAGACTGGGCGGTCTCGGCGATCTCCAGTTCTGTCTGCTAGAATTATGTTTACTTGTAATTTTTCCTGTATTCCTGTGTACTGGCGAAATCATGTCTCGCCATGTATACCTCGCCTTGTAAAGAAGAATTATGCTTGCCCCTGTGATTGCATTTGGTTGTTGAGCTTGCTTTCCTATTTTCAGCATGATCAAGGTGTGATATTGATAGTTCTGATGATATTAATTTGACATTAGGCTATCTCGTTGACCACTTTGAAAAAATTCAGCATGGTATCAGAGCAAGGTTCAGTTGCTTGAGCGGTGATCAACTTGTGTTGTTGCTCTGTGCTTTTGAAAGCTTAACCAAGGTTGCTGCAATGGAAGGGAAGTATGCAAGAGGTCTGGGCATTGAACTCTTGACGATGACTAACTTTTAAAACTGGAAGTCGTGCATGAAGAGTTTTCTTCTGGGCGAGGAGCTATAGGAGGTCGTCGGTGGTGATGACAGACAGGAGGTTACTGCTGCTTTTGGGACTGCGGAGCAGGTGAAAATCTGGAGGAAAACTAATGCAAAGATGGAGTTTACTCTCAAGAGGGCTGTTTCACCGGAGTTGTTTGATCACATCATAGGATGTGAGTCGGCTGCTGATATTTGGACAACTATTGATGGGTTGTTCAACAGGAATAATGTGGCGAGGCTACAGTTCCTAGAGAATGAGTTGGCTAAGACAACTCAAGGAGACCTGACTATCTCTAAGTTCTTCTTGAAGATGAAGAGTCCGTGTGCTGAGATATCAGCGCTTGATCCTGATGAGCCGATCTCCGAGGCCAAGTTGAAAAGACACATTATCCGCGGCTTGCGGAAGGAGTATGTTGCCTTTGTAACCTCTGTTCAAGGCTGGGCGACTCAGCCATCTCTGCTGGAGCTTGAGAACCTGCTTGCTTCGCAGGAAAGTTTGGCCAGACAGATGGCAGAAGTGACTATCTCTGAAGGAGGTAGTGGAGCGCTGTTCACATGCAAGAAGAAGAAGAGATGAGAAGGGAAGAAGAAGAACACTGTTGCTGAAAATGAGCCTTCAACTTCTAATCAGTCAGAGAGGAGTGCTGCTCCTAAGAAGGATTGGAAGAAGAACCTGAAGTGCTACAGGTGTCATCAGCGGAGACATTTCAAGCGCGACTGCAAGGTCAAACTTCAACCTGGGCATGCTGTAGGCAAGGAGGAAGCTTGCTTGAGTATTGAAGAAGCTGGATGGGGCAGAGCTTTCATGACGGGCACTTGTGTCCGTGCTTTGTCCGCTGTCGACTTCAACAACGAATGGATCGTGGACTCCGGGTGTAGTCATCACCTTACCGGAGACAAGTCGAAGTTCTCTTCACTGCAAGCTTACTCAGGTAACAAAGGTATCATTACTGCTGATAATACTGTTTATGCAGTAGAGAAGGAGGGGGTCGTGTCTTTGGGTAGTGATAAGGGGCCACTCAGGTTAAGGAGTGTGTATCATGCGCCGGGCATGAAGAAGAACCTCTTCTCTATGACCAATGCGGTAGACGCAGGTTATCACGTTCTGTTTGAGCCAACAGAAGTGAAGTTCCTTCGCAACATATCAGTGGTAAAAGCCGATGTTGCTCTTATTGGGAGGAGAGTTAAGAACTTGTTTGTTCTTGCAACTAACTCCTACTTTGATCGGATGAGGGCTAATGATAGCGCTGCTATATGACATGAAAGGCTGGGGCATGTAGGAATGGATAAGTTGAAAGTTATGGCAAACAGGAGCCTTGTAAGAGGCTTGTCTAAGCTATCTTCTTTTGGCGATAGTCACGTTTGGCGTTTGCCGGCTCCGTTATGCCAAGTGTGACGACAAGGTCATCGCCTTCGTTTGATAAGTCACAAACGAGGAGCAAGAGACTTTGAGTGTATCCATGGTGACTTGATGAGACCAACCGTCACTGCTAGCCTTGGTGGAAGCATATACATGCATGTTTTGATTAATGACAACTCAAGATACACTCGGGTTTATTTCTTGAAGGAGAAGTCAGAAGTTTTTCAGGTGTTTGTGGAGTTCAAGGAGCTAGTGGAGGGTCGGCTTGGCTTGCGGATCAAGAAGTTTAGATCAGACAACGGTGGTGAGTTTGTCTCCTCCAAGTTTTCTAACTTCTGCAGGAAGCACGAGATCCAGAGAGAGCTTACTTGTGCTCATACTCCACAACAAAACGGAGTAGCGGAGCGGAAGATCTGTCATATGACGGAAACCTGCAAGTGTTGGCTTCATGCGAAAGACATTCCTAGGTCCTTCTGGGCAGAGGGGATGTCTTGTGCTTCTTACGTCATCAATCGGATGTCGCTCAGCCCGATCAACATGAAGTCTCCTTTTGAGATGTTGCTGAAGGAGAAGCCATGCGTGGAACACCTTCGGGTGTTTGGATCAACTTGCTATGTGCATGTCCCGGATGCTTCAAGGACAAAGCTTGATGCAAAGGCAAGGAAGCTTGTCTTTGTAGGATATGATGAGCGGAAGAAGGGATGGAAATGCATGGATCCTGCGACGAAGAAGTTTGTTGTATCAAGAGACGTGGTCTTTGATGAACTGACATCGTATGGAGGAGGCTCGGTTAAGCTATCAGAGAGCAAGGTTGATGAAGAGCAGAAGGTGACTGCTGAAGTTTTGGAGGAGGAGCTTGTTGTATCACCATCAGCTCCTGTTGCTTCAAGCTCTGAGGCAGAGGCTTCTGGTTTAGGAAGCAGGGGGAGCATTGCTCAAAGTCTGCCCGAGAATGGAGCTGAGCCTGAAGAAGCAACGGAGGAGGTGAGCAAGGAGCATACCCTTCAGAGATCAAAGAGGGTTGTTAAGTCACCAGCTCGATAATGTGATGAGAATGCAATGAGCTTTGTCTCCTGCTTCTTTGCAGGTCCTCTGGATGAGAGAGAGCCTGCAAACTTCAATGAGGCCACTGAAGTCAAGGAGTGGGAAGATGCCATGAAGGAGGAGATGCTGCTCTCAAGAAGAATGAAACCTGGGATCTTGTGCCCAAGGTTGATGACATTACTCCAGTGACTTGCAAGTGGGTGTTCAAGTTGAAGAAGAAGGCTGATGGGAGCATTGATAGATACAAAGCTCGCCTTGTTGCTCGAGGATTCTCACAACAGTATGGAGAAGACTATGATGATACATTTAGTCCAGTTGCAAAAATGACTTCGGTTCAGGTGGTGATCGCCTTGGCTGTTTGCAAGGGATGGAGAATGTGGCAGCTTGATGTGAAAAATGTTTTTCTTTACGGAGAAATTGATAAGGACATCTTCATGGATCAACCACTTGACTTCGTTTATGAAGTTCATCCGGACTATGTCTGCAAGCTCAGGAAGGCTCTCTACGGGTTGAAGCAAGCTCCTAGAGCTTGGTATGGGAAGATAGCAGAGTATCTTCAATTCTGCGGTTATCTTGCTTCTAACTCGGATTCCAGCTTGTTCATCAAGAAGAAAGGGGAGCTTCAAGTCTTGGTCCTGCTGTATGTGGATGATATGATCATCACAGGGAATTCAGAGGAGGAGGTGGCTAGGCTCAGGGCTGAGCTAACTATGTAACAGCCCAAAGTTCTGAAACAGGCAAATTTGGGTGACACGGCCTGGGACACGGGCGTGTCCCAGGGCGTGTCAGGTGACACGGCCTGCGACACGGGCGTGTCGCAGGGCGTGTCGGGTTGTGTCGACGATTGGGCTTTGTCTCGACGATTTTTTTTGGTCTCGACGATTCGTCGAGAGAGGCACACGGCCCATGACACGGGCGTGTCCAAGGCCGTGTCGCATTCTCGACGATCGTCGAGTGTCGAGAAGTGCGTGTCGAGTGTTGAACACGCCTGTGACACGGGCGTGTCACAGGGCGTGTCAAATCAGGCGATGAACTCAGCCCGCCGAAAGATTTTCGACAGGGCGTGTCTTTGTGCCGTGTCTGGGCACACGGCCTGGGACACGGGCGTGTCACAGGCCGTGTGAAGTCTCGGGATGATTTGGGATTTTTTTTCACCCAGGAACACGGCCACAGACACGGGCGTGTAGAAGGCGTGTTGGTGACACGGCCCATGACACGGGCGTGTCCCGTGAGCGTGTCACTGGTTTGGATAAGTCGGTGACCACCGCTTGAGGCACACGGCCAGGCACACGGCCGTGTTCGAGGCCGTGTCGGGTCAAAATGTGTGTTTTTGGCAGAATCGTGGTCCGTCCATTTCTTCAGTCTGGATCCAAGGGTGAAAAAAGCTTTTTCTTTTTCCTTAAGGGCCGAATTCAGAAAAGAATCCTCACTTTGAATTGGCCTTCATCTTTCTTCAAGAGAGAGAGAAAGAGAGAGAGAGGAGGAGGAAGAAGGGAAGGGGGCTGCTGTTGGTGGTGCTGTGGTTTACCGGTGAGAGATCCGAAGCCAGCGTTGCGGAGGAAACGCTCTTGCGAGTCTTGCAAGCAAGCTTTCAAGCCATGGCACCGAAGCGATCGTCAAGGGTAACGACTTTTCTTCCTAGCCATGTGAAGGCTTCTGTTTTGGCATATCTTTTGATTTCCCCCACCAAGAGGTGTGCTTTTTGGGAGTCATTTGGGTGGATGCTTGAAATCCCTTGGTATTGCATATAGATCCGGAAATGAGTACGGGAATAGGCATGCTTGTGAAGCCCATCTGGACAGGTTGGTCTGGATTGGTGATGTTGCATACGAACCAGAGAAGACTCCGTGATAAACGTGTAGTGTAAGGAGTCTATGGGTTATGCCTGCGAAAAGGAGTAGCAGGAAGTACTGGGGTGGTAGTCCAGGAAAATAGCCTTGTGGTGGTTTTGGGTCCAACCTGTGGTTGAGGCACAGGAAGTACTGGTGGGACCAGGAAAGGCCCTTTTTGTGATGCTTGATGTCATAGGGTGTCCAACCTGTGGTTGAGTCACAGGAAGTACTGGTGTGCCCAGGAAAGACCCTGACATTTGTGCTTATGCGGTGTCCACCTGTGGAGCGAATCACAGAAGTACTGGTTGCGCCCAGGAAAGACCCGCTGTTGCTGTGAGGAAATGGGATAGTGAAATACCCAGGCTTGAATGCCAGGAACAGGATTGGTGAGACCGACCCGTGCCTTTGATATAGCCATGAGTACGCTGCACGCGGAAAGGGCAAGGCGATTTGAGCAACGGGGGGGGGGGGGGGGGGGGGTGGAGGATCCGACCTGCGCTATGTCCGTCCGACGTGAGACCAAAAAAGTGCGGTCTGTTGGAGCGCATATCAAGAGTCTTCGGCCTGCGCGCCATGACACAATGGGGGCTACGGGCCATCCCGGTGTCCGAGGACTAACTCCGGCTGCACGCCATGGAGTAAATGCTCAAGAGTGTTACCGTTGGGTGATCACCCTGATACGGTGGTGGGCAAGAGGTTGCCAGAACACCAGAATGTGCCCTGAGTGCACGGACCGTTGGGCCGGGCGGCGAACGGTTGTGATGGCTTTGTGTGTGAAAGCACCTTTGATGATATAGCTTGCCATACTTGTGATATGATATGCCTGCAGGGAAAATACCGCTGCCCCGAGAGGAGGGGTAGGGTCGTTATAATTTGGTCAGCTAAACGCTGACCGTTGCTTTTGTTTGCCACCGTTGGGTGGATTGTCCTTGCACAGGTGCTGGAGAGCCGAGCGGATCGCATAGAGGTTGATGCTCCTGCTGGTGTTGCTGCTGCTGCTAGCCCTCGAAGGCTAATGTTCTTTTGAGTGTTTTCTTTTTGTGGCCGGCCTGCGCGCCAATTTGTAAGACATTCCTATCTATACATAAAATGTGGAGTTTATATTTGGACATTCATGAGGAGTTCAAGTAGCTTAGGCTTCCGCTAGAATGCTTGGGATAGGTGCGATGCGCTGCTCTGGTATCATCCTGTACCTTCACCGACTGTTTTGTGGTATATCCTGTGGGGCCCCGGCCGGACCTTCTAGAATATATCATATGAACGGATGAGGTTGTTACAAACTATTCGCTTTGAGATGAAATACTTGGGAGAACTTCATCACTTTCTTGGTCTTGAAGTGAAGAGGAAGGAGAGCGGGATACTCATTTGCCAGAAAGGATATGCGAATCGCATTGTGAATCGATTCGGTATGAGCAAAGGAAAGAGTTGTTCTACTCCTCTGGATCTTGGTCTGAAGCTTCGACGAGATGAAGGAAGGATTCTTCCTGATCCCTTGTTGTTCAGAGCTCTAGTGGGGAGCTTGATATACTTAACGATTACAAGGTCATACATTGCTTATGTTGTTGGCCGAGTAAGTCGGTTTATGACTGAACCAAGGAAGTCTCATCTGGTGGCGGCAAAGAACATCTTGAAGTATGTCAAGACGACTTCTGATATGAGACTCCTCTATAGAAGGGACATGAGCTTTTCTTTACTTGGATACACAGATGCTGATTATGGTGGTGACTCGGATGATCGAAGATCAACTTTGGGTTATGTTTTCACTTGTGGATCAGCTTGCATCTCGTGGTGTAGCAAGAAACAGGACTCAGTGTCAGTGTCTACTACAGAAGCAGAGTATAAGGCTTCGGCCTTGGCTGCTCGAGAAGCTATCTAGTTGAGGAGGCTTATAGAGGATGTTCATGAGGAAGTGCAAGGGCCTACTTTACTCCGAGGTGACAATGAGAGTGCTCTCAAATTGGCGAACAATCCAGTGTGTCACGCAAGGACCAAGCATATTGAAATCGAGCACCACTTCATAAGGGAGAAGGTGTTGGAGGGATCTCTTATGGTCGGGCATGTTCGGAGTAAAGACAATCTTGCTGACATCTTCACGAAGCCGCTGTCGAAGGGGTCATTTCAACGGTTACGAGGCTTGCTGGGCTTGATCACCACTTCTCACTTCAAGGGGGAGTGTTAAAATTTGTGAAGTGAAAGTGAGTAATGGTGTAGGCCGGACGGTCTGGGCGGCCTGAGCGGTCTAAGTCCGCGGCCTGGGCGGACTGATGGTTGCGGCCTGGGTGACCTGACCTGGTTGCTTGGTGACTTGGCTGTTCTTGTGGAGCAGCCTGTGCGGCCTGGTGTGAGGTCTGAGCGGACTGTGTTTGGCGGTCTGTGGCCTTGCAGTTAACCAGTTCTTGGGGTAACCGGGCGGCTTGGATGTTGTAGTCGCGGTGTTGTAGCGGACTTGTTTTGCGTCCGCGGAGTCCACCTTTTCTGTGACAAGTACATGGTGTTCGCAGTGTCCGCAGAGTCCGCTGTTGACCGAGCGGACTGCCTGTTGGTCGTGGACTCGTGGCGGGCTGGCATTGTGTCCGCATGGTGGCGGACTGGCGTTGACCTGGCGCCTGGCGGGTTTGAAGTCTGGCCAAGTCTTTGCGGACTTGGCGGACTGGGTGGTGTTAGCGCGCGTGCTAGGGCGGTGACTCTATTCACTAGGGTGGTGACCACACTTCTCACCTCGCCTATAAATAGACCCCCCGACACATCTACAGTAAACTGAGCGAACAATAAGTTGAGTCTTGGTTAAGTGTTGCGGTCTGGATTTTCCTGTCCGCGCGGGTTGAACAGAACTGTTTGTTGTTTGCAGGTTGCGCGGCTAACACTGAGGAGCCATAAGTTTGGCTTTGACTGCGATCAGCATCATTGAAGTTTACAGTTTCAATCGGCGGTCGCAGCAGGTCGCTTCTGCGGCTTGTCAGTTTCTTTGTTTCAACTTTCCAAGTTCAATAACCTGTCCGTCGTACTCGGCGGTCTAGGCGGTCTGTTCTTCAGTTCGGCAGCAGCTTGTAGCAGTCAGCGAATAACGGCGTATCCGCGCGACCTCGCGGTCTCGGCGGACTCCGTGTTCCTATTCGTCTTCTAGCAGCAGCAGCAGCAGTTCGGGCGGCCTCGGCGACTTCGGCGGACTGGGCGGTCTCGGCGGTCTCCAGTTCTGTCCGCTCGAATTGTGTTTACTTGTAATTTTTCCTATATTCCTGTGTACTGGCGAAATCATGTCTCTCCATGTATACCTCGCATTGTAAAGAAGAACTAAAGAAATATATGATCTGCTTGCCCCTGTGATTGCATTTGGTTGTTGAGCTTGCTTTCCTGTTTTCCGCATGATCAAGATGTGATCTTGATAGTTCTGAGGATATTAATTTGGCATTAGGCTATCTCGTTGACCACTTTGAGAAAATTCAACAGTCTGTGTCACCAGGTGCTTTGATTTCGTCTAGTTCTGGGGCGGAGGCTTCTGTGTCTGGAAGCAGGGAGAGCAATGCTCCTGGTATGCCCGGGATCAGAGCTAATACAAAAGAAACATTGAGCGTGGCAGATCAAGGTCAATCCCTGCACAGGTCCAAGAGGACAATTATTCCACCAGCTCCGTATAGGGATGAGAACATGGTGAGTTTCATCTCATATTTCTTCGTAGGTCCCCTGGACGAGCGGGAGCCTTCAAGCTTTGAGAACGTCATTGGGGTCAAGGAGTAGAATGATGTTATGGATGAGAAGATGGATGTCCTCAAGAAGAACGAGACTTGAGATCTTGTGCCCAAGATCGAAGACATTACTCTGTAGAAACTTAACAGTGATGGTGTTGATAAGGTTACAGTATTGAGGAGAAGCGACAAATACACCAGTCTATATCATGAGTCTCTCTCCGCGCAAAGTTGTAACTTTATCAACACCATCACTTTTAAGTTTCTACAGATAGTGGAGTGCAAAAAAAACATACAGAGATGATACAACATGAGAACTAGGTAAGATTTCATTTCACAATACTTTATGAGTCTCTCAGCACTTCCAGAACATTCCACCGCTCAACTTATTATACAAAGACAGTTATGCCCATCTTACATGTGCATATATCTTAACATTATTATATAGCTATCAAAGACGCACAGTCATCCCCTTTACTTTTCATTTTTTATCGCAACCCGCCTTCGATTAACTCTTCCCACATTGGATTAGGAGTGCTCAGCCATCAGTTCCGGTGACTGCAGTGGAGGGTGTGCTGGAAGAGATCGAGTCAGTTAGTGCAGGCAGAAGTATCAGGCAGAATTGAGGAGGGAGGGGGCTGCCACTATGTTATAATTGAACCTTAAAAAAATAAGCCTCGTCTAAAACAATTGGGCAGCCATTAGCCTTTAATGAGCTGCCCTTAACAATCCCCTAAAATAATTGGCAGCTCCAACTAATTTTTTTCCCGTGCTATGCAAACATGATTTTGTTGTCATATGATCACCATTTATTGCGAAGGTTCATTTTCAGTAGTGCAAGTTAAAAATTGATTGCCCTGGATAAAAATAACCGTGCAAGCTTAAAGATTGTTGCTCAAGATAAGAAGACAAAGAGATCAATAACCTGGGGAGAAAGAATTCAGTCACTAATCGGGACATACAAATTGCTAGGTACAATGTGTAGTTATCTATACTAATATAAACGCAAAGTAGGGGAAAAATAGATATTTCCTGCTATAAATCAACACAGCGTTGAGTTGCGTTATTTCAATGTGTTTTATTTTAAAAATGAATCATTTTTGACTACCTGAGATAATTCCACACAAGATCCAAGCAATTCAAGATATTCTCCCAACCCGGGCAATCATAATTGATATGAGAATTATCACAATTCTGTGAGAATAAAAGGTCTGGCTAGAAACAAAACAAAATTTAGCATTTAAATAATATAAAGATGGAAATATTGTTCATTTCAATGCTATTTAGCCTATTACACGCATAACATTCAAAAGTTTTGTTCATCATAAGAACATATTGGCTCTGTTTTAAGGTATATACTTTCACCTTACATTGCTTGTCTACAAAAAAAGCAAAAAACAAGACATGCATATAGAATTTTAGCCCACAGTGCTCATATGCAAAAAAACAAAGATTATCATTTAATATATGGATTATACTGTCTTAGCCTTCCTTGAACAACTTCAGCATGGCGCTCCCCATACACCTAAAAGTTCAAAAAAAATGACAGTAAGACTTGCAACATATAAAACTATTGTAACAAAAACCAAAATTTTAAAGTGCATAATTTCAATTGTAGACATAATTTTAACTAACCAAAATGCATCAGACAAAATAGAACAGTGCATATTGGTAACTAATTCTAATTTCTTTTGAAAGTTACCACAACATCATATTCTTAACGCTTATGAAATATCACATCACATATTGGCGACACAATGTCATATGCTAGCCAGCAAAAATGAATACCCAACACCATACACTGAAAATGAAAACAATTACCGAGGAGAACGACTCGACAAGCGAAGACGCCGCCACAACTTGGCGGGTTTATTCTCAGAAACCAAAGACAACGGACTTGACCAATTGAGGGTGTGATGCCTCTTTTATCTCATTAGTTTTATTACTGTTTGGCCACTTTATGGGGAGTATATATCTCCCCATCTTATATTTTTATCGCTCATATCTCCCCCTCTTATATTTTTATCGCTCATATCTCCCCCTCTTATATTTTTATCGCTCATATCTCCCCCTCTTAAATCTTTATTGCTCATCTTGGAAGTTTGTTGGAGCCTAGGGCTGACAGGAGGGCATTCTCATGGATATTTTGTCAAGTGAAATTCAGATTTCTTCTCCTCTGAACCCTAAAGGGTATCAATTTGGTCTGACCCTGCCTTCCTGCATGCCTACAAAAACCAGGCATCTTCTCCGTTCGCAAGGATTGCCTCCCTCACACAATCACATTCTACGTGATCTCGGATGATTGTGGAGCACGTGGCTGTCGCACGACCCGCTCTGTGGTGCTAGTGTTGGAAATTTCTCGTAAGGTGAACTCGATTCATTGAGACATCCCGGTGAAGTCGTACGCAAATATTTGATCTATTTGGACTCCCACGAGCGTGCGTTGTTTCAGTTGCGTGAACGGTCGAAGCCTGTGATAGGTAGGCCATACTGTCTCGTAAATTCAGTCGCGAACTCGATCTCACCATAGGCACGGGACTTGACAAATATCTTGACATGATATGAAATATTTAATTTGGAAATAATGGGATTAATGAACCCATATTTTGTAACTCATAAAAGCTCTACCTATTAAAGACTATTCATTCTCATGCTATTAGCGGTTTTCCTTTATTCTTCTCATCCGTGAACTAGGGCTGAAAATGAGTCACCCTTTTCCCTCATTCGGTAATCGATGAGCTCTATCCTAGATCGTAGAAGCAAGAGTCGCCGGTCTTCAATCTGATCTCTTTCGCCGGCAAGAGCAATGCATGACGCCGGGCTTCATTCCGATCTCTGGCAATCTCGCAACCTACCAAGATCGGACTTCTCTGGAGGGGAGCAGTCCTGTTTACCTCTAGATCTAAGAATAATAGCAGCCGTTTTGTTCATTGTTGGCGAAGGAGGCTCTAGATACAGTTTAGGAGAAGGATCTGCAGTGGCCGACCACTTCTGCTAAAGCAGATTTTCATTCCAACTTTTATTTTGGATCTAAGCCTACAGGAGTGTTTCCATTCTTGACCGAGAGCTTCAGTTTTCAAGTACATATATACATATTTTATATATCATTTATTTACTTGTGAGTTATCAACACATCCAGAGAAATCATTTGGCTTAAGATTATCGTAATGAACCCATTTTGAGTGTCGATTATGATCAGAAAAATTATTCTACATAATCAAAGATTTGATAAATCACGAACAAGGTCTCATTCAGTAAAAGTATCATTTTTAATATCACTAGATCTATTCATAATTAAAGGTTGCTCTCTAAATCTAAATTTATGTGTATGCTTGATCTGATCTTTATATTTCATGAGGTATTCATATATGTAATATTTCGTGCTAACTTTCGTTTGTTGAAGAGATCCTTTTAGAAACTCTTGTATGTTGAGGGGATCCGCTAACGCCGTGAAATTCATAAGGAAGAAAACGCCGAGACTTCTTGGAATTGCAACTATGATGAAACACGAGCAAGAATCTAAGAACGGTATAAATTAATTTTCGTTCTTCAGTTACCGTTCATTTATCTCAATTCATAGTTTGTTCTAAAATTTTAAACTTTTTTTTTTTTGCATAAACTCCAATTAGAGACTAGTATTGTTTGATTAAAATGATCCTATAGGTTTATACATTGTTGCTTAAAGTAGAATTTTTTGGTAATATTAATTCGCCGTAGCGACACGCACTCCATAAATTTATAACAGTTGGTATCAGAGCATATTAATTTAAAGCTATTAGTCTCCTTCATAATTTTAGTGTAAATTATTTTTCTACTTAATTTGTTTAAAGAACACAATATCAAAATCCATTAAATCATTTAGAGAGAAATAAAATTTGGGATTACAATTCAAAATACTTTCATTATTCATTCTCTAACCAATGCTGAGTGTTTTTTAGACGATTAAACAAAAGAAACACGATATTAATCGAGGGCAAAATTCATATATCCGGTGTGAAAGGGCCTCGTAGATTGATAAGAACTGTAGCAGCCAAAGTGATCTTTTCGAGTCAGTTTATGAGATTTCGGTTTCACAGGTTTTAGAGAGTTCTCTGAGACTAGTGTGCAATTAATCACTGAAAGGTGGTAGATCTACGAAAAGCTTAAGCATAACTGTTGCTTGTTTTTGTATGGAGAATTACTAATTGTGTGCGCGTAGTTTGCCCAAAAAGTGTTGCACGTTTACGCGTTTGGATTCTCTACCTAGTGTGCTATTTAGGATTTTATAATCACTATTGCTCTATTTATCTCTGATATTTTTTTCTCTATACAGTCACTTTTACAATTCATAATAATATGACGATCATCAAGAAACTCACTAGATCAAATTTTAAAAAGTGGAAGTCCAATATCATGTTTGCTCTTGAGATGACGGATATCGAGATGGACATGAGTACCAACCAGCCTGCAACCCTCACAGCGACCAACACTCAAGCTGAAAATGATCATTATGGTGAATGAAACAAGTCCAACAAAATCTGTTTGTTGACTATGAAGCGTTCCATTCCAGAGCACCTGTTGAGTGGTCTTCCTGATACGACCGTCGCCAGGGATTTTCTGACTGTCGTTGGGCAGAGGTACAAGTTGTCTTCTAATGCTGAGATCGGGACACTGATTTAAGACCTCTTCTCCATGAGATATTCAGGAGGAGGCGGTGTCCGTGACTACAAATTGAAGATGGTCCTGTGCCTCTTGCTAAACGAAACCGCCAGCTCTTTCCGTCGGCACCGTCCGCCCTTTCCGTTCGCTCCTCACCACCTGACTCCACTGCCATTGCGACACCTCTCCACCTGAGCCATGTTTGAGTAGCGCCTTAATGCTGTCGAGCAGCGCCACGATGAGCAGGCCTCCAACCTCACCTCCTATACAATATTCTTGGGCATCTCAAGTTCTTTCTAGGATAACAAATTCAGTATAGCCCTGGACAGATTTTAATTTCCCGGAAAAATAATGCAATTGACCTCAAAAAAAATTTCATGGACCCAGAGAAAAGCTTAGCGGAGGGAAGGAAGAAGAAGACGTGAATGCAGAAGAATATAAAAGCAAAGTCGGATCCTGCCTTTATCTCACCAATACAAGACTCAACATTGATTTTGTCGTCAGACTTGTATATAGATTCGTCAGCCGGCTGAAGCAGAGTCGCCTCTAAGCCGTTAAACGAATTCTCAAATATATCTAAGGGACGAAAGCTTATGGCCTACTCTATGCGGCTTCAATGATTCTGATTGGAGAGGTTACTCTGATGAGAAAGAAGCAAATTGTTGCTCTGTCATCCACAAAGGCCGAGTGCATGGCTTTGTGTTCTGCTTCCTGCGAGGCTACATGATAGAAAAGAGTAAAGGAAGAAAAAGAAGAAAAAAAAGGAGTTGACCGGTATCTAATGTAACAATCAATCCATAATAATGCTATCTAAAAACCCTATCTTCCATAATAAAAGTAAACACGTAGAGCACAATATCACTTCCTCGGAGAGAAAGTTGAGAAGGAAGGAGATCACCGTGAAATTTTGCCCCGCTAAAAACTAGCACGCAAATATCCTAACAAAAACCCGAAGTCGAAGTTGTTTCCTCACTTTAATAGGTGCACTCAATAATACATAGGATTTGGATTTTAGGGGGCATGTTGGAAATGCAAATCTAGCAGTATATCAACATGCTTTGGGGACATGGCAGCACCCACTCAACCGACAGCTGATAAACTACTTGCAATTTATCAATGTATTAATTATCTGTAAGCTATAAAATATCAATGTAACCAACTCTTACGTGTTAAGCAGAAAATAAGAATGAAACCGTGAGCTCCAACTTTTTTTTCCTTATCTGTTCTTTCTTATCTTAAATTGGATTATGTCTTTCATTACAAACTCTATCTCCAACTGCTTTATCTCTAACCACAACCAGCCACCCAAACTGGCCCTCATTGTCAAGCTATTTCCAGAGCTACTTCAGATGAATAGAAGCAAACACTATAATTGTTTCTTAAATAAGCAAGAAGAGGGAGGGTTTCACTAATTCAGCTTAGGGATGTAAGTTAACCTAGTGAAGCGCAAAGAGCTAGTTATAGGAATTTCTTCTACCATAATCAAATCTATGCATTTTAAACAAGGTATTCAAAAATGATAATTAAAAAATATAGCCAGCAACTAAATTATTGAGGGCTTAAAAATGAATAACCATACTTTGATTTTGAGAATTCAAGCAGCAGTAGAAATTACGATCAAAATACTGATTAAAATGGATAAACACACACACTAAGACAGCATGCAACAAATAATGTGTTTTTTTAGCAAGACAGCATACTCAAATACTAAAGAGAAATGACAAAAACTTGAAATTTCATAATCAATATCACCTTAACAAAGAGCCATTCTATTTATAGATTTTACTTATGGCAATCCAAAATGAGTGGAGATGAGAGGTAGCAGCCTACAAACTATACATGTTTCATATTGTTTCTCCTTGGTAGCTTTCGCCTAGGAGCAAAAACATCAGTTAACACTGTCTTAGAGATCACCATAGCACACAGTAAGGAACGAGCCTGTATTTATAAAAAAAGGAAATCTGATAAGCACAAATAAAAAGAACATCCCAATGGCATACAAAAGTAAATGAAGTCAATTTACCGTGCAATTATCAAGGAATAATTCTTTTCCAACAAGATCGGACATTGACACGTTCTCACCATTAACAATGGTGGAGATAGCTGATGGCAGAGATACATGAAGGTTATCCATAACTATAAACCTTCTACGGCCGACCACAAAACCTCCGCCATTATCCAACAAGCCCTTCACTGACTTGGGATTCTGCTCCACGAATTGCGACACTCTAATTCCATGTACGCATTGAGTAGATGAACAACTTTTGAATCCATTATCTGCATAACATTTTACACAACTCCCTTTAACGATTGACCCCATTGTTGTAATTTCTTCTAATCGCAATACCAGCTGGTACTTATATCCGTAAAATGTAGCAAGTTTTGGAGTAAGTAACATTTTTCTACAAATTTCCGACTTGAAGGGATTTGGAAATAATCCATTTATTGATGAATACAAATTTTGGATACAAGCATCAAGAGGGGACATGTTGTCTGAAAGAATTTTCAGCACGGAGCCTAGAGGAAAGGTTAGCAAGCTGAACAACTGATTAATGAAATCATCACCAACTTCGGCATACAGAAGGCCGTTGTTTCTCTTGTTTGAGATAAGCCCTGCTTTAATTTCATTTTGTGTTTCTTCCACAACTGTCTCTTCCTTAATTGGTAAAGAAGAAGAGGCACTCTCATGCACCTGCGGATCAGGAAAACAAACTTCTGCCAATGCGTTCTTGGATACTAGTGATCTCCCCAGTAATTTTAAAGCCTGAAATTAAAAGAAAAAAAAATTCAAGGACTGTAAGCTAGACATATGCTTCCTCTGCTTCTTCTTAATGTTTACCAAGAAACTATAATAAATGACTAACCTCTTTGGTTCCGAATTGCATTAACCTTTTCTCTAACACACGCTTATCTTTAATATGCATTTCTCTAAGAATGGAATCGCTCTGCCATGAAGAAGCGGACATCACCCGTAAATCATCAGTGATCAAAAATTTGGTAGCGGTCTTAACAAATACCCCTCCCTCTTCAGATGTTTCTTCCCCCCATGACCAATCACTGTCCATATGTCTGCCACAGCGGCTGCATCGAACCTTTGATGTATAAGCAAAGTGACACGTGGAATGGATTAAGCAACGATCTTGGCTGCAGGTGTAGAAAGTCGAAGGATTTCGTTCATGGATTCCTTTGACCTTCAAGTTCTCGCATAGTTGAGCAGCAGCGCTCCGAGGATTGAGAAGCATTTCCTTGCAAGCCTCCGTCTGCAGGTGCTTCGCATCGAGCAGCTCAATACTCTCGTAAAGACTGTCGAGCGATCCCAAACCAGAGTTCTTCTTCAAAAGCCGAACGATGGCTCCCAGCGGCAGTGTGAGGAAACTGAAGAGGACATCCACGAAGTCGCCTCCAGCTTCCACATAAACGGACCGCTTCTGCACTCTGTCGATCAGAAACGTAACTTCTATGGAAGAAGAAGACATGGCGCAGTACTGGGAAAAAGGCGCCGGCTGAACCCTCGACCTCTGGACCTCTAGCATATACCTACGGACTTGAGGAATTCGTTGGGTCCCGGGGGTGTGCGAGTACCGTGCAGTGCGGGATAGTGTGGCTGCGAGTGCATCAGATCTCCGCGCGAGATCTGATGCACTCGCAGCCACACGATGCCGCACTGCACCGTGCTTCTGCAATAAAATAGCCAGGGAATGGCAAGAGCCACTTCCTAAAATAAATTAGATTTGGCAGTTTTGAATTTAAATAAATTGGTCACAATAATTAGACTCACCTTCACAGATTGAAATTTTTTAGAGAAGTTTCATTTCATACCACAAGTCCCCCAATACTACAACTTTCACAAAGACCCTAAAATTTATAAGCAAATCTGGTTGCAAATAATAAGAGGGGTGCCAATAGACTGACATCTCCCACTACTTTAGTGGGACGGTGGAGTACCCCAAAATCACCCACTAACACTATAACTGAAAACCGTGCACAAGCACGCCCGCTGGACGGCAACAGCCGCTACCCCACCGCGCGGCCATGTCAGTTGCCCCAGCTAGGCAACCGCCTCCTACAGTCTCCTTTGTATCCTTGTTGTTGCTCCTCATCATTCACAAAACCACTCATCATGGGTGTGTTCAGAGCGTGAAAATGTATTTGATTTCTGTATAATAATTGTAAATTAGTTAATGATTTCTTATCAATTTAGACATAAAATAATAACAAAATCGCTAAGGATCTGTTCAGTGCATGAACATGTATTTGATTTTTGTATAATATATGCATGAAGCATTAGTAATTCATTTTTGGCATTCGACCCTATTGAATTAATATGAATATTGGCTATAAGATCAAAGCCCAAAATTTTGACCTAAAAAACGATATCGCCAATTCTTACCTTCCCGGTCGGTTTTTTGTATAATCGAGCATATTCGGTCGCGTGCGTAATATTTGTCGATCGGACGAGTCATTTCGTGTGAGGTTTTTTTTTGCGGAGAGCATGTTTTGCGTTGGGGGGCAATTTCTCCAGGAAGCACATTTTTAGCCAATGACGTGCGTTTTTTCACACTGACGCGTTTTTTCGCTTGTGCGCACATTTTGGCCATGGTGCGTATTTTTTCACCCGGGCACAAGTTTTCCACTTGTGTGCGCGTTTTTTGCTCGGTCATGATTTTTTGACTTGCAGAGAGCGCGAGCACGCGGGGGGGGGGGGGGGGGGGGGGGGGGCTGCCCGCACGCACAGGTCGCACACTCCCACTCACGATCGTGACCTGCGTGCTGCGGACACCTTCGTGTGGCCGCGGCCCGCATGCGCACGGGTGCGGTCCGTGCATGCATCGTACTAAGTTTGGCTCCCCTTTAGGGGTGAAATGGTACCCTTCAAGTGGGTGCATCTCGCTCAGTGGGGTTGTACTGCTTGAATATTCTGGGTCGGAGTCCTATCGATTTGATAAGGAAAAATTGAGAGGAACCCATCAATGCATTATGATATATAAAAATTAATTGAATAATAATGTTGAGAGGGTCCCCATGAAAATTCTGAGCTAATCCGTTCCAAGTGAAAGAGAGCCCAACCGGTCCAACGACACGCGAAGAACCGCACGCACCCAAAAAACCAAAGGAACGCACCAGCACGCGAGCCCGCACAAAGGCCAACGCGTGCGCGACAGGCCGGGCCAAGGCCTGCGCGTGTGCAACCCACGCCATGGCTTGTGCGTGGGCGCGGCCTTGCCTAGCCAGCCCGCGCGCCGAGCGACCGCATCCTGCGCGTCCCCCGATCACATCACGCGAGGCCCTTGGCCGCGCTCCCGCACAACCGCATCCCGCATGGCGCCCGGGCGCGCACCCGCGCGACCGCATCCCGCGCGGCCCCCGGGCGCGCTCCCGCGCGGCCGCATTTCGCACGGCCCCCGGGCGCGCTCCCCCGCGGGCACATCCCGCGCGGCCCCCGGGCGCGCTCCCGTGCGGCCGCATCCCGCGCGGCCCCTCGCCTCACTCCCGCACGGCTGCATCCGCGTGTGTCGTGTGGCTCCCGTCCGCGCGCCCTCATCTCGCGCGCCAGCGCTGCCACATCCCGCGCGCCCGAGCACCGCGCTGCCGCATCCCGCGCGCCCGAGCCCCGAGAGGACGCGCGTTGGGCCCCCGCGCGCCGGCGGCGGCCGCCCCGGCCGCCGTCAAGGCCGTCTCGCTCGACGTTTGTTACAAATTGCGCTTTGCAGTGATAGGCTTTGTTGGGCGTCACGCTGGCACTGAACGCGGGAGCAGAGAAATATGACAGAGCTTCGACCTGAGAAAGAAGAAAGCTCATAGGAAAAAAAGTGAGAAATGAGGAGGTTTGTGATTCATTTTATAGCTTTCAAGAGGTGGTTATGGTGGTTACGCAGCTATCCACACACCATAACCATCATCATAAATATTGTTCTTATAATTTGAGCATTGTTATATGCAGGCCGCTTTTGGCTTTATGCAGGCCGCGGATATATGCAGGCCAAACAATTATTCATGCAGGCCAAATGTCACATATGTAGGCCAAATTCAAAAATCAATCTCATTTCTTTTATAATTAATCAAGTCAAATAGAACAATTTTATCATACAACTAAACACATCAAATCACATATAACAACTCAAATCAAAACTTGACGTTAAACATGTTTATCAAAAGTTAAATCCTTATAGTCTCAATTAAAACATCAAAATAAACAACCTAGCACAATCCACATTTGTCGAGAAGAGAAAAGAAATTACAAAACTGCATGAATTGTAAATTGCACTTCAGGAAAAAAAGTTGAGATATCCAAGTATGATTAGAAACCTGCAAAAAATAGGAATATTTTGACAAATTTAGAGTTCCAATATGTATTACCAATTCTTCACTCAAAGTTAGTTTGACCAAAAAAATATATAACAAACCGTAACATACCATGCAGAATGACAAAAAATATCCAGAAAGTGGATATCCAGATAGATTGAAAGTATCCAGTGGGCTGAACTAAGAGGATTTCACACCTACATATGTAATGAAATGAAGAATGAAATAGTTAAGTGTCATAGAAGATTTGCTGCTCCAAAATATTGAAAAATGATACAAAAAATGAACTACTTACTATTGAACAGATTAGGGCCTGGAACTGTAACATAACATGTAGGTCAAGGATCAGCCAAACTAACAATATTACTTCCATATTGCGTAGCCCATTCCTCTGCAATGGCCTCGTGATACCGCGTCCACACGGAGAAAATAGGTGGCAATGGACAATCTTCCATCATTTGCAATTGTATGAAGTGGTTGTCGTTCACAAAACCAATAAAAACAATCTTTCGGATTTCTGAGGGTGCAGAATGTAAGGGCAAAAAAGTGAAGGACTGAAATCGAGAGAAATGAACAACGACCACGTTATAGCATGATGCTATTACTAATCCCATATCAGGCATTGACATCCATTTTTCAAGCGGAGCTGGAATTCTATTGCAATCCAAAGATTGTATTAAATCATGCAACCTCACACTCCCGAAAATATTTGAGTATAAAATTGACCTTTCTTGGAGCTCCTTGGAGAGGTCAATTCTAACTTGTTACCAATTCTCCTTCATGTCTAAAGCAAGACTTACCACACGGTAACCACAGTGCCCATCTCCTGTGACATTAATGGCATCAACTACATATTTTGAAATATAAGGAGGCATCTCCTTCCGAATGGAATTTAAAAATCTCTTGTTGTCAGGACTGATTTTTCTTGCAAGCTTTCTCTTGACCTGTACTCCATCTTTTGCAATAACATGTTCAAAATGCGAAGGTTCCCGCTTTGTTGATTTGAAATCCCCCTTCAATTTATTGTTGCTACCCTTTGGTCGTCCCTTCAAACGTAATGACATATAAGGCTCTATAGTTTTGCTTGTAGAAGGCTCCAAAAGCTCTCGCAGTTTTCTTTTCAACTCATGCTTGTGTATGTCATCAGAACTTTTGTATTTTTGAGTAGACATTCTAATTCCATTTGTATGTCACAAGTCAGAATATGTTCTTCCTTAATCGGTGTCGATGCTTCGGTAGGGTTTGCATCTAATGTCAATTTTTTCCAATGCTTATGGATCATCCATAAGGGAAAAGCACTTGATTGATTGATGTAAATAACCAATTCATGTGCGCAAGGCAAACCGTAGGTATTTCTTACCCTATGTGTGCAATCTGACGCATTTGCATACCCTGACCTTACTAGTTCTTCTTCCTTTTTCATAATATTTAGAGCAGCAATAGATACAAAACCAAGCAAATTGAATACAAAGATCCACTAAACATGTTATTTACCTGTATAATGCTTTGACCAAATGATTTCTTGATCTCAGTGTGCTGCAGAGTTATCATTTGATGAAATGATTTCCAAACTGTAGTCAAGTTGCCAATAGAAACCTCCAAAAACCTCTTCAATTGGCTATGACCGCTCTCAACACGATTTGTTGTACAATTGCCTAGATGAAAAAATGTATCTATCCAAGCTGACACAAAGCAGTGTTTGTAAGGATCAATCCAAGTCGTGACAACATAACGTGTAACCTCTGGATACATATCTGCATAAGTCGTTAGCATAGAGTTGTATCTCAAATTAAACTCATGCACTGTTGGAGAATTTACCAAGTTTTGTCATACGCTTAAGAAGGTCTCACATTCCTTCCCCTCTTTGAATAGTTTTTTGCAATGCGCTAAAATATTCTTGCTGATATGCCACTGACATAATATAATATTTGATTTAGGGAATACTTGCTTGATGGCATTCATAAGCGCAATCTCTCTATCAATCACAAAGACAGTTGGTAAAGAACTTGGATATAATGTTCCATGAAAACATTCAAGTGCCCATTTGTAGCTCTCCTCAGTTTCATTTGACATAAAGCAAAATCCAGAAAAATAAGACAGATATGTTGATGTCAACCCAACAATAGAAAGCAGCGGCATTCTGTAGCGATTAGTTTTGTACGTGCAGTCCATAATAAACACATCTGGGAACAAGTTACTCAACTGAATAGAGGTCGGATGAGCAAAATATAATCTTTCTAAGATTTTGGTTTCGACATTTGCATGACTATAACTCACATAACCTTCATCACATAAGCATTTATACAAAAACTGAATAGGAGTTCGACCATCTAACTCCTTTTTATACAATCTAAACTTGTGATTGTATACTGTCCGCATTGTTGTTTTGTTATCAGGATTTCTTTTCTTCAAAGTACATAATATTTTTCTTGGTTTTACACCAGAAGCGTACATATCTTCCACAATTTTTTCTTCGCTTTTATCCAATCGACCTACATATGAGTGAGCTTCAAGATGTACAAAACTGTGATTATGAGTACCGCATACAACTTCAACTCTCCAAACATCAACATTTGCATCTTTTCGACCTTGAATAGCAAAAGGACAACCACATCGTTTTGAGCTACTCTTTCGTAAATTTTTCTTAACAAAACTTTTGTTGTACTGAGTAAGGCGAGGGAATCCCGCTCTATCACATGTAAGAAAAATTCTAGGCCTTGCACGTGTTGTTAGCTTATCTAGCCGTTGAATTATAACAACAAAGCCAAGACCATTGCCAACCTTACAAGCCCATTCAACTAACTCATCCCTGCTTGGGAACTCAATATCGGTAGTGAAATGAATACCAACATCTACACTAGGGGTTTGGGGTGGTCCTTCAATACTCAACAACTTATTCTCAGAATCCATTTTCAATACTCAACACTGAGGATAACAGCAGTAAATGTGAATTAAACCTGCAACATGTTAAAGGATTATAATCATATATCATAAGAAACACGTGATTCTTCAATTATAGTAAACCAAATAGGATACATGAGATAATTCTAGAAGTTAGTACTTAGCAAAATTACAAAAAAATTTCATTCTTATACAGAAATAAGCAATGCAAGGTCTTGTTTTTTTTTTCAAAATACCCTAAACATAGTAGAGAAAAACTCCATCTTCATTTCATTTTAAGTTGTCACTCTTCATCTCCTTACACCAGAGAAAAAAAAAACAACAAGATTCTTTATATATAGCCCTCAGAATGCAACCCATGTATGAAAGTTTCTTTTTCGAAAAGCTTTTCATTAAGCATATCAACATTCCCAAGTGAAACTCCAACAAAACTGGCCTGCATTTGCACTATAGCTGTAGAATGCATGTTTGGGAAAAAACAAAAAAGATTATGACCGCCACCAAGAAAAGAAAACTAGTTTTGAACATAAAAGTGGATGAAGTTCCTTAGGAAAGGTTATAAGACCTATAATTGTTCATGATTTAGGGTATAGATCTTGAGTGATAGATTCTTGAGTGATAGATGACTACTTCTTGAAGGGGATCTAAGCCGAAGCACTTGCATTGGTCACCATACAATGCATAAACTATTTTTATCTTGACCGAGGCCATTTGTTAGCATAATTACCCTCCCATCATCAACGACAACCAACCACAATTTGTCAACAAAGTTCGGGGAGCAACAACCTAGTTGGTCTAATTAACAAACTGGTTTTGAAACACTTTAAGAGAAGATTGAAGGGACCAAGCGAGTTGGATCGAGATGCTTTCTTATGTCTATTGAGCCTTAAGATCGCCACCACCGTACCAAACAAGCCTAAGAAAATAAAAGAAGGTAAAAACCAGAGGTTCAGATGACAACGAGGGTACTGTAGCTGCGGAGATGAAAATTTCTGTTCTGAAAAGCTTCTCATCAAGCACATCAACAAGCTGGGAGGAGGAACCTTACCGGAGGAGCGCTGACCGGCAGCGACCTGCTGCGACGAGCCGCGGCGAACGCGGGGAGCTGCTGCGACGACGGCGCGGACGACGAGCCTCGGGGAGCTGCTGCGACGAGCTGTTGCGACGACGGCGCGAAGGACGAGCCTCGGGGAGCTGCTGCGACGACGGCGCGGAACTGATTTCGTCGGGAGAAAAATTAGGGCCTGCGGGTTGAAAAAAAGGAAAAGCTCCTCATATTCTAAACTACTGGCCTGCATATAACCTAAATGGGCCTGCATATAACAATGCTCTATAATTTAAGGCTGCGCATTATGATCATTTATTTCGCTACACGTATATCAATTAAATTAATAATAAAATTCCCTCACTAACCTGACGGTTAGTGAGTGGTTACACGCGAATCGGATGACGGAGAATGACCCGAAAAGATCGGACGACGGGGACGAGCTCCCGCGGGCGGCCGACGAACTTGTCGTCGAACCCGCCGGCGAGGGGGGAGACCGCCGCCGACGGCCGGGAGAACGCACGGCGGCCAAGCCGGCTGCGGAGCAGAGACGGCCGACCCCTTCCGGCCCCGGCCGCGCGCCGGCAAACTACACAGTTACACCAAACCGCTCCACCAGAGCAAGACCAAGGCACAAGTCATGCCGATCTCCCGAGCTCCAAACCAGTATGCAACATCCCCGACTTGGCGAACTCTAGACGAGTCCGCAACTCCCACGGATACCAATCCTATCCGCCTGGTTACCTCCGGGGAACAAGCCTACTGCAAAACCACTGACCGACCTGGCTAGTCGCTACTCCTGTCCGCACAGTCCGCGTGGACACTCCGTCTAAGCCGCCACTTTCACTTCAAAAATTTCAACAAGCATCCTTGAGTGTTCATATCTTTACAATCACTGTGAAATTACACCTAAATTTGCTAGCAAAGAACAACTTGCACCACAATATTTTAATGTGCACTTCACACAAAATACATAGTTCCAAGTATCCAACTATGCATCCTTCCCCAACCAAATACTCATAATTAGGGAGATAATTAAGGACATTAATCCCGGAAAAATGATCAAACAAACTAAAAAAACCTAATTTGTTTTAATTTGGCATTTATATAATACATAAGTGAAATTGCAAAGAAATATGTTTCATGTTAAACCTACTAAACAAGTAAACATAAAGCATTCAAAACAGCATGACTCCAAAATGATAAGATGATGTTTCACCTTATGTTACTCATATAGAAGAAAAAAGTCATAACATTTGCAATGACACCTTTAAAAAACAAATATTATACCAGTTTTAATCTTCCTTGCACAATTTCATCATGGTGTCCCACATACACCTAAACTAAAAAGGCAATTGCGACACAAAACTTACACCCCAAATCAGAACAATTATGTGTACAAAAAGAGACAATCCAAATATGAGTGGACACGTGAGGTTGGAGGCTGCGATGAATGATGTAGCTAACCACAAACTATTCATATTTCATACTGTTTTGCCTTGGCTGCTTACGTCTGGGAGCAAAAACATCAGTTAAAACTGTCTTAGAGATCATCATAGCATGCAGCAATGAGCGAGCCTGTATTAATAAAAGGCGATCTGATAAGAACAAAACTAAAAAAATCTGAATAAAATAAAATAGTAAATGAAGTCAATTTACCTTGCATTTATCAAGGGATAATTCTTCTCCAACAAGATCGGAAATAGACAAGTTCTCACCATTAACAACAGCGGAGATAGTTGATAGCTGAGAAATATGAAGGTTATCCATTATCCCAAACCTTCTACAGCCGACCACAAAACCTCCGCCATCATCCAACAAGCCCTTGGCTGACTTAGGATTCTGCTCTACGAATTCGGACTCTTTTATTCCATGTACGCATTGAGTAGATGAACAGGTTTTGTATCCATTATCTGCATAACATTTTACACAACTTCCTTCAACGATTAATGCCGTTGTCGTAATTTCTTCTAATTTCAGTATCAGCTGGTTCTTATATCCATAAAAGACAGCAAGTTTTGGACTAAGCAACATGTTTCTACAAATATCGGATTTGAAGTAGTTTAGGTCCATATTCTCTATAGATGAATACAAATTTTGGATGCAAACACTGAAAGGGGACATGTTGTCTGAAAGGAATTTGAGCACCGAGCCAAGAGGAAAGGCTAGAAAGCTGAACAAATGATTAGTGAAATCATCCCCGACTTCGGCATACAGAACGCTGTTGTTTTTCTTGTTTAAGATGAGCTCTACTTTAATTTCATCTTGTTCTTCGTCCGTAACGCTCTCTTTTTTAATTGGTAAAGAAGAAGATGCACTCCCCTGCACGCATGCATCAGGGAAACAAACTTCTGTCAATGCGTTCTTGGATACAAGTGATCTCCCCAGCAAGTTTAAAGCCTGAAATTAAAAGAAAAAAAATAAATAAAAACATCAAGGACTGTAGGCTAGTTCCTTTGTTTCTTCTTAATGTTTACCAAGAAACTATATAATAAATAACCAACCTCTTTAGTTCCGAACTGTATTACCCTTTCCTCTAACATACTCGTATCCTTAATTTGCATTTCTTTAAGAAGGGAAAGACTCTTCAGTAAAGAAGCGGGCATCACTCGTAAATCATCAGTGATCATAAATTCAGTTGTGGCCTTAACAAATACCCCTCCCTCTTCTGCTGTTTCCTTCTTCCATTCCCTAATTCTATCCATAAGTTTGCCACAGCGGCTGCATATAACTTTTGATGAATAAGTAAAGTAACAGGTGGAGTGGATTAAGCAACCATCTTGTCTGCAGGTGTAGAAGCTCCTAGGTTTTAGTTCATGGATTCCTTTGACCTTCAAATCCTCGCATAGTCGCGCAGCAGCGCTCCGAGGATTGAGAAGCATTTCCTTGCATGCCTCCGTCTGCAGGTGCTCCGCATCAAGCTGCTCAATGCTCTCGTAAAGGCTGTCGAGCGATCCCAACCCAGATTGCTTCTTCAAAAGCCGAACGATGGCTCCCAGCGGCAGTGTGAGGAAGCTGAACAGGACGTCGACGAAGTCGCTTCCAGCTTCCATAGACGACCCGCTTTTCCTCTTTGTCTATCAGAAACCTCACTTTTATCGAAGAAGGCATGGTGCGGTACTAGGAAAGAAGGCGCCATTGCATTATATATTCCTACCGGTTCTTAGGCCTGCACAAAAGGCCCGGGCCCAGTGGGCCGGCCCGAGCCCGGCCCGGCGAAAGCCTTTTTCGGCCCGGCCCGGAAAAAGCCCGGCCCGGGCCGAGACCGGGCTCAGGGCCCTTACAGGGCCCTGGTTTTAGGGGCTAGCCCGGCCCGATGCCCGGCCCGGGCCGGGCCGGGCAAAGCCCGAAAATCGGGCCGGCCTGGGCCCGGACCCGGGCCCAGGCGAAGCCCGGACCGGGCCCGCACGCCGGCCCGGTCCTGCTGCCAACGGCTCTAAGAGCCGTTGGAAATCCAACGGCTCTTAGAGCCGTTGGAACTGCAGCCAGCAGGGCTGCAGCAGCCCTGCTGGCTGCAGTTTTTTGGCCTAGGGCCTAGGCAAAAGCCTAGGCCCTAGGCCATTTTTTATTAAAAAAAAATAAAAATTTTTTTTATAAAATCCCCCCCTCCTACCCGATCCCCCCTCTCTCTCTTCCACTCTCTCTCTCTCTCTCTCTCTCTCTCTCTCTCTCTCTCTCTCTCTCTCTCTCTCTCTCTCTCTCTCTCTCTCTTCCACTCACTCACTCTCTCTCTCTTCCACTCTCTCTCTCACTTATTCTCTCCCTCTCTTACTCTCTTACTCTCTCTCGCTGCATGGCATCCTCGTCCTCAACGCCGGCGTCGTCGACTCAAAGCACGGCCGAAGTGGTGGAGCATAATCGGAGGGCGCCCGTCTGGGAGCATTTCGACAAGGTTAAAGTCGGCGACGAATTCAAGGCGCGGTGCAAGTTGTGCTCAAAGTTGCTAACTCTTACCGGCAACTCAACACTAGCGAGACACGCTAAGTCCTGTTTGCAAAGCAAGCTCCCGAGTCCAGTCAGGGACAAATATCAGCATCAGGACAAATTTGGACGTACGATCAAGCAAGACAGCGAGACCTACAGGTGAAAAACGTCATCAGACGTGGGTTGCCATTCAGTCACTACGACAACGATGAGACGACGGAGTATATACACGAAGGGCTTCAGCCCAAATATCAACAGGTAAGTAGATCCACTATTAGACGCGACGCACTTAAATTATATTTTGACGCAAAACAAGATTTAATAAAAATTTTTGAAACTTTCGAGGGACGTGTGAGTTTAACGAGCGACGTTTGGAGTAGTAGCGTTAGGGTAGGGTTATCTTATATTTGTATAACGGCTCATTGGATCGATCCCGTTTCATGGGATTTAAATAAGCGCGTAATATGTTTTGAAGGTTTTGAATTTCCGCACACCGGTAAGGCTATATATTCAGTAATTATTAAATGTTTGCGTGAATTTAAAATAAAGGATAAAATAATGAGTATTTCTTTTGATAACGCTAGTAATAACAACACCGCAGTAGAGTGGTTAAAACGTGAATTAAAACCAATGCTCAACGGTGCGTTTTTTCACACTCGATGTGTGTGTCACGTTTTAAACTTAGTGGTACAGGATAGTTTAGAAGCTATGGAACCATATGTTGAGAAAATTCGTACTATGCTTAGATTTATTTATTGTACCAAACAGCGAAGTCAAGATTTTCGAAAATTTGTGATCGCACAAGGTCACAAATATTTGAAACCTCAATTTGATATGCCTGTAAGATGGAACTCCACATATAAAATGTTAAAAAGAGCGTTTCAACAAAAAACACTTCTTATGGAATATTACACTATGACAAATAATCATAATTTAACTGATAATGATTGGGACGTACTATTTCATTACATGGATTTATTAAAATGTTTTTATAGGGCGACTGTTTTTTTATCTGGTGTTTATTATCCCACTAGCTCGTTAGTAATTGAAAATTTTGTAAATATCGCACAAAAACTTAACTATTTTAAGCAACACTCCGGATGGCTTCCTTTAATTGAAGTAATAGAAGAAAAATTTTTAAAATATTATAGAGAAATGCCTCCTGCATTTTCATGCGCCGCCGCTTTAAACCCGTTATTCGCTGTAGACGGCGTAGAAAATTTAATAGATGAAATTAACGTTAACTTAGACATAAATATAAGTTTCGATGACGTTGACGACGTTAGTACTACTAAATTTAATTCTATTTTTACCGAATGTTTTAATTATTACGACAACTTATATGGCTCACGACCACGAGAAGAAATAACACAACCTAGGACAAAAGATTCTTTTACAAATAAAATTTTAGAATTAGCTTCCAGAAAAAAAGCACGCACATCGAGTAGTTTAAACGAATTAGGACTGTATACGAAAACACAATTTCGTGATTTTATGACTACGGAAGAGATCGAAAACTTCGATATCTTAAAGTGGTGGAAAGTAAAGCTAATACCTATCCTATTTTGGCCTATATGGCCCGTGATTTACTAACAATTCAAGCTAGTACAGTAGCTTCGGAGTCCGCTTTTTCTCTTAGTGGCAGGATTTTGAACACGCGGAGGAGCCGACTAAATGAAGAATCACTCGAACTATGCATCTGCTACAAGGATTATTTGGATGCTACGAATAGGAAGCAACACATTTCAGCGTTGGAGGAGAGCTCCGAGGAAATTGAAGAGGAGATGGACAATCTGAATTTATAAAAATGTAATTTTTTTTATTATCATTTAAAATAATAAATTTCTTTTTTTTTCTATTTTTTTTTAAAGTGTAATTTTGTTTTTTAAAATTTCAATATTAATAAAATTTTTTATTCTAATTTTTATTTCATTTTTTTAATTTTTTTAATTTTTTTAAGTAATTTTTTTCTTAAGAGGGCCCGGCCTGGGCCCGGCCCGGCCCGGCCCGGCCTGGCCCGGGGGGCCGGCTCGGGCCCCTTCCCGGGGTCAAAGCCCGGGCCCGGCCCGAGCCCGATAAAGAAAGGGCCCGGGCTCGCCCGGTTTGCAAAAGCCCGGGCCCGATCAGGCCCGGTCCGGGCCGGCCCGATCGGGCCTTTTGGGCAGGCCTACCGGTTCTACAATAAAAGACTTGGGGTATCGCAAGAGTCGATGCTTCATAAAGCATAATTACTCTCCTATGAGTCTACGACTATCCATTGTTTAATATAAATTCAATCCGCAGTTTTGAATTTAAATAAATTGGCCACAATAATTAGACTCTCCTTCCCAAATTGAAGTCAGTTGGACTCTTTGACCTGTCCGCGCGGCCTGTGCGGACAGCAGCGGTTAGCTAGGTCGGCAATAGTGCTGCAGTTTGCTTTTGCTCTGGCGATCTGGGCGGTCTGTTCGCACGGTCTATGCTGACATAGGAGGCGGCTTGCCAGGCCGGGTTGTGTTCAGGCGGCAGTTGGTTCGCAGGATGAAACCGAGCGGATAGGATTGCTATCCGAGGAGCTCGCCAAGACTGGCGAGATGCGGACTTGATTGAAGTTCGCGGAGTCCGGGTTGCGGACTGGACCAGAGCTCGGGAGCTCGGCATGTCGTGTGCCTTGGTTTAATTCTGGTGGCGCGGCCAGTGGAAACTGCGGAGTTCGCCGATTAGAGCGGACTGGTGCTGGGGTTCGCCAGGTTGTGTAGGATGGCTCAGTCCGGGAGGTCGTGTGGTCTACGCGGATTGATGCCTCTGTCCGTCGAGTTCGGCTATTGTCAGCCTTGTGCGCTTTGGCTGCGGGCTCGGGTATGAGGACTGAAGTACTGTCCGCTAGCGCGTGTGGACTGGAGCTGTACGCAGGTGGCCGAACTGGGGCAGTATTCGCAGAGTTCGCTTGTATGACGATCAAGTCTGGTTGGGCCTTGGCGACAAGGCGGGTTTGCTTGGTGTCCGGCCTTGATGGTGCTATCTTGGCGAGTTGGCTATCTCGCATAGTCGTGGCGGTCTGGTTGATTATCCGCGGCTTAACAGATACACTTGATGCTAGCCGCGAGATGAGACGGTTATCCTATCAGCTAGGACGGTGATCACACTTCTCTCCGCGTTTATAAATAAGACCCCCTCTCATATCAATTAACATCTAACTGAACAATAAGTGAACTCGCGGATAGTTGTTGCGGTTAGGGTTTTGTATCCGTACTGTTTGAGGGGGTTCACTGGTTTGTGCTGTGCAGGTTATGCGGGTAGCGCTGGAAAGTCAGGGACTTGGCTCTGATTATGACCTGGGACAGAGCGGCCTCTGCGGATAGCAACCAGCGGTTAACAGCTAGTCGCGGTTTGTGACTAGGCGGTCTCTCTTTTGTAACTAGTTTCCTAGCTCAATAAGCTGTCCGCATCTGGCGGATTGGTTCAGTTCGGCAGCAGCTCACGCGATCTGGCAACTGGCAACCATGCGGTTAGGCGGTTTGCAGATCGACGGTTAGAGTTCAGTTTTCGAATAACGGGCAGTCCGTGCAGCTAGGTTGCGGTTTGGCGACCTGTCGGTTTGAGCGGACTCCGTAGCAGTTAGCAGCAGGGTCGGCGGTTACTCTTGGAGTCTGCGCGGCTTGTTTTCTCTGCCTTGTAATTTGCTTCCACCGGGTACATCAACGAATCATGTCTCGCCATGTATAAATCGTCTTGTAAAGAAATTTTGATAGTACACGCTTCTTGTTCTTCTATTTGCATCTGGTTATTTGGACCAGGATAGGTTGAGTGTTCCTGCGCCTGGTTTCCCGTTTTCCACTTTCACAAATTTTTACATGGTATCAGATGGAACAGAGGCTTGATCAGCGGATCATCCATCAATTTGCTTCATTGCTTCTGGGTGTCTAAGTAACTAGGGTTAGTGCAATGGAAGGTGGTATGACAAGAGCTCTTGGAATTGAGCTTCTTACATCGACTAACTTTAAAAAGTGGAAGTCATGTATGGAAAACTATCTTTTGGGCGAGGACCTTTGGGAGGTCGTTTGTGGTGACGAAAGGCAAGAGGTGGCTGCTGCTGCAGGTGTTGATGCGGTCAGAGCTTGGAGGAAGACAAACATGATGGCAGAGTTTACTCTCAAGCGGGCTATCTCATCGTAACTCTTTGATCACATCATTGGATGTCAGTCTACTGCGGAGATTTAGACTTCCTTTGATGGGTTGTTCAACAGGAAGAATGTAGCTAGGCTACAGTTCCTGGAAAATGAGTTGCCGGGAGCTACTCAGGGAGATTTGTCCATCTCAACGTTTTTCCTGAAGATGAAGAACTCATGCACTGAGATTTTAGCGTTGGACCCTGATGAGCCTATTTCGGAGGCAAAGCTGAAGAGGCACATAATTCGTGGTTTCTGGAAGGAATATGTGGCTTTTGTCACTTCCATTCAAGGTTGGGCTAATCAGTCATCTTTGTTGGAGCTGGAGAACCTGCTGGCTTCAAAGGAGAGCTTAACAAGTCAGATGGCTGCAGTCACTGTCTCTGGAGGAGATGGTGAGGTGCTCTTCTCATGGAAGAAAAGGAGATGGGACAAGAAGAAGTCAGCTGTTGGTGATGGAGCTTCTACTTCATATCAACAAGAGGAGAGGTATGCTCCTAGACATGATGGGAAGAGGAAGGAAGTGATAAGTGTTGAAACCAAAAATTCGGTCTCTCGTAAAGTTCACCCTTGGGGAAGGGGGTGATCGCGCACCTACTTCTCTCATGCAAGCAAAATGACAAAGAAAATAAAGGAAAACTGACCCAAGGGCTAGGCGTGGAGGACCCACCACACACCCGGAAGATCTTAGAGCGCTTCCCCTCCTTAGCCAAAAGGCCGAGCTAAGGCTACCTCATACAGCGCTAAAAGATCAGAGAACAAGTGAGCATAAAAAGCGTGCTTTCTGAGGTGCCCCTTGAGTCCTATTTATAGATTTCTGAAAACGTCCTGCAAATAGCCAACCTCCGCTGTTCCAAACAGCTATATGCAGGCCAACCAGTTCTGCCAACAACGTAACTCCGCTGTTTTAGCAGGCTATGGGTAGGCCAGCAGGGGCAAAATGGTAAAAAATACCTCACAGAATAAGGGGCGAGCAGCCTTCAGCAAACTCTGCTCGGCAAGGGCGGCGAGCATGGGCCCAGACTGCTCTGCTCGCGAGCTACGAGCTCGCTCAGCCGCCAGGATTCGGCGAGCGGCCTAGGAATCGACAAAAGGCCTGGGGGTCGACGAACTCTGGGCTCCGTTCGACGATCGCCGAGCTCAGTTTGTCGAACGCCGAGCTCCGTTCGACGAACGTCGAGCTAGGCGAGTGCGGGCCTGGATGGACCTTCTTGCGCGCGACTAGCTAGACTCGCCCCAGCGAGCTGGGGGCTGCCAAGTTTTGGCCGGTCTGGCTCCTGGCGACCCCACTCGCCGGATACGGGGTTGTACACAGGCTAGCGGGGGAAAAATGGTAAAAAATACCTCACAGAACAAGGGGCGAGCAGCCTTCAACAAACTCTGCTCGGTAATGGCGGCGATCATCGGCCCGGACTGCTCTGCTCGCGAGCTACGAGCTCGTTCAGCTGCCAGGATTCGGCGAGCGGCCTAGGAATCGACAAAAGGCTGGGGGGTCGACGAACTCCGGGCTCCATTCGACGATCGCAGAGCTCAGTTCGTCGAACGCCGAGCTCCGTTCGACGAACGCCGAGCTCGGCGAGTGCGGTCCTGGATGGTCCTTCTTGCGCGCGACTAGCTGGACTCGCCCGAGCGAGCTGGGGGCTGCCGAGCTTTGGCCGGTCTGGCTCCTACCCACCCCACTCGCCGGATACGAGATTGTACACAATCCCCACTCTTTTTGAGCTTGACAAAGCTCGGAAAGAATCATCCAACCCCAAGTGTTCAGCGAGTCCGGAGGGAGCCAGAGAGAATCTTCGGGTGGGGTCCACCTGCGGCTATATATATATGCATGCATACCTGAGTGAATTTTGTCATTCTCTTTGCTCCAACTCTGCCGAGATGCCGATCCCTAAGGAGATCCAAGAGAGGCTTGCCCGAGTTCGCGAGGCTTCTTCTACTCGCGTCGCCAATCTGACCGCTGTTCCGCTTGTTGTCCCGTAGAGCGGCTCTGCCGAGCCCAATCCCGCCAAGAGGGCGAAACCGTTTCCTCATGCGGCCGAGCCCATATTCGATGACCTGAGGACGACCCTGGAGCACGGGACCGGCTCCTCCAACCTGCCTGCCCTTGAGAAGGGCAAAAACATCGTTGACCTTTGCTGTCACAACCCGTATTTTCACTGCATAAAAGCTTTTCAGAGTAAGGGAAAATGCGCGTCATGATGCCACGTCAGCAGAGGATAACTGCGGACGCTCAGGCAGACACCAAACTAATCATGAAGAAAGATTCTTTTTAAGTTATTTTAAGGAAAATCAGTTAAGTGCAGTAGTTAGCTGTATCCATCGGCCTAGTGGCTCATCTAGTCCACGAATCAAAATATATTATACGCTGCGAAAAAATACTTGATTAGATTAACTCAAACATCCTACATGAGTAAAAACGTCCCTAAAATACAACTCATGCTATGCAAGACTCTAAATTTATTATAGTAGGAAAGATAGGTTTTACGGTCGCTAAAAATAATAAGTTAGAGTTTCAAATTATGCAATGCATGAAGTAATAGTAATAGATTTTATAGTTGAAAATACCTAACATGCATTCCTAGCATAAATCCTCCCAGAGAACAAGTAATCCATATCCACATTTAAAGAAATGAGCAGCTAGCAAGTATCAAACAACTAATAATTCAGTGGGCGCCAACAAACTGACACGAACCCACGAACAAAAGTATGTCTGAACTAGTAAAACTAAACAAACAACAAACTACCTCGCTAAGATGAGGCAACAACCACGGCCAACACTGCCGCCCAGAAAACTCCAAAACAAGCACTGCTAACTGCTACTGCTCTGAACCTGAGGCATTCCAAAGATAGAACACGTCAGCAAGAAGGTACAAATTGTGGCAAGAGAAATAATAAGCCAAAATAAACAGAGGTCAACAGGGGTACCAACGCAAGACCAAAAACACTGAAGTAAAGTACAAAAGAAAACAGAACATCAACAGGAAAAGAACTCCTATGTGATTTGTCACGTTCTACAAGGGTACACCAGACGCACAAGGATATAAGGTGATTACATGAATATTTCACAAGAAAGAAAAAACAAAACCTTTATTAGGCACCTGTGGTCGACTCTACCCAAAAACACGGCGAAGTGGTCATTCTTGGACACACCACCCAAAAATACGGGCGAGGTGGTCACTCTTGGACACACCACCCAAAAACAAAACAGATATATAATTCGTCTAACTGCGAGGGAGTCTCATACTCTCCACCATACACCGCAGACATCCAAAAACCAGGTAGACTTCCACAGGGCACTAATGAAGGTAACAAACACTGCGGAGGTGGAATCGTCCACTAACTCCCGCATTCAAGAAACCCAAAAAAACCACAACACAAATATCTCGAGATTTTGGCTCGATAGGTTCTACTTGACATTACCGAACTCAAGACGCTGTTGATCAACCTCTAGGAGCAATTTACAGTCCTAGATAAATTCTAACGCGTTTAAAGCGAAAGCTAAGGCATACATAGACATCATTAAGACGCATCGGGAACGATTAACCAAAACCAGACAAAATCGGGCTTTCCAAGACAAAACCTTACAACAACAAAGGATCGTTGAAACGATTAAGCATAACAGTGATTTGGAAGAATAAGCGCAGAAAATTTTAAAGAACATGAAAGTATAGCCGTTACCATCAGATCGGACAAAGAGAAATGAGGGGAAACCACCACTTGCCTTGGTTTTACTGGAAAAGTCCTCTGAATCGCTCCACGTCGTAGATCGAGGCAAAAGGCTGCGGGAGGAGTTGAAATCTAGACAAAAATGGTCAAAAGGAGGTTAGGGCCGAAAAATCCTAACGAGAAATCTCAAGGAACGGGGAAGAAATTACCACGATGGCGTAGCTCACGGCGAGTGGTTACTGAATCTACAATCGGTTTCGAATTCGAGCACCAGAGCACCGTCGACGGCCACCGGAAGAAAATAATGACGGACAACCTATTTCTCGCTCACGCCGCTCTGGTTCGGGAGGAAAAAGAAGAATCGGAGAAGATGAAGAAGGTATTTATACTAAAGGTGATAACAGGAAGAACAAACAAATAAATCGGGTTCAGCTGAACCAGTTTTCCCGAGATAGAAGGAAAGGATGACTCGAGTACTAAGGGAATTACACGAGTACTGCACGAGGATTACTCGAGCACTAAGACACATACTAGAGTACTGCATGGGGATAACTCGAGCACAAGGGCACTTACTCGAGTACAGCAAGGGGGAACTACTCGAGTACAAGGGCACTTACTCGAGTACAGAAAGGGGGAACTACTCGAGTACAAGGGAGGAAAAAATTACTCGAGTGCTAAAGGAAGACAACTCCATTCGATTCTTGGTCGAGCTCAGCTCGACGTCCATCAAACAAAAGGAAAAACTCCACTCGACGAAATCTGTTCGGAAAATCGTCGAACACAGAACACAGGCCTGATCGTCGAACTCGATTCGAAGATCGCTAGAGCTACAACAAGCTCCGCTCGACGCTTCATCGAGCTCAGCACGACAATCGTCGAGCTCCTCGACAATCGTCAAGCTCCAAACAACACCCAGAAAAAAAACTACAATCGTCGATCGTCGACCTCCAAACAACGCCAAGAAAAGAAACACAATCGTCGAGCTCCGCTCGACAATCGTCGAACTCCGAACAGCGCCAAGAAAAAGAAACACAATCGTCGAGCTCCGCTCGACGATCGTCGAACTCCGAACAATGCCAGAAAAAGAAACACAATCGTCGAGCTCCGCTCGACGATTGTCGAACTCCGAACAACGCCCAGAAAAGAAACGAAATAAGGTTGGGTTCGACGAAAACCCACACCTTCAGGAGGGCTTCCCGAGAATCAAAACAAGCTCAAGGCATAAATATAGAAATTGCAATGTTCAGATAGTTGAACATGGAAATATGAGATCCAAACAGAGTCTCAACGCGCCAGATTAAACGTAAATCACACCGTAGGCAAACACTGACGCTACGAACACAATGACGAAGTCAAAACCAGAATCCGACGAGTCATTCTCGAGATGTAATTTTTTTTTTCAAAGCTTACGACCAACATAAACAAAACCCAAAACTTCGATCGCGCGCCGAGACTTCAAAAATGCTCGGGTTGCGACGAAACTGGACGAGCACGTCCAAAACTACTCAAATCCAACACTCGACGTTAAAACTAACGCCACGATGTCATAAATATGACGTTGCCCAAATAAATAAAATCATCGAAAAATCGGGGGCGTTACAGTCACTCCCTCTAAAAAGAAGTTTCGTCCCGAAACTTATCACAACTCCAAAACCAAACCAAAATCGATAAAATCATGCATAACTGAAAACATAGCAACATACCCGAAACTAAGAGAAGAGGTGCGGATGAGATTCCCTCATCGCTGATTCCAATTCTCACGTCGCGCTCTCGACGTCTTGATTTCTCCAAAGAATCTTGACCATAGGGATGGTCTTTCTCCGCAACACATGCTCTTGAGAATACAGAACACGAATAGGTTCTTCCACATATGAAAGGTTGGGCTGAATCTGGGGTATCGAGTCGAGGACTTGACGATCACTACAAACACACTTCCGCAACTGGCTCACATGGAACACATCATGGACACTAGGGAAGGTCGCAGGCAATTCCAGCCTATAAGCTGACACTCTGATGCGCTCAAGAATCTGGAAAGGTCCCACATACCGGGGGTCTAACTTGTGGTTCATTCCAAACCTTTTAACACCAGACATCGGGGAAACTTTCAGAAAAACCAAGTCTCCAACGGCAAACTCCAGATCGACCCTTCGTAGATTAGCATACTTCTCATAGCGCTCTTGAGCCACACGAAGCTTTTCCCGTATGTGAGTCACGACACAATTCATCTCTTCAAGGGCTTCCGGACCTAACAACGGTCTCTCACCAACTTCAGCCCAAAACAATGGAGTTCTACAATGCCTCCCATACAAAGCCTCAAACGGAGCCATCTGCAGACTCTCTTGATAACTATTATTGTATGCAAACTCCATGAGTCTGAGACGCTCATCCCAAGCACCACCATGATTCAAAATATAACACCTGATCATATCCTCTACGATCTAATTTACCCTTTCCGTCTGACCATTAGTCTGCGGATGATAGGCGGTGGAATACCTTAAATCGGTACCCAACCCCTCCTGTAAACTCTTCCAAAAGTGAGACGTAAATCTAGAGTCCCGATCTGATACGATGCTAATAGGCACACCATGTAACCTGATGACCTCTTCAAGATATAACTCAGCTATCTTCTTCATCGAGTACCCAATCTTAAATGGAACAAAGTGAGCACACTTTGTCAATCTGTCGACTATCACCCATACAGAGTCGTGCCCACGGGAAGGTTTTGGTAGACCGGTGATGAAATCCATTGAGATACTCTCCCGTTGCCAACTTGGAATATCAAGTGGTGTCAATTTACCACCATGCCTTCTGTGATCAGCCTTAACACGCTGACATGTATAACATTCTGATACGAACTTTGCGATGTCATTCTTCATCCCTGACCACCAAACAATTTATTTTAGATCTTTATACATCTTAGTGGAAGCAGGATGGTAGACTACACTGGAACCATGAGCTTCGGCACAGATCTTAGCTTGAATGTCGCCAAAGGCGAGGACACAAAATCTACCCCAATACTTCAAGGTGTCCAACTCGTCCACAGAGAAATCATGTAGCTCTCCCTTCACAGTTCTATTCCGGAGGTGCAACAAATCAGGATCATCATTCTGATGTGCCCGAGTAAGGGAAATCCAAGAGGGTTCCTCTGCTTATAGACTAGCAGACACAGTACTACTCTCAATCTCAATATTCATCAACAAAAATTCTTCTACCAAGGACTGTACCGATAAATTAAAAATCTTAGTGGTCTTTCTACTCAAAGCATCAGCTACTACATTAGCCTTTCCTGGATGATAAATAATTTCCACTTCATAATCCGCCACATATTCTAACCACCGACGCTGGTGCAGATTTAGTTCTTTCTGAGTGAAGACGTACTTCAAACTCTTATGGTCCGTATAGATCTTGCACAACGCGCCATATAATAAGTGTCTCCAAAGCTTCAGCGCATAAATTACGGCAGCAAACTCCAAATCATGCGTAGGATAGTTTCTCTCGTGGATCTTTAGTTGCCTCGATCCATACGCGATCACCTTACCATCTTGCATTAAAACACAACCAAGTCCGATGTGTGATGCATCAACATACACATCATACTCAACTCCTTCAGTAGGTAAGGTTAAAATCGGAGCAGTACATAATCTCTTCTTCAGCTCTTGGAAAGCCTCTTCACACTTATCACTCCAAATGAAAGCAGTATTCTTCTGAGTAAGTCTAGTTAGAGGAGCAGACAACACCGAAAACCCCTCCACGAATCTTCTATAATATCCAGCAAGGCCTAAGAAACTCCTAATCTCCTTGGGTGTAGAAGGTCTCTCCCATTCCATCACAACAGAAATCTTGGTCGGGTCTACAGAAATACCGTCCTTGCTTACAACATGACCCAGAAAGGACATCTGAGGTAGCCATAACTCACACTTGCTCAACTTTGCATATAACTTATGCTCCCTCAGGGTCGACAAAACCAGACGCAAATCCTGAGTATGCTCCTCAACATTGCGCGAATACACCAAGACATCATCTATGAATACAATAATAAATCGGTCCAAGAAATCCTTAAACACCCGATTCATCAACTCCATGAAAGCAGAGGGTGCTTTGGTTAAACCAAAAGACATCACCATAAACTTATAATGTCCATGACGTGAACGGAAAGCAGTTCGGGGAGTATCTGCCTCACGAATCCTCAACTGGTGGTAGCCTAAACGAAGATCGATCTTTGAAAATACCGAGCTACCACGCAATTGGTCGAACAAATCATCAATCCTTGGCAGGGGATATCTATTCTTAATGGTTACCTTGTTCAATTCCCTATAATCGATGCAAAGTCTCATCGATCCGTCTTTCTTCTTGACAAACAAAACAGGAGCACCCCATGGAGAAGTACTTGGTCTAATAAAACCACACCTCAGTAACTCATCGAGCTGAGTAAGCAACTCGTCCAACTCACGTGGATCCATACGGTACGGTGCTTTAGCAATAGAACGAGTACCTGGCTCGAGGTCTATCACAAACTCTATCTCCCTTTCCGGAGGAAGTCCTGGAAGACTATCAAGAAAGACATCTGGAAACTCTCGCACCACCGAGACATCCTCAAGACGTGGTGTAACAAAAGCTGTCTCCAGAGCAGAAATAGAAAACAAAAATGCCTCGCAACCAGACTCTATAGCACGACAAGCACGTACCGCAGAAATGACAGGGGAAACTCTGTCCTGAAATTCATAGACGCTCATCGGTTGTCCGCCGTCCATTCTGAAATCCAATCGCTTAGCCTTGCACTGGATGACCGCATCATACTTGGACAGCCAGTCCATGCCCATAATCACGTTAAAATCAGACAGATCCAAAATCATCAGATCCGCAAAGGCCAGAAAATTGCCAAGATAAATAGGGCATCTCAGAACTCCTTGGTTAGATATCATAGAATCACCGAAATGGAGCTTGACATTGAAGGAGCCTCCCAAATGGTCCACACTCAGGCGATGCTTAACAACAAACCCCCGGGCCACAAAGGAATGAGTGGCGCCCGAATCGAAAAGAACGCGCGCCCACCTATTCCGCACCTTAAACTCCCCTAAACCGTAACATGCATAACTAAACGAACGATAACTAGGACAACAATGATAATTAATAAGGATATATTAAACTGAGGCTAACCTGATATCACTTGCGTAGAGGTTTGGGCTTCCTCGCCGGTCATCACGTTCAACTTTCCTTTACCTTTATCTAGGTTTGGTGGCGGTGGCAGAGCTCGAAGTGGGGCAGGCTGCAGTGGGGACTGAGCCTGGGGGCACAAAGACTTCTGGTGTCCCTTCTGCCCATACTGGAAGCAAACCCTTTCTTTCATCCAGCAGCGAGTCACGTCATGACCCTTCCTTATACAGAACGAGCACACAAGCTCTCCCTTGGGTGCTCCTCTGATGGCATGCACCTGCTGCTGCTTCAGAGTGACAGTCCTCTTGAAACACCTTTCGTAGGGGTGGCCAGGACGACCACAGAAGCTACACACTTCCTTACTTTTCTTCTTCGAAGAAGGGTCAGATGCCTTAGAGCAACCATCCTCAACGCCTTTTATTTTCTCCTTCCTTGCCACAGCACCGCGGTTCTTGGCGTTTTCAATCACCTCCACTTTTAAAGCGGCTTCCACTTCTTCAGCATAACTTTCCACTTGGTAAGTGCATACCAACTGCTGGACATCGCTTCTTAATCCTCCCAAGAAATGTTTCACTCTACCTTCCTCAGAAGCTACCAAATCAGGAGCAAACATGCTCAGTTTGCTAAACTCAATCTCGTACTCGCTTACAGTGAGCTGTCTCTGCTTTAGATGCAAGAAGTTATTCATCAGGCGGTCTTGCTCGACCGAGGGTAGAAACTTATTCAGCAGCATCTTCTTAAAAGATTCCCAAGTACAGCCTTCCTTCAGGCTCTCTCTTTCCCGAATCCACCAACTCTTTGCCAGACCTTTTAACTGATAGGCTGCAATCATCACCTTCTGGGCTTCTAGAATTCCGAAATACGAAAACATCTCCTCGATGGAGATGATACAATCATCTATAATCATAAAGTTAGCACTCCTGTCAAAGGTGGGAGGTCCCAACCGCTGGAAGTACGATATGAAATTCATTTCTGGTGGTATCGCCATCGGGGGCACCAGAGGAGCAGGGGTATCGGTCACGACCTGGCCCACAACGGGCTCTTGCACTAAAGGTTGTTGTGCGGGAGCGACATACAACAGAGACTCAATTTGCGATTGCATCGCTACCAATTGTCTCGACAGAGCCTCATTGCTCTGACGCAGACTCTCGATAATTGCGTCACTTTGCGCACCTGATGACTCACCCTCCGACTGGGGAGTCGACCTCGTCGCCGGACGCTTTGGCGGCATTTCTAAAAAATGCAAACGAACAACTCATCAAAATCCTAGCTTACAACAAAGCCACACGACTAGTTTAGACCATACTTAAAAGACACTTGCTTACGCTGTAACTTGCTCTGGGATTTTATAATGATGTTATGTCCTACTTAGGATGATATCCTCTCATCCTATTGACTCTTGTGCCTATGACATGAATGCATGTATTCTTTATTATTTTTCTGATTTAAAACCATGTGTGTACATATGTCATCCCACAAATCTTTAGCTTGACACGTTGTGCTTATGCAATGTTATGCTATGCATGATTGTGCTATGCATTATAAAAAGGCCCTAATGCATGTTATGAGCGGCGTATGCATGAAAATGTTATGCATTCCATACTACATGACATTATCATGCAACGAAAAAGAAACGTGCTAGTCGCATTCACATGGTAGGTTATGCATCCCATACTACATAACCCTCACATGTTGCCCATATGATGGATCCATATACAGACACATATTATGCATCCCATACTACATAATATGCCCCGTATACTTCATGTTATGCTATGAGTGTAGTGTTCGTGCTTCAGCCAAGACGTGCTGATGACATATCGGTGTGTATATGATATGATGCTAAACACCTAACACCAACAAGGAAAGGTTGCCTGACAAATTGTCAAGAAACCTTCATATGATACCAACTGTCACAACCCGCATTTTCACCGCATAAAAAGCTTATCAGAGTAAGGGAAAATGCGCGTCATGATGTCACGTCAGCAGGGGATAACTGCGGACGCTCAGGCAGACACCAAACTAATCATGAAGAAAGATTCTTTTTAAGTTATTTTAAGGAAATCAGTTAAGTGCAGTAGTTAGCCGTATCCCTCGGCTTAGTGGCTCATCTAGTCTACGAATAAAAATATATTATACGCTGCGGAAAAATACTTGATTAGATTAACTCAAACATCCTACATGAGTAAAAACGTCCCTAAAGGACAACTCATGTTATGCAAAACTCTAAATTTATTATAGTAGGAAAGATAGTTTTTACGGTCGCTAAAAATAACAAGTTAGAGTTTCAAATTATGCAATGCATAAAGTAATAGTAATAGATTTTATAGTTGAAAATACCTAACATGCAATCCTAGCATAAATCCTCCCAGAGAACAAGTAATCCACATCCATATTTAAAGAAATGAGCAGCTAGCAAGTATCAAACAACTAACAATTCAGTGGGCGCCAACAAACTGACACGAACCTACGAACAAAAGTATGTCTGAACTAGTAAAACTAAACAAACAACAAACTACCTCGCTAAGACGAGGCAACAACCACGGCCAACACTGCCGCCCAGAAAACTCCAAAACCAGTACTGCTAACTGCTACTGCTCTGAACCTGAGACATTCCAAAGACAGAACACCTCAGCAAGAAGGTACAAATGGTGACAGGAAAAATAATAAGCCAAAATAAACAAAGGTCAACAGGGGTACCAACCCAAGACCAAAAACAATGAAGTAAAGTCAAAAGAAAACAGAGCATCAACAAGAAAAGAACTCCTATGTGATTTGTCATGTTCCACAAGGGTACACTAGACGCACAAGGCTATAAGGTGACTACATGAATATTTCACAAGAAAGAAAAAAACAAAACCTTTATTAGGCACCTGTGGTCGACTCTACCCAAAAATACGGCAAAGTGGTCACTCTTGGACACACCACCCAAAAATACGGGCGAGGTGGTCACTCTTGGACACACCACCCAAAAACAAAACGAATATATAATCCGTCTAACTGCGAGGGAGTCTCATACTCTCCACCATACACCGTAGACATCCAAAAACCAGGTAGACTTCCACATGACACTAATGAAGGTAACAAATACTGTGGAGGTGGAATCGTCCACTAACTCCCGCATTCAAGAAACCCAAAGAAACCATAACACAAATATCTTGAGATTTCGGATCGATAGGTTCTACTTGACATTACCGAACTCAAGACGCGGTTGATCAACCTCTAGGAGCAATTTACAGTCCTAGATAAATTCTAACGCGTTTAAAGCGAAAGCTAAGGCATACATAGACATCATTAAGATGCATCGGGAATGATTAACCAAAATAAGACAAAATCGGGCTTTCCAAGACAAAACCTTACCACAACAAAGGATCGTTGAAACGATTAAACATAACAGTGATTTGGAAGAATAAGCGCAGAAAATTTTAAAGAACATGAAAGTATAGCCGTTACCATCAGATCGGACAAAGAGAAACGAGGGGAAACCACCACTTGCCTTGGTTTTACTGGAAAAGTCCTCTGAATCGCTCCACGTCGTAGATCGGGGCAAAAGGCTGTGAGAGGAGTTGAAATCTAGACAAAAATGGTCGAAAAGGGGGTTAGGGCCGAAAAACCCTAACGAGAAATCTCAAGGAACGGGGAAGAAATTACCACGATGGTGTAGCTCACGACAAGGGCTTACTGGATCTACAATCGGTTTGCGAATTCGAGCACCGGAGCACCGTCGACAGCCACCGGAAGAAAATAAGGACGAACAACCTCTTTCTCGCTCACGCCGCTCTGGTTTGGGAGGAAAAAGAAGAATCGGAGAAGATGAAGAAGGTATTTATACTAAAGGTGATAACAGGAAGAACAAACAAATAAATTGTGTTCAGCTGAACCGATTTTCCCGAGATAGAAGGAAAGGATGACTCGAGTACTAAGGGAATTACACGAGTACTGCACGAGGATTACTCGAGCACTAAGGCACATACTCAAGTACTGCACGGGGATAACTCGAGTACAAGGGCACTTACTCGAGTACAGCAAACGGGAACTACTCAAGTACAAGGACACTTACTCGAGTACAGCAAGGGGGAACTACTCGAGTACAAGGGAGGAAAAAATTACTCGAGTGCTAAAGGAAGACAACTCCGTTCGATTATTGGTCGAGCTCAGCTCGACGATCGTCAAGCTCCAAACAGCACCCAGAAAAAAAAAACCACAATTGTCGATCGTCGACCTCCAAACAACGCCAAGAAAAGAAACACAATCGTCGAGCTCCGCTCGACGATCGTCGAACTTCGAACAGCGCCAAGAAAAAAAACACAATCGTTGAGCTCCGCTCGACGATCGTCGAACTCCGAACAGCGCCAGAAAAAGAAACACAATCGTCGAGCTCCGCTCGACGATCGTCGAACTCCGAACAGTGCCAGAAAAAGAAACACAATCGTCGAGCTCCGCTCGACGATCGTCGAACTCCGAACAGCACCCAGAAAAGAAACGAAATAAGGTTGTGTTCGACGAAAACCCACACCTTCAGGAGGGCTTCCCGAGAATCAAAACAAGCTCAAGGCATAAATATAGAAATTGCCATGTTCAGATAGTTGAACATGGAAATATGAGATCCAAACAGAGGCTCAACGTGCCGAATTAAACGTAACTCGCACCGTAGGCAAACACTAACGCTACGAACACAACAACGAAGTCAAAACCAGAATCCGACGAGCCATTCTCGAGATATAATATTTTTTTCAAAGCTTACGACCAACATAAACAAAACCCAAAACTTCGATCGCGCGCCGAGACTCCAAAAATGCTCGGGTTGCGACGAAACTGGACGAGCACGTCCAAAACTACTCAAATCCAACACTCGACGTTAAAAGTAACGCCACGACGTCATAAATCTGACGTTGCCCAAACAAATAAAATCATCGAAAAATCGGGGGCGTTACATTTGTGACGACCCGGACAGCCAGCGAAATGGCGCCGAAGACTCCCTGCCGCGAGTCCAGAACGCCCTCGGCGACTCGCGGTTTAGAACTCCAGAGAACCGCCCCCGGGACCCATCACCCCCCCTTTGGGACCCTAAGGCTGGATTCACGGAGGCTGAACTCGCTAGTTCGCCCCCTTCCCCTCAGTGGCCTGTCGGGACCGTGGGGGCAGGTACCGAAACCATCCCCGTTATGGGCTTCAACCTCCTTTCGCCAGAGACAAGCTGCCCAGGCCGCGGTAAGAATCTGAGATTGGTCACCCCGCGCACTTTCTTGGAGGTGTCGAGCTCGTCAGGTAAGTTGGCCTCTATTTCTTGTCCTATGGTTTTCCGGGACACTCCCCCCATACTGATGCTTCTGTCTTCGCAGCTCTTCCCAGCCAATCCGCGGCCGTAGAATCTTCACGGACAGCCCACTATTCCCCCTCCCCTCCCCGAGCTCGCTCGACTCCTATCTAGGTCCTGAAGTGGTGAACGATGAGCTGACGAGGAGGGAGATCGTGCTCTTCAAGATGCTCATGCGCGAGGTGCAGAAGGTCAATGAGGCGCTGCAGCGCGACTACGTGCGGCTCGCGGATAAAGTGAGGAGCAACCCGGCTGGCGAGATGATGCCCCCTCCCAGCTAATGGACGAGATCGACGAGGGCCTCTCAGCGGTGTAGAGAAACTCGGGACGGATTCACGAGCTTCTCCGCTCGCGGCAGTCTGGGGGGCGGGGGATGCGAGGCTGAGGTAGATAGAAAACGGCTCCATTGCCGAGCCGATGCTTTTAAGCAGAAAGGGCAGAAGAATATGGTGTTAAATTTTCTCAAAGTGGTCAGCAAGATAGTCTAAAGCCAAATGAATATTCTCAGAACTATCCAGTTAACACCTTGATCATGCGGAAGCACAGAGAGCAAGCTTAACACCAACCACAAATGGAAGAATAAGCAGTTCTAATATTCATTCACACTTCTTTACAAGGCAAGGTATATATAGCGAGACATGATTTCGCTAGTACACAAGCTACAAACAGAAAACACAAAACAAGCCGGGCGGACAACACTAGAGACCGCTGAGACCGCCCAGTCCGCCAAGGTCGCCGAAGCCGCCCGAGCTAAAGCTGCTACACGCCGAATAGCACATGGAGTCTGCCGAGACCGCGAGGTCGCGCGGACACACCGTTATACGCTGCCTGCTGATGAACTGAAGAACAGACCGCCTACCCGCCTGAGACCGGCGGACAGGTTATTGGAACTTGGAAAAGCTGAAGCAGAGAACCACTGACAAGCCACAAACGCGACCGGTTGAGACCGCAGAGACCGCACACTTCAATGCCAAACTCCTGGCTCCTTGAAGCTAGCCGCGCGACCTGCACACAGCAAACCGTCAGCTCTACTTAACCCGCACGGACAGAAAACCGCAGACCGCAACACTTGACCAAGCCCAACTTACTGTTCACTCAGTTACTGTAGAAGTGCCGGTGGGGTTCTATTTATAGGCGAGGTGAGGAGTGTGGTCACCACCCTAGTGAATAGAATCACTACCCCAGCCCGCGCACTAGCAAAACATCCGTCCGCTGAGTTCGCAAAGAGTTAGCCGGATTCCAAGAAAATCGCCAGGAGCAAGACACAGATGTTCACTACTAGGCAGCCTTGCACCAGACCGCCCACACTATGCGGACAAGATACAGTCCGCAAACAACATCACACATGGACAGGCACAACACCTTCAGCGACAGTCCACACACAAAAGAGGCAGTCTGCATAGCACAAGACCAACGCCTCCATCCGCCACAAGTCCACGACCAAAGGCAGTCCGCCCGGTCAATAGGGGACTTGGCGGATACTGTGGACACACTAGACTTGTCACAGAATGTGACCAAGTGCAGTAAAACACCAAAGGGCCTAGCACAAGCTCGACGGACAAGGCACAATCCGCCAACACCCAAAGCAGATCGCCAACACTCCACCAGAGTAAGGTAGAGTCTGCAAGCTATACTCGCACAGCTGCCTAGACAAACGGCCAACTGCCGGACTCCGACACCAGTCCGCGCAGTCCTCCACAGCAGCTAGCACCTGTTGTACCACCAGAGCTCGGCAAGGGCCACAACCAAACTCCAAGGCCAGTTTGCAAAGCCTCTTGCGGATAGAACACCCAATCCGCCGGTTAACACAAGCTTGTACCACCACAGCCGCTGAACAAAGCACTGCCTACAGCCCGCAAACCGCAGTCCGCTCAGTCCGTTTTGCCAGAAGCCCGACATCCTTGGCCATAGGCCAACCAGGCCGCACAACAGACCGATCAAGCCGCACACCAGGCCGCACAGGCCGCTCCTCAAGAACAGCCAAGCCAAGGTACCCAGACCGCAACCAGCAGTCCGCCCAGGCCGCGGACTCAGACCGTTCAGGCCGCACATTCCGCCCGGCCTGCCCATCACCCACTTCCACTTCACAAATTTCAACACTCTCCCTTGAAGTGAGAAGTGGTGATCAAGCCCAACAAGCTACGTAACCGCTGAAAATGCCCCTTCGACAGCAGGTTTGTGAAGATGTCAGCAAGATTATCTTCACTCCGAACATGCCCGACCAGAAGAGATCCCTCCAACACCTTCTCCCTTATGAAGTGGTGCTCGATCTCAATATGCTTGGTCCTTGTGTGACACACTGGATTGTTTACCAGTTTGAGAGCACTCTCATTGTCACCCCAGAGCAAAGTAGGCCCTTGCACTTCTTCATGAACATCCTCTACAAGCCTCCGCAACCAGATAGCTTCCCGAGCAGCCAAGGCTGAAGCCTTATACTCAGCTTCTGTAGTAGACACAGACATAAAATCCTGCTTCTTGCTACACCACGAAATGCACACTGATCCACAAGTGAACACATAACCCGATGTTGATCTCCGATCATCCGAGTCACCACCATAGTCAGCATCCGTGCATCCAAGCAAAGCAAAGTCCGCATCTCTACTATAGAGGAGTCCCATATCAGAAGTTGTCTTGACATACTTCAAAATGTTCTTTGCCGCCACCAGATGAGACTTCCTTGGTTCAGCCATAAACCGACTTACTCGGCCAACAACATAAGCAATGTCTGGCCTTGTAATCATCACGTAGATCAAGCTCCCTACAAGAGCCCTGAACACCAAGGGATCAGGAAGAATCCTTCCTTCATCTCGTCGAAGCTTCAACCCATATTACAGTGGAGTAGAGCAACTCTTCCCTTCGCCTATGCCAAATCGACTAACAATGCGATCCGTATATCCCTTCTGGAGAATAAGAACCCCGCACTCCTTCCTCTCCACTTCAAGACCGAGAAAGTGATGAAGCTCTCCCAAGTCTTTCATCTCGAAGCATATAGCCAGCTCAGCCTTGAGCCTAGCTACTTCCTCCTCCAAATTTTCTATGACGATCATATCATCCACATATAACAGGACTAAGACTTGAAGCTCCCCCTTCTTCTTGACGAACAAGCTAGAATCCGAGTTGGAAGCAAGATAACCGCATAATTGCAAATACTCTGCTATCTTCCCATACCAAGCTCTAGGAGCTTGCTTCAACCCGTAGAGAGCCTTCTTGAGCTTGCAGACATAGTCCAGATGAACTTCAGAAACAAATCCAAGTGGCTGATACATGAAGATGTCCTTGTCAATCTCTCCGTAAAGAAAAGCGTTCTTCACATCAAGCTGCCACATCCTCCATCCCTTGCAAGCAGCCAAGGCGATCACCACTCTAACCGAAGTCATCTTTGCAACCAGACTAAATGTCTCCTCATAGTCTTCTTCATACTGCTGTGAGAATACTCGAGCAACCAGGTGAGCTTTGTATCTATCAATGCTCCCATCAGCCTTCTTCTTCAACTTAAACACTCACTTGCAAGTTACTGAAGTAATGCCATCAACCTTGGGCACAAGATCTCAGGTTTCATTCTTCTTGAGAGCAGCAATCTCTTTCTTCATGACATCATCTCACTCCTTGATTCCAGTGGCCTCATTGAAGTTTACAGGCTCTCGCTCATCCAGAGGACCTGCAAAGAAGCAGGAGACAAAGCTCGCTGCATTCACATCACAGTATCGAGCAGGTGGCTTCACAACCCTCTTCGATCTTCGAAGAGATTGCTCCTCGCTCACTACCTCTGTTGCTTCTTCAGGCTCTGCTACACCTTCAGGCAAGCTTTGAGCAATGCTCCCCTTGCTCCCTGAGCCAGAAGCCTCAACACCAGAACTTGAAGCAACATGAGCTGCTGGTGAAACAACAAGCTCCTCTTCTAGAACTTCAGCAGCCACCTTATGCTCTTCATCAACCTTGCTTTCTGAAAGCTCAACCGAGCTTCCTCCATACGACGTCAGTTCACCAGAGACCACATCTCTTGATACAACAAACTTCTTCGTCGCAGGATCCATGCATTTTTATCCCTTCTTCCGCTCATCATAGCCAACAAAGATAAGCTTCCTTGCCTTTGCATCCAGCTTGGTCCTTGAAGCATACGGGATATGCATATAACAAGTTGATCTGAACACCCGAAGGTATTCCACACTGGGCTTCTCCTTCAGCAACAACTCAAAAGGTGTATTCATGTTGATCGGGCTGAGCGGCATCCGATTGATGACATAAGAAGCACAAGACATCCCCTCCGCCCAGAAGGACCTAGGAATGTCTTTCACATGAAGCCAACATTTGCAAGGTTCCATCAGATGACGGATCTTCCGCTCCGCTACTCCATTTTGTTGTGGAGTGTGAGCACAAGTAAGCTCTCTATGGATCCCGTGCTTCCTGCAGAAGTTAGAAAATTCGGAGGAGACAAACTCACCACCGTTGTCTTTTCTAAGCTTCTTAATCTGCAAGCCAAGCCGACCCTCCACCAACTCCTTGAACTCCACAAACAAATAGAAGGCTTCACACTTCTCTTTCAAGAAATAAACCCAACTGTATCTTGAGTAGTCATCAATCAGCACAAGCACGTATCTGCTTCCACCAAGGCTAGCAGTGGTGGTTGGTCCCATCAAGTCTCCATGGATACACTCCAATGGTCTCTTGCTCCTCGTTTGTGATTTATCAAATGGAAGGCGATGAGCCTTACCGTACTGACATCCCGCGCAAACGTGACCGTCGCCAAATGAAGACAGCTTAGGTAAGCCTCTTACAAGGCTTCTGTTAGCCATAGCCTTTAGCTTATGCATTCATACATGCCCCAGCCTCTCGTGCCATATAACAGCGCTATCATTTGCTCTCATCCGATCAACATAAGAGTTCGTTGCAAAAACAAACAAGTTCTTCACTCTCCTCCCAACATGAGAAACATCAGCCTTAACTGTTGATACTTTACGAAGGAATTTCACTTCTGTTGGCCCAAACAGAACGTGATAACCTACGTCGACTGCATTGGTCACAGAGAAGAGGTTCTTCTTCATGCCCGGTACGTGATACACACTCCTTAACGTGAGTGGCCCCTTATCACTACCCAAAGACACAACCCCTCCTTCTCTACTGCATAAACAGTATTATCAGCAGTTATAATAGCTTCATTATCTGAGTAAGCTTGCAGAGAAGAGAACTTCGACTTGTCTCCGATGAGGTGATGACCACAGCCGGAGTCCACGATCCAATCGTCGTTGAAGTCGACAGCGGATAAGGCACGGAAACAAGTGCCCGTCATGAAGGCTCCGCCCCATCAAGTTTCCTCACTCTTAGAGCAAGCTTCCTCCTTGCCTGCAGCATGCCCAGGCTGCAATTTGACCTTGCAGTCACGCTTGAAGTGACCCCGCTGATGACACCTGTAACACTTCAGGTGCTTCTTCCAATCTTTCTTATGAGCAGCGCTCCTCTCTGACTGATAAGAAGTTGAAGGCTCATTTTTAGCAGCAGTCTTCTTATTCTTCCCTTCCCATCCCTTCTTCTTCTTGCCTGAGAAAATCACTGCCTTTCTGATTGACATTGACTCCAGTCATCTGCCTTGCCAAACTTTCCAGCGAAGCAAGCAGGTTCTCAAGCTCCAGCAGAGATGGCTGAGTAGCCCAGCCTTGAACAGATGTCACAAAGGCAACATACTCCTTCCGCAAATCGCGTTATTGTGCTTTTTCATATTTAGCCTCAGAGATAGGCTCATCAGGATCAAGTGCTGACAACTCAGCACACAAGCTCTTCATCTTCAGAAAGAACTTTGAGATGGTCAGGTCTCCTTGAGTTGTCCTAGCCAACTCATTCTCCAGAAACTGAAGTCTAATCACATTCTTCCTATTGAACAACTCATCAATAGTTGTCCAAATATCAGTAGCAGACTCACATGCAATGATGTGATCAAACAGTTCTGGTGACACGGCCCTCTTGAGAACAAACTCCGCTTTTGCATTTTTTTTTCTCCAGAGCCTCACCTGCTCAGCAGTACCAAACACAGCAGTTATTTCCTGTCTGTCGTCACCTCCGACGACCTCCCATAGCTCCTCGCCCAAAAGGTAACTCTTCATGCACGACTTCCACTTCTTAAAGTTAGTCGGTGTTAAGAGTTCAATACTTATACCTCTTGCATAGCTAACTTCCATTGCAACAACTATTGGTTAAGCTTCCAGCAAGCACAGAGCAACAACACAGGTTGATCACCGCTCAAGCACAGAGCAACAATACAAGTTGAACACCGCTCAAGCAACTGAACCTAGCTCTGATACTATGTTAAATTTTCTCAAAGTGGTCAGCAAGATAGCCTAAAGCCAAATGAATATTCTCAGAACTATCCAGTTAACACCTTGATCATGTGGAAGCCCAGAGAGCAAGCTTAACACCAACCACAAATGGAAGAACAAGCAGGCCGAATATTCATTCACACTTCTTTACAAGGCAAGGTATACATAGCGAGACATGATTTCGCTAGTACACAAGCTACAAACAAAAATCACAAAACAAGCCGGGCGAACAGCACTGGAGACCGCTGAGACCGCCCAGTCCGCCAAGGTCACCGAAGCCGCCCGAGCTGAAGCTGCTACACGCCAAATAGCATACGGAGTTCGCCGAGACCGCGAGGTCGCTTGGACACACTGTTATACGTTGCTTGCTGATGAACTGAAGAACAGACCGCCTACCTGCCTGAGACCGGCGGACATGTTATTGGAACTTGGAAAAGCTGAAGCAGAGAACCACTGACAAGCCGCAGACGCGACCAGCTGAGACCGCAGAGACCGCACACTTCAATGCCAAACTCCTGGCTCCTTGAATCTAGTCGCGCGACCTACACACAACAAACCGTCAACTCTACTTAACCCGCACGGATAGAAAACCGCAGACCGCAACACTTGACCAAGCCCAGCTTACTGTTCACTCAATTACTGTAGACATGCCGGTGGGAGGGGGGTTCTATTTATAGGCGAGGTAAGGAGTGTGGTCACCACCCTAGTGAATAGAATCACCACCCCAGCCCGCGCATTAGCAAAACATCCGTCCGCTGAGTCCGCAAAGACTTAGCCGGATTCCAAGAAAACCGCCAGGAGCAAGACACAGATGTTCACTACTAGGCGGCCTTGCACCAGACCGCACACACTATGCAGACAAGATACAGTCCGCACAGTCCGCAAACAACATCACACATGGATAGACACAACCCCTTCAGCGACAGTCTGCACACAAAAGAGGTAGGCCGCATAACACAAGACCAGCGCCTCCATCCGCCATAAGTCCACGACCAAAGGTAGTCCACCCGGTCAACAGCGGACTTGGCGGATATTGTGGACACACTGGACTTGTCACAGAATGTGACCAAGTCAGTAAAACACCAAAGGGCCTAGCGCGAGCTCGGTGGACAAGGCCCATTCCGCCAACACCCAAAGCAGATCGCCAACACTCCACCAGAGTAAGGCAGAGTCCGCAAGCTATACTCGCACAGCTGCCCAGACAAACGACCAACTGCCGGACTCCGACACCAGTCCGCGCAGTCCTCCACAGCAGCTAGCACCTGCTGTACCACCAGAGCTCGGCAAGGGCCACAACCAATCTCCAAGGCCAGTCCGCAACAGCAGACACCGCGGACTTGCCAGTCCGTAAAGCCTCTCGCGAATAGAACACCCAATCCACTGGTTAACACAAGCTTGCACAACCACGGCCGCTGATCAAAGCACTGCCTACAGCCCGCAAACCACAGTCTTCTCAGTCCGTTTCGCCAGAAGCTCGACATACTTGACCATAAGCCAACCAAGCCGCATAACAGACCGATCAAGCCGCACACCAGGCCGCACAGGCCGCTCCTCAAGAACAGCCAAGCCAAGGTACCCAGACCACAACCAGCAGTCCTCCCAGGCCGCGAACTCAGACCGCTCAGGCCGCACAGTCCGCCCGGCCTGCCCATCACCCACTTCCACTTCACAAATTTCAACATATGGCTAAGACAAAAACGTTGAGTGAGATATATACACTCAACGCTCTCAACAGAGCTGAAATATTTCTAAGTCCAAATTCGTTGAGTATGACCTATTCACTCAACGTCACTCAACGCCTAACAGAGCTGAAGAAAATTTTAAGTCCAGAATCGTTGAGTATTGCTTATCCACTTTTCGTCGAGCTGAGATCTGAGTTCGTCGAACTGAGTTCAGAGTTCGTCGAACTCAGCTTTCACCTTTTCGTCGAGCTGAGCTCTGAGTTCGTTGAATTGAGTTCAGAGTTCGTCGACCTCAGCTTTCAATTTTTCGTCGAGCTGAGCTCTGGGTTCGTCGAACTGAGTTTTGAGTTCGTCAAACTGAGGATTTCTGGAATGATGCTTGGTTTTGCTAAGTCCAGAATTATGCTCACGTCAGCAAAGTCAAAAAGTCAACGAATTTCAAATTTGTTATTTAAATGATGCAAATCGACATTAATGTCGTCGTCAGTCTACAATGAATCTCAATTTGATTAAGCTGAGGTTTTAACCGCCGTTAAAACTGGGACACGTGTCAATCATCCCGCAAATCGACGAGATTATAAATAGCAGCTGAGATCGAGATCAAATTAACTTTTCTGATTAACATTAATTCATTCTGAAAACGAGAAGCGGGAGTTCGTCGTCTTTATCTGCTATCGTTGAATTGAGTTCAGAGTTCGCTGGTGCAATCAACATCTGCTACAGCAAGTACATACGATATCTCTGAGGAAGACAAATTAGGCTAGGCAAGCCCTAGCTGAAATTGCTTCACGATTCAATCTGAGCCAAATCCGAAGATCATTTTCTGAATCGAAGAAGAAGAAGATATTTGTGCCAGTTTCTGACTGGACAGAAGGATAAGGCAGAGGAATTGCAATCTGCCGTACATGTTAGTTGTTTAAAGATCATCTTCTCCTCTTTCGTTAGCAAGAACAGAATCAAGATTTTGAGGAATTTCCAGCACAAGCCGCAGACCATTGAAGATCAATTTTCTTGTTGCTGGGAAGCAGATAGGGCTGAGATTTTCTTAGCCCGGGAAGAAATCGACTCAGGGAGCAATTTCTCTTGAGTCGAATCAACATTCCTCTTTCAAAAATTGTGGATCTGTGTTGAGGCCTAGATTGATTAGGCTGTGTTAGAGATCTGTGTGATCTTATTGTAAAGCCTAAATTATAAAGGCTGTGAGAAAGATCTGTGAGATCTGTGTTAGGGTCGTGGGCCTGTGATTGGATCCTTGTGTGGATCTGTGTGGGGCTGTTTCTCCCAGCCTGTGTTAAGGGCAGTTGTGCCTGTGTTTGGTAGTCAGGATATTACTGTGTGGAGGGCTGTGAGCCTGTGTTGTAAGTCTCAGTGGAGACAGACTAATCCGGAGGGATCGTGCTGTAATCTCTGAGGAGCCATAGTTTTTGGAGAAAAGCATTGTATAATATACTGTTAGAAAGGCGGAGAGGGACAGTGGATATACCCATATACTGGGGAACCACTATAAAATCGGGTGTGTTGTGTCTTGTGTTTTGCTGTGCCGAGTATTGTATTCTTGAAAGCTGAATTATGTATACACAGTAGGACATAAGTCATAGAAGATTTTAAAGAACTATAAAAGACTAGCTACCCTTGTAATCAAAGACTTTCACAAACGGCTCACCTGAATCACATCCTCACCAGGATGTGGTGGCACATCAGGAGGCTCAATAGGGGGGTCATCATAGAACTCGTCACTAGGGTCAAGGTCTTCTAGATTAGTACCATCGCAAGGGGTAGTGCCCTTATGAATAGGTGACATAGTCAATTCGAGATTAACACCAAACTCTGGGCTCTCGGTCGTGATGTGACTCAGGGCAATGATAACAAGAGTGTGACATAGACCTATACTTAGGAATGGATCTGTGGGTGCGGTGTCAGAAAATGGATCTGTAGTTGGGGTGCTAACTAACCCGGTGCATGACAGAGGAGGAGATGTGGGTGTGGGATTCAACACTACAGACTCAATAGGTCGCTCAGGCTCACTCTCAGTCGGGGTAACAAGAGGCGGGTCAGAAATAAGAGATAGGTCACTCACTGAGCTAAGCACCTCATTGGGGTGGGAGTAATCCACATCAGGTATCACTTCCGTCATGGCTGACAGGATAGTGGTAGCTGTCGTGGTGACCTCTGTA
>CM077152.1:32210597-32379685 GCA_039583875.1 Platanthera guangdongensis | reverse complement strand
CTTGGTGCATGCCTCACAGACCCTATGAGGAGGTGTGATCATAGGCAGCCCTTCCACCATCTTTGATCCAGACAACAACTTCAAGCCTGTGAACCCCAGATGCCCATCCGGTGGTGCCACAGCCAAGCTTCCTCTCTTCTTCTATTCCTCGCGAGACATGTCGTCTCCTTTACATCCATGCTCAAGGTGAAGAGACGGTTCGCTGTCATCTTTACCCTCACACTACTCTTTCCCATGACCGTCCTTCATGGCCAGGGTTGCCATCCCCGCAACAAGACCCGGTAGCCCTTCTCCACCAGCTGCCCAAGGCTTAGGATGTTACTCCTCAAGCCCGACACATAAAAGACGTCGTTGATGAGAACCTCCTTCCCACTCAACACGACCGCCACAACTCCCCTTCCTTCCACTGCAATCTTTGAGGCGCTCGCCGAAACTCACCTCACCACCATTTGGTTCAAGGCTCGTAAACAGCTCCCTCTCTCCGCACATGTGGTTGCTAGCTCGGTGTCTAAGTACCACACTCCATTCCTTCCGCCTCCAGCACTTGGACCGTAAGGAACATCATCGGTCACTCCCGTGTTGCTAGTCCTCTGCATAGTGGTTGGCCTCTCCTCCATTTCGAGGAGCCCAACAATCATAGCTCATGTGCCCAAACTTGCCACAGTTGTAGCATTGAGTCTGGGACATGTCTCTTCTACCTCCTCTTCCTTGGCCTCTGCCTTGGTCTCTTCCTCCTCTGTCTTGGCCTCTGCTTGGCCTCTTCCTCTACCTCCGGCGTTCCAATCTTGGTTCTGCTCAAACTCCTTCTGGTGGTGGTTGACTTCTCCTTGATCTCTACCACCTCTTCCTCCTCTACCTCTTCCTTGGTATCCACGCCACGCTGGCCACCACCTCTTCCTGAGCTCTCTCCGAAGTTCAGCTGAGTCTGGAGCGCTTTTTCCCAAGCCACTCACTTCTTCATCGTCTTGCACCATTCTGTACTAATGGGCTTGCAGGGAGCCTATCAATTCATCCGCCGTCATCACCGTGAGGTCCCTTCGATCTTCGATGGCCACCACCACGTGTCGGAACTTCTTTGACATAGAACGCAGGAGCTTCTCCATGAAGCTAACCTCGTCTATGGTCTCCCCATTTCTCTTCATCTCATTTGTGAGCGTCCGTAGACGGGTCCCGTAGTCGCCAACCTTCTCGACCCTTGCATCCTCATCATCTCATACTGGCCTCGGAGGGATTGCAACTTAACTTTCTTGGCCTGTGTCTACTCCCTGCATGGAGCGCTGCAAGATCTCCCATGCCTCCTTCGAAGTCTCGGCGTCCGAGATCTTTTCAAATGTAGCTTCATCTACACCTTGGTACAAAATGAACAATGCCTTCTTGTCCCTCTTCTTAGCTTCTCTCAGTGCTGTCCTCTGTGCGTTCGTCAACGCGGCTTCTGCTTCGGCAGTCAGCACTCCCACCATCCTCTACTACCTCCCACAACTCCTGGAGGCTAGTAGTACCTTCATCTGGATGCTCCAGTTCCCATAGTTGGTCTTCGTCAACTTGGGGTCTATTCCGCCCTCGGGCCACCCCCACGGCACTCCAAACTCCATCTCTTCCTACTTCAAACCTTCCGAGGGTCTCAACCTGCTGCTCTGATACCACTTGTTGGAAACGTGTATGGGCTCCTGCTGTCTCGAGAAACCTCTAAGTACACTGCGAGACCAACTTGGCGAGTCCGCCAAGTCGCGCGGCTTCACCCCGGCGAGACCGCTACAAACCGCGCGGGTCCTTCCCACTATAGGCGAGTACCACCTCGTGCGAGTGAGCTCCCGCCACCACTCGCGAACACAACCCAACGAGATCGCCTTCACCACCTCGCGCCTAAACCACCAGGCGAGCCTGCACCCCACTCGCGGCTTGACCGCCCAAATCGCGTGGCGAGATCGGTCTATCCGCGACCTGCTCCTGCGCGAGCTCCACCTGCGAGAGCTACCCCAACGAGAGCTCCCCCTGCCGAGATCACCAAAACGTGAGTCACACAAGGCCGCGAGCCCCCCTCTCGCTGCGTGCTCACCAGGCCGCGCGGCTTCTACTTCTAGTCGCCCGGACAGGAACCGCACCAGCGCTGCAGCGCTTCTCTCTCTAAACGGAACAGGAATATAGGAACTTCTCTCTCTATTTCATCAATCTTTGAAATGAACTAAAAAGGCCTATTTATAGGCAAAAGGAAAACTCTCCAACTAACCCTATTAATTACATCATTAACTCTCCATCATAATCTTGCATTAAAAAAACTTAATAATAAAAAACTTTAATTATAAAAAACTTTGACACTTTGACCAAGTCAAATTGTCAACCCAACAGGAACATGTTGGTGACTCCAAAGCTTTCTACCCTTCACGGTTATAAGAACCAATTATTGGAAGTCGAAGAAATTACATCAACAAAGTCACTCACACGGGGAAGCTGTGCAAAATGTTTTAGGGATAATGGATACAAAAGCTGTACAACCACACCATGCATACATGGAAGAAGACAGTCTGAAGACAGAGAGCTGAATCCTAAGTTAGCAAAGGGGGTGCCAAATAATGACGGAGCTTTTGTGGGCTGCTCAAGAAGGTTTATGATTACAGATGATCTTAACATTTCTATATTATCCGCTATATCTGCGGTAGTTAATGGTCAGAACTTGCCAATTTATGATGTGGTTGAAAAAGAAGTTTTTGTTGATAAGTACACGGTAAATTGGCTGCATTAACTTTTAATGTTACTGATTTTTTTTAACATAAACTTTTTATCTTGCACTTACCAACTTCCCTACTTTTTTAAATGCAGACTCGTTCATTGTTGAGTGCCATACTTGCCTCCAGGACAGTGTTAACTGATATTTTTGCTCCGAAACTAACATTGTGGAAAAGAAGCAAGTTAAGCTATGCATAGTTTGTGGTTATTTCCATTATTCACAGCACTGTTTGAGTTTTTACATAGGTTTTATGTTATGCTGGTCATCGTATTTTCTATTATGTTATGTTTGCATGGCATGTATATTTTTGGGATCAGTTTTAATCCAAAACTTACATGGTCATAGGTATGTGTATGTTATTAATCCAAGATGTGCATCCATTAACTAAGCTCCATGTGGTAGTGTAATGTGAATTTTTCATCCTTGGCATTGATTGCCACCTTAAGTTGGACTTCCGCACCACCTTGCACTGTTACATGAGCTTGAGATTCCACACAATGTTGTTGAATAAACGTTAAATGCTGTTTTTAATGAGGTTTTAAATGTAGAAGTTAGTGGAAAATAAAAGGTCAAGAGGTTTTTTGTAACTGAAAGGCCAAGGGGTGCGTTTTGAGTCTTATGGCAGTTTTAGCAAGGAAGGGTCAGAATTTATTGTTCTGTTTTAAAGCTGTTTTTAATATGAATTTTAAGAGTCTTGTTTAGGACTATAAATAGAGTACTATTCGGTTGTAAGAAAGTGTGGAAAGAAATAAAAAAGATAACTTTGATTAGTAGAAAAGAGCTTGTTTTTGTTTCTCTTCCTTCCACCAAAATAGTTATCAAAGTCTCTACAGATTGGTATCAGAGCCAATGGCGACTGTGACGGGTCAAATGCCATTACCACGACTGACGAAGGCAAACTACGAGAACTGGAGCATACAAATGAAGGCCTTGCTCGGGGCGCAAGATGCATGGGAGGTAGTTGAAGACGGTTATGTAGAGCCGGCTGCAAACACCAATCAGACGGCGAATCAGCTAAAGGAGTTAAAAGAAACACGTAAGAAAGACAAAACCGCTCTCTACTTCTTGTTCCGAGCCGTTGACGAGTCGGGCTTTGAGAAGATTGCCGGTGCAACTACTTCAAAAGAAGCATGGGACACTTTAGCAAAAGTGTTCAAAGGTGCCGACCGAGTCAAGCAAGTGCGTCTTCAAACTCTTCGTGGCGAGTTGGAGAGCATAAAGATGAAGGAGTCGGAAACTATATGACTACATCACGCGTGTACAAGTCATGGTGAACCAACTCACTCGTAATGGTGAAGATTTAACCGATGCGCGAATTGTGGAGAGGATTTTGAGATCATTAACCGACAGTTTTGAGAATGTGGTATGCGCGATAGAAGAGTCAAAGGACCTTGCGACGCTCACAGTCGACGAGCATGTCGGTTCTCTCGAGGCACACGAACAACGTAAGAAGAAAAAGGAGGAGACACTCGAGCAAGCACTTCAAACCAAGGCGTCAATCAAAGACGAAAAGTTACTCTATTCTCAAAACTTTCGAGGTAGAGGGCGTGGCCGTGGAGGTCGCAACAATGGTCGCGGTAGTGGAGGCCGCGGTCGAGGTGAATATGACGAGAAGAAGGGGCAGTCAAGCCAACAAAATTATCGAGGTAGAGGACGTGGTCGTGGGAGAGGCGGCCGGTCAAATCATTCAAATGTCGAATGCTGCAACTGCGGCAACCATGGGCACTACACAAAAGAGTGCAAATCAAATATCGAGTGCTATAATTGCGGTAAGTATGGGCACTATACAAAGGAATGCTATTCCGAGAAAAAGGTAGAAGAAAACGCGAATCTAGTCGCAGAAGAGGAGACAAGAGAAGATGGTGTACTCTTGATGGCCTACAAAGATACCGTTTCCAACAATGACACAGTATGGTATCTCGATACCGGCGCTAGTAACCACATGTGCGGGCACAAGCACCTATTCAAGGAGATGCGAGAGGTTGAAGATGGACATGTGTCGTTCGGAGACGCGTCAAAGATCCAAGTAAAAGGCCAAGGTACGATTTACTATTTACAAAAAGGTGGTACGGAAGGGTCAATCGAGAATGTTTATTATGTACCTGATCTTAAAAGCAATATTTTGAGCATGGGGCAACTCATGGAGAAGGGATACTCGGTATTCATGAAAAACCGGGTACTACAATTGAAAGACAATCAAGGGCATCTAGTTGCTCGAGTCGAGATGGGAAGAAATCGGATGTACAAACTGAATTTGAGAAGCATACGAGAAAAATGTTTGCAAGTCAATGTAGAAGACAAGGCGATGTTGTGGCATCTACGTTTTGGTCACCTTCATCATGGTGGTCTAAAAAGGTTAGCAAAGAAGAACATGGTGCACGGGCTGCCGGACATGGACTATGAGGGTAAATTTTGTGAAGAATGTGTGCTTGGCAAGCAAACGAGAACCTCGTTTCAAAAAGGGGCAGAATATCGAGCTAAACACATTCTCGAATTGATTCATACCGACATATGTGGACCAATCACCCCCGAATCTTTCAGCGGTAAAAGGTACCTCATTTCTTTTATCGATGATTTCTCGCGAAAAACTTGGGTTTATTTTTTGAAAGAAAAATCTGAGGCATTCGAGGTGTTCAAAATGTTCAAAGTAATGGTGGAGAAGGCAACTGGTAGACACATCAAAGTTGTACGATCCGATAGAGGCGGTGAGTATACTTCGATGGTTTTCATGGAGTATTGCGAGGAGCAAGGCATAAGGAGATTTTTAATCGCACCGTACTCTCCTCAACAAAACGGTGTGGCCGAGAGAAAGAATCGGACTATTCTCGACATGGTTCGATCGATGCTCAAGAGCAAGAAGATGCCGAAGGAATTCTGGGCAGAAGCCGTGCAATGTGCCATCTATGTACAGAATCGATGTCCGCATGTGAAGTTAGATGATCAAACACCACATGAGGCATGGAGCGGACAAAAGCCGACAGTTTCTCATCTCAAAGTGTTTGGTAGTGTGGCTTATGCACACGTACCAGATCAACAAAGAACGAAGCTCGAAGACAAAATCAAAAGGTATATTTTTATTGGATATGATGAGCAGACAAAAGGGTACAAGCTACCCGACCCAATAAGCAAGAAGGTGATGGTGAGTCGTGATGTGCGAGTAAATGAAGCAAGCGAGTGGGACTGGAATAATTTGAAGGAGGTAATCATCTAAGTTGGAGAATCATCAGTCGTTGCACCAACAAGCATACCAATAAACTCTGAAACTACCAATAATGAAGATGCACCACAACAACCCAAAATGCAAAGTTTGCAAGATTTGTATGATTCAACAAATGAGGTACACCTTGTATGTCTTTTGGCAGATGATGAAAATATCAGTTTTGAAGAGGCGGTGCGAGACAAGAAGTGGCAGACTGCCATGAACGAGGAGATTAAGGCGATTGACTGCAACAACACATGAGAGCAAGCAGAATTGTCGAAGGGAAGTCAGCCTATTGGTGTGAAGTGGGTGTTCAAGAAAAAGATGAATGCTCATGGAGAGATCGAACGGTACAAGGCGCGTCTTGTTGCGAAGGGATACAAGCAAAAGGCAGGGATCGACTATGACGAGGTATTTGCTCCTGTTGTAAGAATGGAGACAATCTGATTACTCATTTCACAAGCTGCTCAATTCAAATTGCCGATATTTCAAATGGATGTCAAGTCGGCATTCTTGAATGGTGTACTTGAAGAAGATGTCTATATCGAACAACCACCCGGGTATGTGAAAGTCGGAGAAGAGAATGTGCTAAAATTGAAAAAGGCGCTTTACGGGTTGAAGCAATCACCGCAGGCATGGAATACACGTATCGATTCATATTTCAAAGAAAACGGGTTCAAGCAATGTCCCTACGAGCATGCTTTTTACGTGAAGAAGAATGGAGGTAACGTGTTATTTGTTGCTCTTTACGTTGATGATCTCATTTTTATGGGTAACAATGATGAAATGATAGAAGATTTTAAGGGCACAATGACACGGGAATTTGAGATGACAGATTTGGGCTTGATGAAGTTTTTTCTTGGTTTGGAGGTTAGACAAGTAGAGACGGGTATTTTTATATCACAGGAAACATATACAAAAGAAATTTTGAAGAAGAACAAGATGACAAATTGCAATCCGGTATCAACTCCAATGGAGCCAGGTGCAAAACTCTCAAAGTTCGATGGAGGAGAATGTGTCGATGCGAGTAGATACCGAAGTTTGATAGGAAGCCTTCGCTATCTAACATGCACAAGGCCGGATATTTCATTAAGTGTCAGCATTGCAAGTCGGTTCATGGAGGAGCCGGTTCACTCACATTGGAAGGCGTTGAAGCGAATCCTACGATACATCCAAGGGACGGTGTCACTTGGGTTGTTCTACTCAAAAGCAGAAGATTACAAATTGGTTGGCTACTCCGACATCGATTGGTGTGGAGACATAGACGATCGAAAAAGTACCTCGGGATATGTGTTCTTTATGGGAGACACTGCATTTACTTGGCTTTCAAAAAAGCTACCGATCGTGACGCTCTCGACGTGTGAAGCTGAATATGTGGCGGCATCTTGGTATGTATGTCACGCAATATGGCTTAGAAATTTGTTGAGCAAGATGGAGCTAAAGCAACTAGGTGCAACCGTGATTCAAGTTGACAACAAATCGACAATTGAGTTGGCGAAGAATCCAGTGAACCATGAGAGAAGCAAACACATCGACGTTCGTTTTCATTTTATCCGAGATCATGTGAAGGAAGGAAGTGTGGAATTGGTGCATGTGGCAAGTCAGGATCAAGCTGCCGATATTTTTACAAAACCGCTACCGAAAATACTTCTTGACAAATGCAAGAAGATGATTGGCATGAAGGATGGTAGAAGCATTTAAAGTTTATGGGGGAGTTTTGTTGAATTAACGTTAAATGTTGTTTTTAATGATGTTTTAAATTTAGAAGTTAGTGGAAAATAAAAGATCAAGAGGTTTTTTGTAACTGAAAGGCCAAGGGGTGCGTTTTGAGTCTTATGGCAATAAAAGATCAAGAGGTTTTTTAAAAGCCGACAGTTTCTCATCTCAAAGTGTTCGGTAGTGTGGCTTATGCACACGTACCAGATCAACAAAGAACGAAGCTCGAAGACAAAAGCAAAAGGTATATTTTTATTGGATATGATGAGAAGATAAAAGGGTACAAGCTACCCGACCCAATAAGCAAGAAGGTGATGGTGAGTCGTGATGTGCGAGTAAATGAAGCAAGCGAGTGGGACTGGAATAATTTGTAGTACTCTATTTTATTTGCGTCACTTTTTATTTGTGTGATTTGTATGAACTTTGCAATTTTTTTGAGCGGAAAATTGCATAGTACTTTGATTTTTAAGCAACTCAATTTTTTTAAAAAAAAATAGCATAAACGAATTACTAGTTTTTAAATTGATGACTTGATTATGATTCGGCTAGATCCGGAACGGCTACCTTCTGGTACCGTAAAGAAGCCAACTACTGTAGAACTGGACCCTTTCGAGTAGTAAATCGGATTGGGCAAAATGCATATGAACTTGAGATGTCTTCCATTTGGGGAGCAAATCATGTTTTTAACGTAGTCAATCTGACTTAATTCTATGATTACTCGCACGAGTCTTTAGATTTTTTCATTGTTTTCTCCTCCATTTGATTCTTTTGGGTTGTTGAATGATGAAAAAATATGAAATTGATGATTGTTTGAGTTTTTGAGTCCTGTAGGCGTGATTTAGGTTTGCAGTTCGTGTGATTCCCGTTGAAGCTTCTGCTAGGTGTTAGCGTTTGCTTGTCGTTGCCTTCTGTGGAAGATGATGAACAACAAACATCTGATGTAATGTTAGGTGAATGTTGATGTTGGTGAACAGTATGAAGTTAATGAAGATAACAGTGCAAAATCGTTGTGTTGTTTTGATGCTGCCATAACAGTGATTTGTTGTGGGAAAAAGACTTGTAATTACTGTGCAATGGATTGCCTCCAATTTAGGTGTGACTAGGGAGAAAGATGTCGTGATTTTTGTTATTCCGATGAACGATATCCTCTGTGTTAGAAATAGGATTTAGTAGTGTGATTAGAGATTTCGTGGAGCCACTGCGAGTGTTTAAGATTTCGTGGAACCACTTCGAGTGTGAGAGCGAGTGAATTTTAGGTTTGTTAGTTTGTGGCTTCTTATATTGTTGATTGATTCTGTGGAACCACCCTGTGTGAGGGAGTGACTTAATTCCTTGGCGCCCGTGTGCGATAGCGGCCGACCTCGGAGTGGAGAACGAAGGTGACAAGGAGTTTCTCGCGTGATCGCCGTCGACTTTAAAATACGGAAGACGCCTCTTCCGTGGGTCATTGTTTATTTCTCCTTTCTTTGTGTGTGACTAAGTTTTCTCATTAGGATAATTAGATTCTTGTTGGGTATTCGCCCGAATTTTGTCAGCAAACGTTACGTCGAAAACTCCAAACGGAAACGTATTTGAAGTTCACGATTTCTGTTTGCTACGACAAGGGGAACGGAGGGAAGGTTGCGAACTTCCGTCCCCGGATTTAAATTGAACCATTATTTAAGAAAATACAATTTTGAAATAAAGAAGTAATTTTGTGCTTTCAAAAAAATTCCAAGTTACGTAATTTCTTAAGTGCTGCGCCCGCTCTAAAATTGGAAAATTAGTTATTCATCGCATGCATTTAGGGTTTCCTAGGGAAAAAGCCGACAGGCGCGCAAATCTTGCGCGTCGTCCTGCATCAAATTGGTATCAGAGAGAGGTTCCAAAAATTTCTAAGATTTGGGATCCGCTCTGCATGGAATAGGAACCCGCATATCATTTTAAATTTTTTCAAAAAAAGATTTTTTTTATTATTATTGCCTAATCATATATTGCATTTAATTTATGTATTAGTATGTATCTGCGTAGAGATATGACACGTCGCATTGAACGTGGCCAATCGAGCCAGGGGAATGCAGGGGAAGAACCACCCCGGTAGTTTATATCTTTCGTCCACCAAATGACGACATTTACTAAGAGTACCTGACAGATGTATGAAAAGTTAGAAAACCTTAAAGGTAGGGTTAGTAGATTAGAAATACCCACTCGAGCGTTAATGCCGCCTCAAATTCGAGATGAGCATTCGGTCTGTGCACATTGTGATGTTTCACGTCACTATGTAGAAAGATCTACATTTCGGAGGAATTCATTATATGAGGATCACAATTACACTTACACTCAATCCTATAGAGATCCGTCACGGAGATCGTTACGATACTTCGATGATTATACTCGAGCACCGTATAACACTTCCAGAGATCGTGTTGACCCATCAACACGTTCGCATTATGCTAGAGACGATCAGTACGATAACTATCGTCGATCTTATCCTCGTACTCGAGTGGATCAAACTGGTCCTTCGACACCTATTATGAGGATAGAATTCAGTATGACGTCCGTTATCGATATTATACGTCACCTTTATATGAGGAACCCGAGACTGCATATGTGCAACCACCATCACACGTCCGTAGGACTCACGATCATCCACAATCACGACATGATTATGATATGGACGATCGTCACGACCACACTCGTGAATCATATAGAGGTCACTCTCGTCAAGAGTGCATCACACCTAGTGATCCTCCTAGTGTTCCAAAGACGAATATGACGATAACCATTAAGGGTCAGCAAGAGTATTTCACTGCCCCTAGTAGGGAGACATCCCCCACTCTGTATGATGTTCTAATACAGGATGTGTGAAGTCAACCCCCATGTGAGTCTGCTCCACTAAGTGAACCCGCATTTGATTCGATATCTACTAGCTCTTTTTTGAGTGTAGATTCTTTGCACACTTCACCCGGTGGCTCATCGAGTCACATCACCACACCTGGTGGTGCACCAGTCACATCACCACACCCGATGGCGCATCGAGTCATATCACCACACCTAATGGCGCACCTAGTGACATTACAATCGGGAGTCGAGAGCTTAGTAGTGATCTCGAGGTAGTCACCCCTACCCTATCTGGGAGTATGACCCCTTCTGATGAGTTGCTTCCGGAGGACCATCACTCGACTGATGGGTCATTTGACGACCCTCCTATTGAGCCTCCAGATGAGTCACCTCGTCTTTATATGGATGAGCTTTATCTGAATAGTACACTTGCGAATTTTAAGACACGGATACCTGCTTCATTGTCTCACTTGATGTCGATAGTGCTTGGGTATAATCATCTAGTGACTCGCACTCTAGATGAGTTATGAAACTTACCACCTGTTGATCATCGTCTTCACGATGAGTTTTCATATGTCCCACCTGGTGAGCCTCATGATGCCTCACTTTCCCTTAGCACGTTTATTAAGATTGTCACACTTCTTGCACATTTATCTGAGAGTACTTCATATGTTGTTGGAGCCTACGTTTGCACGCGTCGCATTTGCCACGAATTTTACTATACCCCTCTCGGTGAACACCCAGATGAAAAACTTATGGATTCACAGCACATTTGAGATGTTTCCATCTTTAGTGACACAGTCGAGTTTGAGGGTGCACTCACTGATTCGTTGATACTTATCACCCGCACCTGTAGAGACAGTCCGCACACCATGTTGACACATCTGATCACTGATGTCTCTGATTTGCTCTTGAGTGTACATCGCCCCCGCGATGAATTCTTTTATGATTCGCCCTCTGAGCCTCCTGATCATGTAGCTCTCAGGAGTTGTCTTTGCTATCTGAAACCATTGGTTTGTGGCGTTAGTCGTATTAGTAGTTCATTTATTACATTTGCATGATTTGCATACAATTTTTTTTAGCGAAAAATTGCATAGTACTTTGATTTTTATGCAACTCAATTTTTTTTAAAAAAAGGAGCATAAACGAATTACTAGTTTTAAAATGGATGACCTAATTATGGTTCAGCTAGATCCGGAACGACTACCTTCTGGTACCGTAAAGAAGTCAACTACTGTAGAACTGGACCCTTTCGAGTTGTAAATCAGATTGAGCAAAATGCGTATGAATTTGAGATGTCTTCCGTTTGAGGAGCAAATCATGTTTTTAACGTAGCCAATCTGACTTAATTCTACGATTACTCGCCTGAGTATTTAGATTTTTTCCATTGTTTTCTCCTCCATTTGATTCTTCTGGGTTGTTGAATGATGAAAAAAAATGAAATTGATGATTGTTTGTGTTTTTGAGTCCTGTAGACATAATTTAGGTTTGCAATTCGTGTGATTCCTGTTGAAGCTTCTGTTAGGTGTTAGCGTTTGCTTGTTGTTGCCTTCTGTGGAAGATGATGAACAACAAACATTTGATGTAATGTTAGGTGAATGTTGATGTTGGTGAACAATTTGAGGTTAATGAATGCTGCTAGCGTTTTGTGTTTCTGATGATTAGGCTTTAAATGGTTGTGGATTTCTTGATAGGAGTTAGTGAAAATTGTGACAGAAAAGAAGATAACAATGCAAAATTGCTGTGCTGTTTTGATATTGCCAAAACAGTGATTTGTTGTGGGAAAAGACTTGTAATTACTGTGCAATGGATTGCCTCCCGTTTAGGTTTGATTAGGGAGAAGGATGTCGTGATTTCTGTTATTCCGATGAACGATATTCTCTGCGTTAGAAATAGGATTTAGTAGTGTGATTAGAGATATCGTGCAGTCACCGCGAGTGTTTAAGATTTCGTGTAACCACTTCGAGTGTGAGAGCGAGTGAATTTTAGGTTTGTTAGTTTGTGACTTCTTACATTGTTGAGTGATTCTGTGGAACCACCCCGTGCGAGAGAGTGACTTAATTCCTTGTTGCCCGGGTGCGATAGAGGCCGACCTCGGAGCGGAGAATGAAGGTGACAAGGAGTTCCTCGCGTGATCGTCGTTGACTTCGAAATACGGAAGACGCCTCTTCCGTGAGTAGTTGTTTCTTTCTCCTTCCTTTGTGCGTGACTAAGTTTTCTCATTAGGATAATTAGATTCTTGTTGGGTATTCGCCCGAATTTTGTCAGCAAACGCTACGTCGAAAACTTCAAACGGAAACGTATTTGGAGTTACACGATTTCTGTTTGCTACGACAAGAGGAACGGAGCGAAAGTTGCGAACTTCCGTCCCCGGATTTAAATTGAACCATTATTTAAGAAAATACATTTTTTGAAATAAAGAAGTAATTTTTTGCTTTTAAAAAAATTCCAAGTTGCGTAATTTCTTAAGTGTTGCGTCCGCTCTAAAATTGGAAAATTAGTTATTCATCACATGCATTTAGGGTTTCCTAGGGAAAAAGACAACAGGCGTGCAAACCCTACGCGTTGTCCTGCATCACCATTGCTCCACCTCATATCCACTTTCCCCTTCCCCGTTCAGCCCATCTTTCCGCCGGCTGCTTCACCCCTCCCCCCTTCTTCCCACCATACCTCCAGCTGACCGTGAGTCCACCCCACCTCCCCACCATGAGAAGTTCCACCGTGAACCCATTCCCACCTCCCCACCGTGAAGCCTTCTCTCATATTTGACTATTTACCCACCTCTAAAATTACCCTCATCCTGATTAAATCCGCCACCTGTAAGCCTCTCCCTAATTCTCATTTAATTAATCCAGGCACCCGGTTATTTTCACCATCCGTCAAGCCTACAAGTCTACAACCTTGGAAGCCCGCCAACAACTGCCTCGTCGCTGCTTACATATGTGAACTGTGGTAAAATCTCGTCGTCTACAGTCGTTTATTTTCAGCACTTATATTACGTTGGATTACTATTTTTATTTGCTATTAGTCTTGTTGTTGTGCTACTTGTGAAACATATTCTATGATCGCTTAAAATACTTGCACCTCAGTAGACGCTAATCGTACCGGCACCAGGCACCGCTGCGTGACATGAATGGTGGATATGTCCACCCACAAAACTCGGTAGGGATGGGGATGCGGCTCGGTTGTCAGTTGCGTCCTCTCAAGTAATTTCTTAGCAATAATGTTGATGCAACTCCCGCTATCAATAGCAAACTTGCAGGGGCCTCCTGCGCTCGGAAAATATGTTAAAAAGATAGTGGTATGGCGCCAATCCTCCTCCGCACGTGGGGTGTGGAGGATGCGTCGAAGGACTCCCACCTCTAGCGATCTCTCAACATCGCCCTCTCATCCATCCTTTACAACAACAGTAACCTCCTCAACGGCAACGTCCGCGGACTCACTACTGGGCTCGCCCAACTCTTCAATCAACAAATTTCCAGTAGGGCATTACGTTGTGAAATGCCCTCTGTCAGAATAACGATAACATTGGATGTCTCCAGACTTAGGGCCTCCGGGAGCAAGAGCTTTCCCTGTTGTGACTATGGGAGCGCAAGAGGTGGCAGTAGTCGTGGTTGGGTCCGACTTCCTAAATGGGGTGGTATCAGTTCTAATGGTGACCTGCCTCTGGCCCGCGCTGTGCAAATACTGCTCGTACTGAAGCGAAAGTTGGAAGACCTGCTCAACTGTTTCCATCCTATGGGGTATTAGTTCCCTTCGGATGTCAGCTCTAAGAACCGCACAAAGGCATGAAGTAGTAGCAATGGGATCCTCCATAGTATCGCTACGAACTACTAGTTCGTCGAATCATGACATGTAGTGTGCAACGGAGAGAGTCCCTTGCCGAATGCGTAAAGCTGATCTAACACCAGGTCTTAATATGAGAGCTTGTCCCTTTGCGGACCTTTACCAACTGCCTCGATGATTTGTAGGATAAGGTCCCCCCACATTAATTAACCTGGGCTTTACTCTCTGATTATATAGGCGTGCCACTTGTCCCTGGTACGCGGTGGTGCGCATGGCGACTGCATCCCTGATCTCTGAGATGAAATTAAGGTTTTATCTGAGAAACTCGTCGTTCTTCTCTGGATTGAAGTTAAGAATATGAGTGTTGGGGACGCCGATGTTGACGTGGATGATAGCTTCCGTCCCATAATAAAGATTGAACAGGGTTTCCTTGGTAGGGGTTTTCTCGGTAGTGTGGTAAGCCCATTGGGGAGCATGTCCACCCACTTCCCCCCAGCTTCTTCTAGCCAAGTCTTCAACCCTTTGAGGATGGTTCTATTAATCACTTCGATCTGCTCGTTTGTCTGTGGGTGCGCTATAGCGGTGTGGCGCAGGTTGATCTTCAAATCCTCACACTTTTTTTTGAATAACTTTCCCGTGAACTGAGTTCCATTATGAGCAATGATGGTGGCAGGGATCCCGAAGCGGCAGACGATGTTCTTCCAGACAAATTGCTTGGCGTTTTCTTCTATTATCTTGGTCAGGGGTTCAGCTTCCACCCACTTGGCAAAGTAGTCAATTGTCATGATGATGAACTTTCTTTGGCCTAACACTGCAGGTAGGGGACCAAGAAGGTTTATACCCCACTGCGCAAACAGCCATGCACCTTGAAGTGGTGCAAGTTCCACCTGTGGTTGATGAGAAATGTTGGCGTGAAGCTGACAGCTCTTGCATTTTTGAACGAATTCTGTTGCATCCTTCCTCATAGTCGGCCAGTAGAATCCTTGGCACAAAATCTTCCAAACCAAGGCCCTGCTACCCAGATGTTCTCCACAAACTTCTCCATGAACCTTCCGCAAGATATACTCTGCATTGGACTCTGATAGGCACTTTAAGTAAGGTCCAAAAAAAGATTTCTTAAACAGTTCTTTGTCAATGAGGGTGAAAGTTGCAGCTCGCATTTGCAAATGTCGTGCTTCTATGGGGTCTTCAAGAAGGTGTTCGTACTTAAGATAGGCTCACAGCAGGGCAACCCATGAAGATTCTGGTGCATCAATTGCAACTATGTCTCATTGTCCCTGGATGCTCGGGGCCACCACTTCTTCCACTAGCCGCCTTTAGGTTTGATAGCTGGAAGGAGATGTGCCCAACTTAGAGATCACATCTGCTCTGGAATTCTATTATCTGGGAATGTATACCACCTAGTACTGGGGGATCTTAACGAGAAGAGTGTTCACGAGCAAGACGTGTTGTGCCAACTAGTCGCTTTTTGCTTCGAAATCCCCCTCGACTTAGGAGGCAACAAGTTGATAATCAGTATGAATTGTCAAGTTCTTTACCCCGCAGTCGATGGCGAGCCTGAGACCGGCGACTAGGGTTTCGTACTCAGTAACGTTGTTTGTAGCTAGAAATTTCAGTCTGACGTCGTACTCCAAAGTAATCTCTTCTGGGCTGACAAGGAGTAGCCCTGCTCCAGCCCCCTCGGCTCCCGAGGCACCGTCGACATAGAGAGTCCAATAAGGAGATGAAGTGTCTTGCATAACCCTAGCCTCGGGAGGAAGGGTGTTTTCCACGAGGAAGTCAGCCAACACCTGAGACTTGATGACTGGCCGAGGCAGGAAGTGGATATCAAATTCTCCGAGCTCGACAACCCACTTCACTAATCTTCCAGATGCCCCGGCTTCTAAAGAATTGCACGGAGCAGGAGCTCGGTTAGTACCTTAATTGTATGAGCTTGGAAGTATGGTCGAAGCTTCCTTGCAGAGAAGACGAGGGCTAAAGCTGTTCTGTCTGCAACGGATGCCGAGTTTTGGTATTTGTGAGGATCTTACTGAGATAGTGGACTGGTCGCTGGATCCCCCTTCGTCTTTGACTAATAGTGAGCTTAGGGTCACTAAAGATATTGTCGGCTATAGATATGAAACCTTTCCTTGAAGGTGGCATTAGCCTATATATATAATAGAAAACAAAAATTTACGGTTACAAGGGCGAACTATCCTTCGAGAGGATGAAAACAAGAGTTTGGGCAAGGGGCATACCCCTTTCCCAAATAAAATCTGACACACAGGCCAAGTTCTCCACAAAATCAGCATCATAGTTGGCTCTTCGATCGATAAGAGAAATAATAGTCCTTGTGTAACACCCCAAATTTGATAGCAGAAAGTTTGTCACTATCGTTGGACGATACTGGGTATTGCCTGATGGCAATAGCGATGCCGAGTTCGACGAGCTGCACTCAACGCACTCAACGCGCTCGACGAATCGTCAAAATGATATCGCTGAGTGGCGACATTGGGTATCGCCATATGGCTATAGCGGTAAGCGTTGAGACGTCACTCGACGCTCTCAATGCACCCAACGCCGGAAAGCGTTGAGTGGCTTTATATCGCGGGCGACAGTTGATATCGCCGGGCGATAGTATCGCGTGGCGTGAGACACGTATCAGATTGGCTGTTAAGTGGCCAATAGGAGGTGGTTGACCTAGGTCAAAGCGATCAAAGCGGTGAAGTTGATATCGCTGAGTGGCAACAGTCGATATCGTCAGGCGATAGCGCCAAAGTTGACCGGTCAACTTAAATCCTGGACTTTGCTTTGTTTTGAATAGAGATTATGTGGTTGGGATTAATCCCGAATCCACTTAACCAGAGAAGAATAGGAAGGAGGTTTAATTCTCTTTCTTTCTCTCTCTCTTCATTTCTTCATGTTCCTTGGGTGAAAAGGAAGAAGAAGCTAAGGAAGTGCTGGGCTGAGCTTTGTGAGCTCGTTGAAGGAGATCTTGTGGTCGGAGGCCAGATCCGAAGATAAGTCCGCGAAGAAGAGAGTGACGTGCTCCTTTCCATCTGCGTATAAAGGCTTCGCCATGTCGCCGAAGAGAACTACAAGGGTAACGAATTTCTCCTGGACAAGTGACGTACTCAATATGCATATTTGCATGGATCACCTATCCAAAAGGTGGAAAAAGGGTGGATTCCACTGGGTAGATCGGTTTGATCCCCATATATTCCTGCATTTAGATCCGAAAATGTAAAATACGGAATAGGCATGCTATGAGAAGCCCATCTGAACAACTTGGTCTGGATTGGTGATGTTTAATTTGCGTGCCAGAGAAGACTCCGTGGATATGCGTGTGAAGTACGTGTGAAATCCGGGGTCTAGGGGTGTGCAGGATACTACATCAAAGTACTGAAAGCATTTCTAGGAAAACACCCAGAAAAGATCACAGTCTGGAGAACCGTTGATATCGTCGGGCGATAGTGAGTATCGTCAGGCGATAGCTCCTAGTGAGCTGGAATTTTGTGTGACCTGTCTTAAAGAGACCTGAGGGTCACTGTATTCAAAGCTGTGAGATTAAAGTGCCCAGCAATGGTGGGTACCAGCCTGAAATGGTAAAGAGCCGTGTGGCTTATGATGAGTGCCGTGGAGGCCAATTACTATGCCATCAAGTTAAGTACCTCTGAACGACTGGGTCGTCAAGTTAAGTACCTCTGAATGGGCAGTCGGTCATCAAGTTAAGTACCTCTAAACTACGTAGTCATCAAGTTAAGTGCCTCTGAATGACAAAGTTACAGTTACGTCATGGACCTTTGAATGGTGGTGGTACACGGGGGAGCCCGGTACACCAAAAATGTGCACTGTGTGCACAGAGCGTGTGGTCATTGGGCCAACGCCTGTGGTAAATGGTGCTTAAATGCACTTTGTTGTTGTCACTATATATATATATGCTATGTCTTGTTTGCAGGGATGGAGAAATGCTGCCCCGAGTAAGAGGTGAGATCGTTATAAATGGGTCAGCAAAATGCTGACCGTTGCTTTGTTTACCACGTTTTGGTGGACACGTTTGTGCAGGTGATGGAAAGCCAAGTGGAAAGTAGCGGGCTGAAGCTCATGTGCTGCAATTGGCTAGCCTTCGAAGCCCCAAAAGCGAATATTTATTGTTTTCATATGTGGTCGGCCTGCGTGCCGATGTATGAAATGACTTGTTGTATATGAAACAGTTGTAATAAAGTTACGGCCGAAACATGTGATGTAATATATGTGTATGTTATGTCATTCCTTTTGTGTAGTGGACATTCTCATTATGAGTGAGTTCTTATATTAAAATGTTTTCGCTAGAATGCTCTGTGGTAGGATGCATTTCTACTTGAACTTGGATTTGACAACAACTTGTAATCTCCTTACCTGTCCGTAGTATATGACGTCAGGCCCCGACTGGACATTCTGTCATATGCTATGCGACGGATGGGGGCGTTACAAAATTGGTATCAGATTCCGTTCTCGGTCTTTCTTATTTGAATTCGTGGTCGAATTTTTTTAAGGGGTGGTGAGCACGTGTATGTGCGCAACCATTATAACAATACTGAACCCATGAATGTCCACTTAGGAATAAAAATACACATATTTGGGGAACTTGTGCGTTCCTGGTATTGTCTTTTGTAATATTTTAGTTGCGTAATTGTGTGTTTCATGATTGTAGGCAACTAGAAGTAGTTAGGGGAAGCAAGAACCCCAGCATTCGATGAGGATTAATTCGCTAACTAAGGTGCCAACACCTCCTCCTTCGGTAGAGACGGTCTGGTTGATCGCTGATGTTGTCTTCGCAATGATCAAGGCCCAACATGAGGGACATCTAAAACCCTTTGTTCTGATGGTGAGTCCCATGCCGGTTGGTGTACTTGTGCAGATGGCAAGGGGAAGAGCATCGACACCGCCGTTGAATATGTGTCTGAGTCAAGGACCATACACGGTCGAGAAGTACTTTCATGCATTTGTTGTGCTGAGACAACATGCAGAGTTTGTGTTTGAGACCGAGGAGTCTAAGACCAACAGATTTTATGATGGTCTGCGCGATGAACTACGACATCTATTGGTGGGTCCAGAGTTACTTGGATTTTGTGCTTTGGTAATGACTGCTAGGTCTTTGGAAATGGATTTGACAAAGTTCAGGGCGAAGCAAGAGTTCAACGTGCTGAACTGTGCAAGTATTTCAAAATCAAACTCTTGTAAGTGGAAGAAAAAGTTATATCTGTTGGAATCAACCTCTTCTACAATCATGGGAACAAAAAAAGGTGTGATACATATGTTTGCTTTTCTTGTGGTAAGGTAGGACATCTTTCCCGAGAATGCCATGGTGATGCGCCAAGGACAACAAAAGCTAAGGCTGGAGCAGTTGCATGGCGAACTCCACGCACTTGCTGCTCGTGTGACAAAGAAGGACATATAGCCAGAGACTGCCGAAGTGGCCCTTAGATGACACCAAACAAAAAGGGAATGTTGAATGTATGTAGATAAATCACTGTAATTATGTACCGTACAGTTCCTAATAAGGAACGATGTATACAATACTTGTATAAACATGTTGTGATGAATGATCAAGAAGTCGTTTGATTAAGGCTTAATATATGCCATGTGTGCTCATTTTCGTATCACAGATAAGAGTGGAATGATATGGCCGTAGTGAAAAGAGTGAATATTGGTAGAAAGTGATATGTTAAGATGTTGTTATGATGTCATATCAGGACGTAGGAGCGTCTGTGCTGACAATAGTTGTGTTTGATGCGATCATAGGTATGGACTAGCTCTTGAAGTAGTGTACCGGTATAGATTACACCTTCACGGAAGTCACACTGGGAAAGATCACCGAATGAGGGACTAAGTTCGCTTATATGCGAGGATCGAGCAAGATATGGATGTCTGCTCTCCAAGTCATCAAACTTGTTCGGCTATGCACGAACTAATTCTTCATGCATATAGGGACCTTTAGGCTGAAGCCCGGTTGAGTGACACTCCTATTGTGTCAGCTTAGACAGATGTGTTTTCTAATGACCTCCACGGGTGATGTCCCCTCAGGAGACCAACGACACTATTGCGGTGGTGCCAGGTATGAAACCTGTAGCCCGCTCCCCATATCGAGAATAGCAAGAGGAGATGACAAAATGAATAGTTCAACTAGAAGAATTGCTAAGATAAGATTATTGGAAGTCCCATGGTGTCACCTTGAGGTGTACTGACCCCCTTTATGGAACAGAATAGAAGGACGGTAGCCTGCAACTATACATCAACTATATAGAATTGAATAAGCTGTCAGAGAAGAACATGTATCTGATTCCACAGAGTGATAACGTGTTCGATCAGCTAGTGAGATCAACCGTCTGCTCTAAGCTGGACTTAAGATCTGGCTATGATCAGTTAAGGATTCGAGAATGTGACATTCCCAGATAGTGTTTGGTACACGCTATGGTCATTACAAGTTCACGGTAATGCCGTTTGGGCTAACAAATGCACCATCGGTATTCATAGACCTAATGTACCGAACATTTTGAGAGTACATGGACTTATTTGTCATCATCTTTATTGACGACATTTTAGTGTACTCATTCTGAAGAAGATCATGCGAACCACGTACGAATGGTGTTGCGCACCCTGAAAAAGAACAAGCTCTATGTCACGTTATCAAAGTGCGATTTCTGGCTATCGTCGGTGGGTTTTTCTTGGCCATGCAGGTAGTGTTGTAGGAATGACAGTAAATCCTGCGAAGATAGTTACGATACAATAGTGACATGTGTTGTCTATTGTAGCTAAGTCATACATTCCTTAGACTTGTTGGCTACTGTTCGCGGATAGCCTTACCTCTCCCCATAATGACGAGGAAAGATCAAAAGTTCGTTTGGGCGTCGGAGTGCGCACGAGCTTTTGAAGAGCTAAAGAGTCGTTTGACCACGGTGCCTATTATAACGTCGCCTTGTGGTACGGACGACATTGAGATTTATAGTGATGCATCAGAGAGCAACTTAGGTTGTGTTCTTCTTCAGTTTGGAAAGGTGATTTTTTATGGCTCGCGCAAGTTGAAAGTGCATGAGCAGAACTATCTCGTCCACGACTTGAAGTTGGCGGCGGTGATATTTGCACTTAAGTTGTGGCGTCATTACCTATATGGCATGAAAGTTGACATCTTCACAGACCATAAGAGTATTAAGTACCTGCTGGATCAGAAGGATCTCAATATGCGACAACGGAGGTGGATGGAGTTCCTCGAGTACTACACCTTCCAGATTCATTATACTCCGAGAAGGAAAATATGGTCGCAGATGCCTTGAGTCGTAGGACTCCGACAAGGACAAATTGGTTACAGATGCATGATGAGCATCTAATCCAGGAGTTGGAGGCCTTAGACATCTCTTGTGTGGACAAGAATGCTACTACAAGTGCATGCCTGAACTGGACGAGGGTGCAGTATGACCTTGCAGACAGGGTTCGACGAACAACAGAACTTGATGAAAGTCTATAACAATATGCAGTAGATGGGTCAAATGACCAATTCTCCTAGGATGATGACCTTTTGCGGAAAGGTGATCGTTTGTGCGTCCCGAATATGGGTAAGCTAAGGGAAGAATTGATGTATGAAGCTCACTTTACGAAGTACTCAATTCACCCAGAGAGCACAAAGATGTACAAGGACATGAAAAAGCTGTTATGGTGGCCGGGTATGAAGAAAGATATAGCCCAATATGTGGCAAAATGTCAGACTTGTGCCTTGGTAAAAGCTGAATGCTAGAAGCCTGGAGATTTCCTGAAGTCGCTACTTATTCCAGAATGGAATTTTGATGACATTTCGATGAATTTTGTGCATGGTTTGTCGAGATCTCAACGTGGGAACGATTCTGTTTGGGTGATCGTGGACCGATTGACTAAAGTGTCTCACTTCATTCCAAAAAAGAGGTATGATTCAGTGGAAGTCTTGGATAAGCTTTATGTTGAGCAAATAGTACGATTGCACGATGTACCCCGTAGCATCGTCAGTGATCGAGATGGACGTTTTACTTCGAATGATTGGATCCTAATCCATCAACTGTTGGGGACAAAATTAAAGTTCAGTACGACCTTTCATCCTCAAACGGATGGCCAGACGAAGAGGACTAACAGAACAATGAAGGACATGCTCCGTAGGTGCACCCTGGATTTTGGAAAGAGGTGAGAAGACCATCTCTATATGGTAGTGTTTGCCTACAATAATAACTATCAAGCTACTATCAACATGACGCCTTTTGAAGCTTTATATGGTAGGAAGTGTCATACATCATTAGCTTGGTCGGAAACAGGTGAGTCTAAGTTATATAAGTGTAAGGAAGTCGAAGAAGCTAATTCGACGATACGCTCTATCCGGGAGAGGCTATTGATAGCCCAAGATAAGCAGGCAAAATACTATAATGCCAAGCATCAAAATGTGGAATTCACAGTGGGCGATTGGGTATATTTAAAGATCAAGTCATTCAAAGGCGTGTCCAGGATTCGGTGCTTGAAAAAGTTAAGTTTGAGGTATCTTGGTCCGTTTAAAGTGGTAGAGCGAATATGAGAAGCTGCCTATCGCAGTGTTGTCAGGATCGCGATCCGGATCGTAGGATCGTACGATCCTACGATCCCGATTCTACATTTCGATCCGGATCTGAACCCGGATCGAAATCAAGTTACGCTCACACGGGATCGCGATCCGGATCGTGGAATCGCTAGAATCGCGATCCTAAACACGATTCCACGATCCGACGGAACCCTTAAAACAACCCGCGGATCATTTCGAAACCCTATTTCCCCTTCCCGAACCCGGCGCTCCCTGCTGCTCCAGGCCCGACGTTTCCTTCTGGACTGGAGAAGTCCAGAAATCTGGACTTCTTCAGTCCAGATTTCTGGACTGGAGAAGTCCAGAAATCTGGACTTCTTCAAAGTCCAGATTTCTGGACTTTGGAGAAGTCCAGAAATCTGGACTTCTTCAGTCCAGATTTCTGGATTGGAGAAGTCCAGAAATATGGACTTCTTCAAAGTCCAGATTTCTGGACTTTGGAGAAGTCCATAAATCTGGACTTCTTCAGACCAGATTTCTGGACTGGAGAAGTCCAGAAATCTGGACTTCTTCAGTCCAGATTTCTGGACTTTGGATAAGTACAGAAATCTGGACTTCTTCAAAGTCCAGAAATGATTTTTGTTTTTTATTGTTTTTCTGGACTTTGGAGAAGTCCAGATTTCTGGACTTCTTCAAAGTCCAGATTTCTAGACTTTGAAGAAGTCCAGAAATCTGGACTTCTTCAGTCCGGATTTCTGGACTAGAGAAGTCCAGAAATCTGGACTTCTTCAGTCCAGCAATCTGGACTGAAGAAGTCCAGATTTCTGGATTTCTGCCCAGAAATTTGGACTGATTTCTGGGCAGAATTCTGGACTGAATTTTGCCCAGAAATCAGTCCAGATTTCTGGGCAGAAATCCAGAAATCTGGACTGATTTCTGGGCAGAAATCTGGACTAATTTCTGGGCAGAAATCTGGACTGATTTCTGCCCAGAAATCTGGACTGATTTCTGCATTTCTGCCCAGAAATCTGGACTGATTTCTGCCCAGAAATCAGTCCAGATTTCTGGATTTCTGCCCAGAAATCTGGACTGATTTCTGGGCAGAATTCTGGACTGAATTTTGCCCAGAAATCAGTCCAGATTTCCTGATTTCTGCCCAGAAATCTGTCCAGATTTCCGGGCAGAAATCTGATTTATGTATGCCCAGATTTCTGCCCAGAATTATGTTTATGCTTATTAGCCTTATTTGGATTCTGTTTATGTATGCTTATATTTTTAAAATGCTTACTTGATTTTGTAGATGTCTGCATCTGGGTCCGGTTCAAAGCCAGTTGGAAAAAAGTCCCGAAAGAATGCATCAGGTTCGAGAGGTGATCCAGGTTGGGAGCATGGGATTGAAATTGATAGTACAAACAAAAAAGTGCAATGTAAGTACTGTTTAGTGATTAGATCCGGTGGAATTTATAGATTGAAACATCACCTAGCCGGAACTAAATTTAACGTAGAACCTTGCACTAAAGTACCTGAAAATGTTAGAATACAATTTTTGAATATTCTTCAAGCTCATGGGGAGGAGATTGTTAAAAAGAAAAGAAATATTGAGGAGGCTATTCATTATGACGAAGAAGTAGAAGTGGGTATAGGAACCAAGCAAAAAGGAAAAGAAACAATGGATCTTTTTGTTAGAAAATCAAGTCAAGCAACTATTAGTCATATTTTCAAAAAAGATGCACGTGAAAAAGCCTGTCAACAAATTGCTCGGTTTTTTTATACAAGCGCAATTCCATTCAATTGTGTTAAGAATCCAGAATTTCTAAGCATGATTGAAGCAATCGGACAACACGGCCCCGGAATGAAACCACCATCTTACAATGATATTAGGGTAAAATATTTAAACCAAGAGGTGAGCAGAACTCTTGAGTTGCTAGAGGATTACAAGTTGGAATGGAAGAAAGTTGGTTGTACTATTATGTCAGACGGATGGTCCGACAGAAAAAGAAGATCCATATGTAACTTCTTGGTAAATAGCCCGAAAGGTACCGTGTTTTTATCATCAGTAGATACATCGGATTTCTCCAAAACTGCAGATAAGGTTTTTCAAATGTTAGATGAAGTTGTGGAGAAAAGTAGAGAAGAGAATGTAGTCCAAGTGGTAACCGATAATGCCTCAAACTACAAGGCGGCCGGACAAATGTTAATGGAGAAGAGAAAACATATATATTGGACACCCTGTGATGCGCATTGCATTGACTTGATTTTAGAAGATTTTGAAAAAAAAATTGAATTGCATAAATTAACAATAGCAAAAGGTAGAAAGATAACATCATATATCTACTCCAGAACTTTGCTACATACTTGGCTGCTTGATTATACAAAGGGTAGAGAGTTGATCCGCCCTGCAGTTACCCGATTTGCCACAGCTTACTTGACATTGGGATGTCTTTCTGAGAATAAGGGTGGTTTGATGACGATGTTTACGTCTGTCAAATGGAAGTCTAGTAGGTTTTCCGGTTCAAAGGAGGGGAAATCAATTCAAAAAATTATTTTAAATACAACTAGATTTTGGTCTCATGTCACTTCATGTTTAAAAGCAGCATTTCCACTTATCAAGATGCTTAGAATGGTTGATTCAGAGGCCCCTATGATGGGATTTATATATGAGCAGATGGATCGAGCTAAGGAGAAAATTCAAAATAATTTTGAAAACATCAAGAGAAAGTAAGTAGCTATAGCTTACTTATTACTTTAAGTTTCATTGTGTTTTGAAACTTTATATCATAACATGCAATTATTATTTTATGTGTTATGTTGTATATGAACCAATATGGGTCATCATTGATGAGAGATGGGCAAGCCAACTTCATAGGCCCTTACATGCTGCAGCTTATTATTTGAATCCCCATTACCACTTTAGCCCATCATTTAGGGCAGATGCTGAAGTAAAATTGGGATTTTACAGTTGTCTCCAACGGATGATTCCAAATGAGGAGGAGAGAACGAAAATAGATATTCAAATGGATGATTTTAAACATGCAAAAGAGTTATTTGGGTTGGAGTCTGCAAAAGCCACTAGGAACAAAAGATCTTCAGGTGAGACAAATTATGTTTATAATATTTTAAATTATTAATCAATAAGCATGTAATGTACTTTTATGTTTAAGTATTTGAAAAATTTTCAAATTTACAGCTGATTGGTGGGATTCATACGGTGACAGTTGTCCCGAATTGCAAAGATTTGCAATTCGGGTTCTAAGCCTAACATGCAGCTCTTCCGGATGTGAACGTAACTGGAGTGCATTTGAGATGGTGAGCTCAATGCCTCAATTATTGTTGTATGTTTAAAAGCATAATCTCAGGCGTTTTCTTATTGTCATTAACGCATTATAATTTTTATTTCAAAGGTTCATGCAAAAAAAGAAATCGGTTACATCAAAAGAAGATGAATGATCTCGTGTTTGTGATGTATAACAAAAAGTTGATGGAAAGACAAGATAAAAGGGATATGCAGTTAAAGGAAAAGTTTTTAAATTTTGAGGATATTGCTTCTGATGATGAATGGATCACAGAGATGGAAGATCCAGTCCTACCCCGCAAGGGCAACTGGTTGAGGATTATTCAACAAAAAGATGCTCAGGAAACATATAGTGATGATAACATTGAAAGGAATGTTGAACAAACTACTACGGAAATGAATGAAGAAGGTTAGTTTCATATTAAATTTAAAATAGATCTGATATGCTCTCTTTTCTTAATAGATCTTGCATCGTGCTCTCTTTTCTTAATTAAATTCTTTTTTTTTGTAGGTGGAGTTGAAGATCTCACCATAAGGGGCAGTGATCACGATGCTATCGAATACATTAGTGAGGGTGAATGGGATGATGACGAGAATGTCAGTGGTGATGAGGAAAATGTGACACTTGATGATGAGGACATGGTCGACATACCTATTAAGGATTTGTTCTGATTTTTGATGGTTTTCATTGACCATTAGAAGAACCATGAAGCTACTCTTCAATTTATTTTGTTTTAGACATTATTTTTGTATTTCATATTTGATATGCTGGAGGAATTATATTTGAAGTGTTTGTTAATAATTTGTTATTTTTTTGATTTTACACTTCAAATTTAATGATTTGATAGGCTGATAACATTGTTAATTACTTAATTTGTCATTGTTATAAATTACAAAAGGGTTATTTGGGTTGATTATCTCTGTGACTTTTTTTTCTCATTTATAGGTTTATCTTCATAATTTGGTTACTGATGATAGTTTGACGAAGATGGGACAGACGGACAACTACGACAAAAATGCTTACTCATCTTGGCTTTAGAGTTGCTAACGTAGAGTCCGAAGTTACACTACTCAGGTACATTTACAATCATAACTGTTTCTTTATGCATGTTCTTATTTTGTCTTATACTTATGATCTATTCTAAATTTCTCGTAATAATAGTCTTATTACTCTTATAGTAAACAAATGAAAATGATTAATTATATGATTCTTTGTATAAAATATTTGTGTAATTGTATGATATGATTGATATCAAATTCAATTTCCTCATTTAAGTCTTGTTTTAAGAATATAGTGGGATCTTACGATCCACGATCCGATCCTACGATCCGATCCTACGATCCGATCCGATCCAACCCCTTAAACGATCCCACCTAGGATCTCGATCCTGACAACCTTGGCCTATCGGTTAGCCCTATCAGCAGAGCTACGTGGTTTGCACGATGTGTTTCACATATCGGTGCTGTGAAAAGCTGTGAAAGAGCTAGCTCAAGTGGTTGATGCAAATCAAGTACCGGTCGATAGTAGGCTAATGACGAAAGTGAAGCCTATTCGGATCGAGGATACGACGATAAAACGACTACGGAACAAGACAATCAAGATGGTCAAAGACCAGTGGAAGAACTGTGGCCGTGAAGAACTAACATGTGAGCGTGAGTAGACCATGCGTGATGAATATCCCGAGTTGTTTGTGTAAGTTGTTATAACATTATTTGGATGACTAAAAAGTTGTTGTAACTTTTAAGTTGATGTCTTCCTTATAGTTGTATGCAAATTTCGGGACAAAATTTCTGTAAGGAGGGGAAGGTTGTAATACCTCAAATTTGATAGTAGAAAGTTTGTCACTATCGCCGGGCGATACTGAGTATCGCCTGATGGCGATAGCGATGCAGAGTTCGTCGAGCTGCACTCGACGCACTCAAAGCGTTCGACGAATCGTCAAAATGATATTGCCGAGTGGCGACAGTGGGTATCGCCATATGGCGATAGCGATAAGCGTTGAGACGTCACTCGATGCACTCGACGCTCTCGACGCACCCAACGTCTGAAAGCATTGAGTGACTTGATATCGCGGGCGATAATGGATATCGTCGGGCGATAGTGCCGCATGGCCTGAGACACGTGTCAGATTGGTTGTTAAGAGGCCAATAGGCGGTGGTTGACCTAGGTCAAAGCGGTCAAAGCGGTGAAGTCGATATCGTCGAGTGGAGACAGTTGATATCGTCAGACGATAATGCCAAAGTTGACCAGTCAACTTAAATCCTGGCCTTTGCTTTGTTTTGAATGAGAGAATATGTGGTTGGGATTAATCCCGAATCCACTTAACCATAGAAGAATAGGAAAGAGGTTTCATTCTCTTTCTTTCTCTCTCTCTTCATTTCTTGATGTTCCTTGGGTGAAAAGGAAGAAGAAGCTAAGGAAGTGCTGGACTGAGCTTTGTGAGCTCGTTGAAGGAGATCTTGTGGTCAGAGGCCAGATCCGAAGATAAGTCCTTGAAGAGGAGAGTTATGTGCTCCTTTCCATCTGCGTAGAAAGGCGTCGCCATGGCGCCGAAGAGAACTACACGAGTAACGAATTTCTCCTAGACTGGTGAAGTTCTCAATATGCATATTTGCATGGATCCCCTCACCAAAAGGAAGAAAAAGGGTGGATTCCACTGGGTAGATCGGTTTGATCCCCATATATTCCTGTATTTAGATCCGGAAATGTAAAGTACGTAATAGACATGCTGTGAGAAGCCCATCTGAACAAGTTGGTCTGCATTGGTGATGTTTAATTTGCGTGTCGGAGAAGACTCTGTGGATATGCGTGTGAAGTACGTGTGAAATCCGGGGTCTAGGGGTGTGCATGATACTGCATCAAAGTACTGGAAGCATTTCCAGGAAAATACCCAGAAAAGATCACAGTCTGGAGAACTGTTGATATCGTCAGGCGATAGTGAGTATCGCCAGGCGATAACTCCTAGTGAGCTGGAATTTTGTGTGACCTGTCTTAAAGAGACCTGGGGGTCACTGTATGCGAAGTTGTGAGCCTAAAGTGCCCAGCAATGGTGGGTACCAGCCTGAAATGGTAAAGAGTCGTGTGACTTATGATGAGTGTTGTGGAGGCCAATTACTGTGTCATCAAGTCAAGTACCTCTGAACGACTGGGTCATCAAGTTAAGTATCTCTGAATGGGCAGTCGGTCATCAAGTTAAGTACCTCTGAACGATAAAGTTACCGTTAAGTCATGCACCTCTGAACGGTGGGGGTACACGGGGGAGCCCGGTACACCAAAAATGTGTCCTGTGTGCACGAGGCGTGTGGTCGTTGGGCCAACGTCTATGGTGAATGGTGCTTAAATGCACTTTGTTGTTGCTATTATATATATATATATATATATATATATATATATATATATATATATATATATATATATATATTATGCCTTGTTTGCAGGGATGGAGAAATGCCTCTACGAGTAAGGGGTAGGATCGTTATAAACTGGTCAGCAAAATGCTGACTGTTGCTTTGTTTATCACGTTTTGGTGGGCCCTTTTGTGCAGGTGCTGGAGAGCCAAGTGGAAAGTAGCGGGCTGAAGCCCAAGTGCTGCAATTGGCTGGCCCTTGAAGGCCCAAAAACAAATATTTACTATTTTCATGTGTGCTCGGTCTGCTTACCGATATATGAAATCACTTGTTGTATATGAAACAATTGTAATAAGACTACGACCGAAACATATGATGTAATATATGTGTATGTTATATCATTTTTGTGTGTAGTGGACATTCTCATTATGAGTGGATTTTTACATTAAAATGCTTCCGCTAGAATGCTCTATGTTAGGACGCGTTTCTACTTGAACTTGGGTTTGACAACTACTTGTAATCTCCTTACCTGTCTGTAGTATATGGCGTTGGGCCCCGGCCGGATCTTCTATCATATGCTAAGCGACAGATGGGGGTATTACACCTTAGACAGTACTTCAATGAGTGTGCCAGCCTTTCTTCAACTTTCCCATCCCAAAGCCCTGAAAGAATATGGTTCAATGTGGCGCAGGCATAAGCAGAGTCTCCCTCCCGAATTATTCCCAATGTTGTGCTCATAAAATCCTTTGCAAGTGTGATGCCATGGAGCGCACTCCTTTGCGAGTGTGATATGAAACCTTTCCGGGGACAAGCTTTGACAGGTGTGGAGGCGAGGCCAGGTACTGCTTGAGGTGGTCGAAAGCTGTTTGGCACTCGTCCGTCCACTGGAATCCATAATGTAACATCTCCCACACTTCTAGGCCCCCTAAAGTTAGGGTTAGGGTTTGAGTGGTGCATGGAGGCCCTAGTGTGACCCTAGCTCAGCTTGAACTCAGGGAAACTGTTATGTGCACCCCCAATGTGCACAAGTCAACCCCAAGGTCAACAATGATCAAATTAACCCTAAAGGTTAAATGAGAGCTCAAGCCAATTCAAGCGGGCTAAGGCCTTGCCCAAGGATCATCTTAAGGCCTACTAAATTTTCATATTTATTTAATCTAATTTATTAGTTTTAATTAGGTGATTTAGGCTCCGTTTGGGGAGACTTATTTTCACCGGTCAAGCGGTTACGACCGCATGAACTGGACCTTAATTAAGATTCGATTCATGCGGTCGTAACCGCTTGACCGGTGAAACTAAGTCCCCCCAAACGGAGCCTTAATGAAGGTAATTAGGAGGGAAGTTTCATTTGGAGGGGACATAATGGAGGGAGGCCAAGTAACACTCCCTTCTTCTTCCCCAACCCCCCTCCTTTCATCTTCCCTAATGAAGAGGAGGAGGTTTCCAATAGTTATAGGTTGGCCACCACTAAAGAGTGCCTTTAATGGCCATGAACATAACACTCAAAATTTGGATCTCCTATATAGAGGTCCTCAAAGCTCAATTTGATCCTTTCATCACGTTCAGAAAGCCTCAAACAGTTGAAATTGACTCTTGGATTGCTGCAAACAGTGAAGAATCGAGATTGGGAGAGGTTCGTCGGAAAACATCAAAATCCATGGCCGCCTGCCGAAGTAGTCGCATCCAAGCCTGAAATCGGGCATGTTTCTCCCCCTCTCCCCTTGTGCTAGTATCCTAGATCCAATATGAGAGAAATCGGGCTCAACAGAGCCCGATCCAATATGAGAAAAATGGAGATTTTTGGAAAATTACATGGTGACGGGTTCGTGGGAAACCACCACCTCCGGCGGCCAAACCATCGTCGGGCAATAGCCACCACCTCAACGGAGGTGGTGGTGGAGGTGACCGGCCGGGGAAGTGGCCGGTTGGCCGGCAAATGGCTGTAGAAAAGCTACAGGTCGGGCTGATCTCGGCCTTAGGCTAGAGGAGGAAGACGAAATCACCACCGTTGATCATTTGGATTTATATTAATTTTTATATATTTTGTCTCATTTAATATGTATTTTTGAAACTCAAAAAGGAGGCCCTTAGGGGCTGAATCATGAAAAGTACCTGTTAAGTCTACTTTAATTTGAAATTGAAATCGGGTCATTTGGAGCAATGTAGCTCATTGTAATACAATTCTTCTGAGACTGGTTCTTATGGTAGGACAGTCACTATTTCATTAATAACTTTTATTTGTCTAAGGGAATTGATATGAAATTTGAGTCATGTAAGAATATGCCATAGAATCACCTACAGTACAAAAATGAGAATTTTTGGATAACATTTTCAGATAATTTTAGAAAAAATGTGATTTTTCATAAAACAGAAATATTTTGGTGAAAAATAATTAGTTTAACCCCAAATTTTGGTGAGAGGTTGATTAGGGTGTCAAAAGTCCCTAATAAATATTTCAGGTCCTTTGGACCCATGTAGATTGTCAATCTCACTTCCAAGTTGTCATGTTGTATGTGATGTGGTGTGCATTTAGCCAAAAAGGTGTATCTTATGAATTTAGCAAGCTTGGCTTGATAAAATTCAGTGAAATTTTATACATGCAATTATTTAGTGAAAGTACACATACTCATAACGTTCTAGAACATTTAGAGTTGACTTGCTTAGCAAATGAATTAATTAATATTTTTGTTAGGCATGTGTATTTGTGAAATTAGGATGATTAAACTTGTTGCAAAAATTATGAAACTTTTTCATTAACAATTATTTAGTATGATAAATACTGGATAAAGTATTTGGAATTTTTGAAAGTCGAAATCTTAGGGTTGTAGTTATAATTATCATTTTTGCCCATTCTATATTATTGAGATAATTGTGCTCAAATTGAGTTATAAAATTATACGTTTTTGGAATAAATAATTATTTAACATATGTAACCTCCAGTATTTTTTCTGGAATGATTTGATAAATACTTATAGTACTTCATGTGTAACATGGCCTAGTAGATCAGATTTTTGTAATTAGAAATTAAATATCAAATATTATTGGAATGATGTGAAGTTTGGTCCAGAGCCATTATTACTCAAGATGATGTTAGGGAATTTTATCTTGCTGGTTTGATAAAAGAATGTGACACTTCACGTTCAAAATCACATGTAGCAATAATTTGGGAAAATTATAATAATTGTTGATTATTTTAGGAAAATTATAAATCTCTGTAATTAGCTCTAAGATGTCATGATAGGTCTCAGAAAATAATCTTAGGGCCTAGGATCAAGTATTTGGAGGATTCCTATTCATACACACATACAAGATCATATGGTCTGCATTTAGCAATTTTAGAAAATTAGTGTTTTCAACTGTTGTTGTTTTGGAGAGGTCACACACTTAATAATCTTGGGAGTGGATTTGGTTAAGGGTAGCATAACATTACTAAATGCCTTGAAAAAGGGAGCGATGAGCTTCAGCCCATCATAGTTCCTAGTACCGCTGCGAGCCCTTCAAAGGGTAGACCTCGAAAAGCCTAAGGTTAATCATAAATTGCTAAGTAATCCAAAAGTTAGACAAAAGTAGTCTGATAGGATTAAGGAATGTTATAGCGATCTCACCCATGTATGGGTTGGAGTGATATATGGCTTGTTGGTCCTACGAGCTGGTGGCTCGGGTTGTTGGTCGATATCAGGACGGGTTTGTCCTACGAGCTGGAGGCTCAGGAGGGTATTGTTATACATCGTTTGTGCTTATGTGGTGGGTCACTCGGTACTAGTTCAGCCGGCACACCGACGGAAGTACGATGACTCTGGTGCAGAGTGTAGATCTTTGGGGAGACTTGTAGGATGTTTGTATCAAGGTCTGGAGGACTATGTCCCCTAAGAGCAAACCCGACCATAGAAGACTGGCAGTTGCTAGCAAGAGTACGCATGGACTCTACTGTTTTTTTCTTAGCGTTGAGGCGTACGAGAGGTTTAGGTCTGGTAGTGTGCCTGCCCGCCTAGGAGTAGAGACACCCGCTCCACTACCTCCGTGAGCTATGAAGGTTGGTACCAGAGAGGTTAGTCATCTCCAAAAAGTGGGGATGCATGAAAGGTTTGTGCACAGAGTCATGTGTGTGATTTAAATATTCATTGCATTGCGTAGCATTACATAGCATACGCACTTGTAGATCATCGTCATATAAATTAGTATGGGCTCTTTTATATGATGAGTTACATTTTCGGAAATCTTAACTTATATGTTTGTATAGACATACATATAAATTATGGTACGCTTATGTGATGGTAGTGTAGTTGTCTTACTTTACTGATTTTACTTAGCTCCTCTTACTGTACTTTTATATTACACTAATTGTTACTCTTCTTTACTACTCATACTAATATAGAACTACTAGAGAATTATATATATATATATATATCATTGTCACCTGCATTTATGTTCTGATATTTTGGTCCTCCACTTTCTTCCTTCCACACGGTGCCTAGGAGTCGCGGGGGTGAGGCGGGGATAACACAGCTGAGTCTAGTTTGACTGACAGTTGTTTGACCACATCATTTTAACGACACGTGGAGACGCCGCCGCAGTTCAACCAAGCGGAGTCATAGATTGAGACACCATGATCTGAGGAGCCGGAGCCGCGCACTACCACTACTACTACTCGGCATCAGGTTGATGATCATATGGTTTAGCTTCCGCATTATTAGTCGAGAGAGAGAGAGAGATATTTTATGATATTTAGTCGAGAGAGAGAGAGAGAGATATTTTATGATGTTTAGTCGAGAGAGAGAGAGAAATATTTTATGATGTTTAGTCGAGAGAGTGAGTGATATTTTATGATGTATATTACTCTTTCATTTATATCATATGGACCTTTTTATCATGTTTGTCGGCAGGGTCGTTGTCTTATGGTAGCAACTAATTAGTAGTTGGTGTCATTGTAAGTTGACGGTTCTGGGCATAAAATCTCTCCTCGACCATGCCCAATTCCCGGGAGGAGGAATTTTACACGTAGTTGCACGCCCCACAAAGAATTTTAAAGAAGGGGAGGTACTTGTCACCGGTGCGAGCCAGAAAGTGCAAGAGTGTTGTGATTCTTCCATTTAGACATTGCACTTCCTTGATTGACCGTGGGGGTGACATTTCCTCACATGCCTTGATCTTCTCGGGGTTTGACTCAATTCCACGTTGGGTTACCATGAACCGTAAGAATTTCCCGACCATGACACCAAAGGCACACTTGTTAGGATTGAGCTGCATTTGGAAGAGGCGAAGGAGCTGAAAACACCTCACGAGGTCTCCCAAGTGGTCGCTGCGAGAGACGCTCTTCACCAACATGTCATCCACATATACTTCCATTGTCTTACTGGTGAGGTCCTTAAACACTTCATTCATTAGTCACTGATAAGTTGCCTCAACATTTTTGAGGCCGAATGACATCACCTTGTAGCAATACACGCTTTTATCTGTTCTGAATGTGGTGTGCTCCTCATCCGTGGGATTCATCCTTATCTGGTTGTAGCCGGAGTATGCGTTCATGAAGTTGAGAAGCTGGTGTCGACAGTTGAATCATCGAGCTGATCGATCCTAGGGCGAGGGAAAATATCCTATAGACAGACTTGGTTGAGGTTGTTATAATCAACGCACATCCTCCACTTGTCAGAGATATTTTTCATCATGAAGACATTGGCGAGCCAGGTGGGGTATTTTTCTTCTCGGATAAATCGTGCTTCCAAAAGCTTCTCCACCTCTCCCTTGATTGCCTGCAGTCGTTTGGGGGCAGAATTCCTCTTCTTTTGGATTACTGGCCTGCACGCGGGATTAATGTTATGAGAGTGCAAAATAACATGAGTATCTATCCCGGGCATGTCTTTAGGTCTCTAGGCAAAAATATCCTTGTTCACGCAAAGAAAGATGGTGAGTTCCTCCTTCTCAATCTCGGACAGGAGGGACCCCAGCAGCACTGTTCGGGTTGGGTCTTGCTCGAAAAATGAGACCTCAATTAACCCTTCTATGGGAGCCCCGCGTTGCATTGTTTTTTCATCGCGCATGTCAAAGTCGTCAATGTTGTGGGTGACTGCTGCCGTCGGGTGAGTCTGCTTTGAGTAGCAAGTGTGGGCTACCTCTTTGTTCACTCTAACAACCCCTATCCCGCTGGGGGTCATAAACTTCATAGATATGTGCGAAACTGATGGGATGGCTCCAAATATAGGCTGGATTGGCCTTCCGAAGATGACATTGTAAGCTGAACTTGAGTCTATAACAATGAACCAGGAGACGTGCATAGCTTGCCTCGGAAATTCACCCATTGTGACTGGCAGGGTGATTGTTCCTTGGACCAGAACTGTGTGGTTGTCGAACCCGTAAACGGGTCTTGCTGTGGGACCAAGGTGCTGCTTGGTGAGCTTCGTGCTCTGAAGGGTAGACAGAAACAATATGTCGGCATGACTCTCATTGTCGACCAAGATCCTTCTGACGTTATAGCAGGTATCACTGATTCCTGTGTTGATTACGTTGGCTGTGGTGGGGTGCCAATGCCAACTGAGAGTACCTGGGAGGATAGAATCGAGGTCTTGGTGATGGTCTTGATGTCGCTCACCATCTACAAAGGGTAATGTCTCTTGATCTTCTGAGGATGCTGGGAACTATTTCTCACAGACGACGCCAAACTGTTGCGGCCAAACTCGACGCCCCAATCAGACTGGAATAACTTGGATCGTCTTAGCCCACGGAGCAGTCGAGCGTGCACACAGTCGATGAGAGAGAGATATTATGCACACGATGTTTTAACGTGGGAAAACCCCTCAACCGGGCAAAAAAACACGCGACCGGATCTGTGTCGGTCGAACTCCACTACCTGTTTTCGGTTACAACTTGTTTGAAGAATCGAGGGTGACATGCCGCTCCTCGTTACATTTTGGAGATGCGAGAGAGATACTCAGGCTCACGACGAGCAACAGGTTGCTCTGTGTAACTGTAACATCCTCTTCCACCTTTTGTGGATCACAACACTACTAGGACTTAGGCGGACTGTTACCGGGCTGCAGCCCAAGTACCCCAACCCCTTTACATAGTCTGCCTCAATCGGTGCCTCTGCTCACCGGCAGGTTGTTGGTCGCCACAGCCTCCCTTTGATGAGTGAACTAGATAGTTAAGTTGGGTCGTACAGGGACTTTCCAGGAGGTCACCCATCCCAGTACTACAACTTAATTGGTGATGAAAGAACTTAATAGTTAAGCATGCTTGGTCGAGAGTGCATGAAAGCGTGCGGGAGCGTGCAAGGAAGAGACGCGCGCAAGAGTATTCAAGGAAGAGGCATGCACGAGAGCACACAAGGAAGCAACGAGCGTGAGAGCGTGCAAGGAAGAGGCGCACGAGAGAGCGCAAGGAAGCGGCGCGTGTGGGAGCACGCAAGGAAGTGGCGCGTGTGGGAGCGCACAAGGATAAGGCATGCTTGAGATCGCGCAAGGAAGAGGCACGCACGAGAGCACACAAGGAAATGGCGCGCGTGGGAGCGCGCGAAGAAGAGGGTGCGCGGGGGCGCACAAGGTAGAGGCGCGCGTAGGTGGGCGCAAGGATGATGCGCGCATGAGATCTCGCAAGTAAGAGGCCCACGCAAGAGCATGCGAGGAGGTGGAGCGTGCGGGAGCGCACAAGGAAGAGGCACGCGCGAGAGCACGCAGAGAGGCGGAGCGCGCGGGAGCGCACAAGGGAGCGGTGTGCGTGGGAGCGTGCGAGGAAGAGGAGGGTGTGGGGGCGCACAAGGAAGTGGCGCGCGTAGGAGCGCGCAAGGATGAGGCGCGCGTGGGAGCGCGCAAGGAAGCGGCGCGCGTGAGGGCGCGTGAGGAGGCCGCACGCGGGAGCGCGCAAGGAGGGAAAAATGAGGAGAAGTAAAGAGAGAAAGTCGTAGAAGGAATTCATCGGGAGAAGAGAAGATGAAAATCTTCGAAAGAGGCTTCAAAGACGAAGTAGATATTCAAGGAGTGCTCGAAGATCTATGAATTAGGAGAATGGAATGAAGAAGATGAAGGAGGAAGAAAATACGAAGGAGGATTTTTGGGGTTCAGGAGAGAATAAGAATAAAGGAGGATCTGGAGCCCTATTTATAGGATTCATTAGTGATTATGGCGGTTATTCGGCTATCTGCGGTTCATAACCACCATGATTGCTATTTATAGGTCGATTTTATGACCATTATGCACATATTATTTTATTGATTTTATTAAATGCAGACCGATCTTATTTTTGGCGACGCACTTTCCCCACTACGGGAGGTTTCCCGAGTAGTTACGTGGGTGGTTACCCCGTAACCGACGGCGGCGATCGCGGAAACACGATCGGACGGCAAAGATAGTTTATGACGGTGAGGGGGGCGGCCGGCAGCGGAAATGCCCGGTCGGCGGAGGCCGAGCTGCAGGGAGGCCACTTGACGACGGTGTCCGGGCGGCCGAAGGAGTGGTCAGCCACCACGGGACCGCCCGCCGCAGGCAGCCGAGAGGATGCTCCGATTTGGGGGATGAAGTTTCCTCCAGTTCTGTGAAGGATCCGAAATGGAATGCTTTAATCGAGGAAGATCAGAGAATAATCTCTGTATTGATTTGTATGATCAGGCATAAAGAGAAGAAAGATTAGTGGAGATTAACCTCTTTATTGATTCGTCAAGCCAAACTCTATTGAAATTCAAGCATCCATTATCTTCATAATTTTAGAGCGTTGTTAGGAGCACATCTATTTTGGATAATAGCACACCACAAATTTTATTTGCAACCCAACTTTTTATGAGCACGCCGACTTGATTTTTTTAAAAAAATTCTTCTAATGAGCATAGTTTTTTTCCCTAATGAGCGTAATACAATTATCCCAAAATTAAAGTGAAACAAAATGACATCATAAGTTCACCCATCTAAAACATAAGCAACCCAAAGTGCAAAACAACAACCCAATGACGACATGATACATTGCCCGAACAAAAGTTTTCACATTTTTGTATCGTACTTGACCTGTAATCTGCAATAAATAAAGCAAATTTGTTACAATTTTAGTGGTTTTTAACAATAACAATTCTATTGAAAGAAAGTAATTATTACACATCTTTTTAATTATCACTCAAATTAACTAAATCATCATCAAGATTTTCTAAACGTAGATTAACCTGCAAAGTAAATTTGTGCATCAGTTAGATATGTAAATTAACCGAAACATGTGTTGAGGCAAAGTAAATTTTACACATCATTTTGTCATCTTTATGGTTTTCCACATTCCATGCACCTGCAATCTTTTCATGATATCGTAACCATGGAGTGAATATAGGAGGTAGTGGACAGTCTTCTTTCATCATCAACCGAACAAAATGATTGTTGTTAACGAATCCAATATAAATCGACATACGGTTAGGTGAAGGTGCAGAATGTAATGGCAAAAAGGTGAATGACTGATAGTTTGAAAAATGAACCAAATGCTACATGGTAACGTGATGCAATTATCAATCCAATGTCGGGCATTGTCATCCACTTTGATAGCGGCGCGAGAATTACATCACAATGTACAGACTCTGTCAACTCTAATCGTCTCGCATCTCCGAATATTTGTGCATATGTTGACTCATTTTTGGTCATTTCCAATAACAAATCTTTACGTATTTGCAACCAGTTTTGACCCAGATTTAATGCATGGCTTATGACCATGTAGCCGCAATGCCCATCACCTATCATATCTATGATATTGATGATATATTTTGAACTGTAAGATGACATTTCTTTACGAACACTTTGAAGGAATCTTTTAGATGTTGGATTATCTTTCTTCACAACATTCATCTTGTGATACTCTTGCTCTTCCATCAGCACATGTTAAAAAAGTGATGGTTCTCTTTTTGTTGATTTGAAGTCTTTTCTTGCCTTGTTCAAGCTTCCCTTCAGTGGCCCTTTTAGGCGGGTTGGAAGTGAAAGTTCTAAAGTTTGTTTTGTTGTAGGGTCTCATAGTTCACGCAATTTGCTCTTCAGTTCATGCTTCTGAATTGGTGTTGAATTATTGTACTTTTGTAATATCTCATCCAACTCCTTATGTATATCATGAACTGACTCGTTCTCCTCCTTAACCTCAAATGTGTCATGCATATGATCCTCCAACTTCAACTGCTTTCAATGCTTATGTATCATCCATAAAAGAAATGCATTGGAATTGCTCATGGAAATAACTCGTGGCCGCAAGGCAAACTCATAGTATTGCAGATTTTGTGAGTGCATGTTGATGGGCTAGGTTGCTCAGACTTAACCAAATTCTTTTTTTTAATGATCTCCAAAGCAGCAACAAAAATATTTCTCAGCAACTCAGTGTACAAAGATCCTCTAAAACTGGTATTTACTTGAATGGAACTTTGACCAAATGATCGTTTGATCTCGGTGTGTTGAAGATTGATCATTTGATCAAAAGCTTTCCAAATAGTTGTCAAGTTTCCTATTGACACTTCAAGGAATCTTTTGAGCTGTCTGTGACCACTTTCCACTCGATTTGTAGTGCAGTTGTCCAAGTGCATAAACGTATCAACCCAAGCCGAAATGAATGACTCTTTGTACCGAGCCACATAACTTGCCAGCAACTCCTCTGCGCCCTACTTGATTAAAATGTGGGTCTTCACTCTTTTCTTCCTCTTCTTCAAAGTTGTAAATGAACCTAGGGGAAGCTGGTGGAACAATTCCATTTTCTTTCCCTTGAATGTGATGGCGAAAAGACGGCACCTGAAGGCATCAAACATCTGTCTGATAGACACTGCATCTTCAAACCACTGGAGGTGCTGAACTGGATCTTCTTTCTCTGTGTAGTATGACATCTCCGACTCTCTAAACCCCTCTGGAACCGGGGCTGAGACGATCAACTCGCTAAACGGACTACCTCCACTTGCAGGGCGAGCCGGCTTAACTCGCTCGATCAACTCGCTTGGATGGTCCACAATCGCCGGGCTGGGGAACAACTCGTGCCCGACAAGATCCCTTTTGCTCCCTTTAGTCGCTAACCCTTTCCCAGGTCGCCTACCCGGGGTATCCTTGCCCAGAGACTGAGGCGCGTGCACCGGGGCAACCGACGTCGAGCCTTGCAGGACGAGTCCATGCAGCATCTCCATCACAGTCTTCGTAAACTCTAGGAAATCGCTCTTTCGCACGAAGTCGTTCATATTGAGCGACTCGTAAGGGTTGTCTATCTGCTCCTCGTCTCCAGCCATGGCACTAACTCGAGATTTTTCGTGCAAAGTACGTTACACACTCACCTCACCAAAAATGATGAAACCGGGGACCCGATTCAACGAGGAGTTCAGACAAAAACAGGTAGCATGCACCTATTTCTCCCAAGTCAGAACACTTGACTAGTTACTTGGAACTAAAAGACAGACCCCTGAGCTACCACGAGGAGGTCTCACCACACACCTGGAAAATCAAAGAGAGTTTCCCCTCCCTACCCAATGCTGAGCTGGGCTCCTTGGAGGGCATTTGGGGTCAACCAGGACCAACCAAAGGAGAAAGAAGCCAAAGCAAAGGAATCTTCTCCAAAGATATCATTGGGGTCTATTTATAGTTTTCTAAGTGTGGTCTGCAAATAGCGGAACCTCGCCTTTTGGTTCTACTATACGTATTTCAAATTGATCTGCCAACAACGAAACTTCGGTGTTTGGAGGGGCTATTAGCATACCAAAATGGACCACCTAGAGAATTTCTTGTGGGTGAGCCGATCATATTATCACACTCGCCTGGGTCGGCAAGTGCCTGGTGAAGCCGACACTTGCCGCTCGCCTGAACCGAGGACGAGTGCGGGCTGCATCGCCCCACTCACCTGCCACTTACTCACGGCCCGAGGCGAGTGTAGGCCATGTTGCCTCACTCGCCCCCTACTTGCTCATGACCCGAGGCGAGTCGAGGAGGTATGTCATCCTCTCACCTATTCAACTTCCCCGGACCAGAATCGCCCTTTCCGCCTTGGTCTCTTCTGAGAATCCCACTCAACAAATACGGGGTTGTACACACCGAAACCTCTTTTGACTGTTGGTTGTTCTTGGCTAAGGCAAGAGATTCGACGGCTCCATTCAAGCAAAAAGAGCCACCAATTCACGGGGACACTCGCCTGACATAATTTCAGAGATGGACATCATACCAAAAAACTCACCAAAATAAATTTGAATCCAAGTTCACCGGCGGCCATCAAGAACCAGATTTGATGTTGATCTGGCGGGTTCGGGCAAAGTCGGCAAGGCTGGCAAAGTAGTGGCCTGCAGGAATCGAAACATTTGAAAACAGGATAGGGGGTCTGTGTATATTAGGTTTAAGGGGACTAAAAGATAAATAATAAGTGTTTATTTGTTAAATACAAATTAACATTAACGGTCTGCAAATATCAACTCACATTTCTCTTCTCCCAGATTTTTGAAAATTGTGAATCCATAGTCAAGCCTTGACTATATGCTCCATTATCATGCTAAAGATACATTCAATAACAATGATGTTTCAGTCCAAACTCACCGGAGCAAAAATGCCACGCCAGAGAGCCTGTCTCAATTAAAGTTGACCATAATAGGTGTTGCAATAGTATTACATTTGAATGTAACATTGACCACACCTATCGTGTTCAATAATCTTCTTGAATGCAACATATTCCTTCTTGCATTAAGTTATATGAAACAATTGCCTTACAGGTTAGAGTGGATGCCCGGCCACTTTTATCTCATGGATACTGACGCAGCAAACACATGCTTCCCATGAAGGAGGCCATGATCTGCGGTTCAATGGGGGGCATTGGTCCACATTAAGGTTTCAAATTATTTGTTGACATACAAAGGGCAAAGCATGCTAACAGAAAGAAACTAATGTGTCCTTGACCAATTTCAACAGTGAGAGCAAGTATTCACCATCAGAATGGAGCTATATTCACTGACAGGCGGCTGGGAAGAGGTTGGCGCGTTCGTTGGCTTGAGATCAAATACAATTTAGAATACAATTGACACACAAGATTCAAGTGATGCAAACTTAACATTTAGAGAAAATAAAGTGATCAGAGTATCCACCTTAGTAACAAGCTATGCACAATTGTATTAGCTTCTTCTAGGTGGCTTTGATTTTGGAAAGAAAACATCAGTTAACACTGTATTGGAGTCCAACATAGCACTCAACAATGAGAGAGCCTGCAATTGTAAAACAAACTAGCTGATAAGCACCAAATTTAAATACAAAAATAAAAACATCATCTACATGACAGAACATAGATTGGAGTCAATTTACCTTCCCTTTGTCGACGAAAACTTGTTTTCTAACCAATTTGGAAACGGGAAAACTCATTCCATCGCCAATTGCGGTGATGAATGATAGTGGAGCAACATCAAGGTTATCTTTAACCATATATTTTCTTGGGCCGCGCACAAAAGCTCCACCGTTATCCAGCACTCCCTTTGCGGATTTGGGATTTTGCTCTATAAATTCTGCCTCATTTATTTGATGTAAACAATTGGAAGGCTTATATCCATTCCTCAAATAACACATTGGGCAACCCATCGACTCAAGTAACTTTTTTGATGCCATTTCTTCCAACTCTAATATTTGGTTATTGAATCCATGGAAAGTGGAAAGTTTTGGATTCTTCAGCATGTTTCTACAAGTTTCTGACTTGAAGATGTCCAAGTCCATGAGCTCAATTGATGAATACAAATTGTTAATGCAACCAGATATGGATGGTCTGTCCTGAAGGATTCTAAACACACAACCTAAAGGAAATGTCAGAAAGCTAAACATCAGATTAACAAAATTTGCCCCGACTTCAGCGTACAGAACACTATTGTTTCTCTTGTTTAAGATGAGCTCTATGCTGATCGCCTTCTCTACTTCAATATCAATAATTTCTTCTTTAATTTGTAAAGAGTAATCTGGAACAGCTTGCGCATAAGATTTACGGAAACACACCTCCGTCAATACATTATTGGATACTAATGACTTCTTCAGAAAATTCAAAGCCTAAAGAAAAAAAAATTAATTTCAGGATTGTATGTTAAATTCATTCCCTTGATTCTTTCTACGAAGAAATTTTGAACAGTTTACCTCTTTCCAGCCGAACTCTATAGTCATTTCCTGTAATATACTTGCGTCTTCAATCTGCAGTTCTTTAAGAAGAGATAAACAATTCTTAGAAGATAACGGCAGCACCCTTAAACTATCAGTTATCATAAACTCGGCTGCTTGATTTACAAAGACCCCATCTTCGTCCGAAGTCTCTTTTGGCCAAAACCTATACTCATCCATCAGTTCGCCGCAGAATCTGCATAGAACTTTTGAGGTATAAGTATAGTAACATGTGGACTTGGTCAAGCAATCAACTTGGCTGCAAGTGTAGAATGTCCGAGGATTTTGTTCATAGATGCCTGTGATCTTCAAGTCCTCGCATTGTATTGCGGCGGCACTGCGGGGATAAAGAAGCATCTTCTTGCATGCGCGGGTGTGCATGAGCTTTTTGTCAAGCAGCTTAACGCTTTTGTAAAGATTGTCGAGGGATACCAAACCAGACTGGCCGCTCAGAAGATGAACAATATCTCCCAGAGGCCGGGTGAGGAAGCTAAAGAGGACGTCGACGAAATCGCTTCCAGCTTCGGCAAACACAACCCGCTTCTTCTCGCTGTCAACGAGAAACCTCACTTTTATCATATAAGGAGTAGATGGAGGAGGAGAAGAAGACGACATGGCGCGCTTGCAAAGGTTCCTTGATGTGGGCGGTAAGGTCGTCGCACACGCACACGGCAACGTCACAGGCCGTAACCTTCTTCGATCCGGGTGGTCGCCGCCGCACCGCCTGGAGCAGAGCACACACGCCGCCGGCTATACGCGCTAACCACGGTAGAAGGGGAGAGAAAGAGGTGCACTTCTCCCTCTAGGGCTGATTATCTTCAATTTCAAGTAGTCCCTTACAGGCTTACAAGTTACAACACAAACCTCTCCAACAATCAACATAAACCCTAACATAAGGGCCAAAACAGTAAATACAAACTACAAAATAAAAATGAGATAAAATAAGGTAATTGTTATTAGCACCACAGTTTTGGCGGCTCGTACTACGTTTCTCCTATTTTTTTATGTCTTTTGGAAATACGTCTTATACATGTATTTTTAGAAAAAGTGTTTAACACGAAAGTTGTAGATCTCGTCGTGAAAACTTTTTCTAAAAATGTACAAGACGTACTTTAAAAATACATCCAAATTTCGCGCATTTTAGAATTAAATCCTGTACATGCATTTTTAGGAAAAGTGTTCAACACGAAAGTTGTAGATCTCGACGAGATCTACAACTTTCGTGTTGAACATTTTTCCTAAAAATACATGTACAAGGCTTATTTCCAAAAATCACGAAAAATTTAGAAAATTATGTGGTACGAATAGCCGAAACTATATTGCTAATAACAATCACCTAAAGTAAACATTTTAAACGCATCAAGTTCCTAACCACCCAGGCCGTCCCGCACCTCCTATTCTGATTGTCGTGTTTCTCTCCCGTGATTAATATTTTATCTTCAAGACCTCGTGCATCACCCCCCTCAGATGAGAAAGAATTTGGCCTCGAATTCAGAGCATCTTCATCCAAGTTGTCACCACCATAAGAATGAAGTGTTTGACATTGAAAACATCAACGGTAGGGAGATGGCTTGGTAATTTCAGGCGATAGGCATTTGGATTGATCTTTTCGATCACTTCAACCAGACCAATTTTTCGGAATGCAAGTTTGTTATATTCTCTGGCGGCGAACCTATCATTTGTTAGGACAACCCACATGTAGTCCCCCACCTCGAACTCAGGTGGACGGCGGACGGCGGACGACGCCGCTGCTTATACTTGGCATTAGTCCCCCTCCAAACTATGTTGAGTTGTTTGATGAACCTATTGTATCTGAGCGATGAAGTCCTCAGTTGTGGCATTAGTGTGGTTCAAATCCGGAACAGGAAGCAAATCGAGCGAGGAGCGGGGAAGGTGACCATATATAATGTAAAACGAACAAAGACCGGTATTCCGATTGGGAGTCCGACTGAATGCAAATTCGGCTTGGAATATATTTTTATCCCAAGTTTTGATGTTGTCACCCACTAAGCAGCGCAAAATATTTCGCCAGAAGCAGTTCACCACTTTTGTTTGCTCATCCGTCTGAGGATGATATGTGGTGTTAAATTCCAGTTTAGTGTTGGCGAGCATCCATAGTGTTCGCCAAAAATGACTCAAAAAGGGAGTGTCCCTACCTGACCCAATATAAAATGGTAGGCCATGCAATTGATACACCTCTTTAAAAATAACCCCGCCACGTGGTGCATGTTTGTCGTCTTTTTTCACGCAAAAAATTGTCGTCTTCGAGAATCGGTCCACGACCACGAAAATGGAGTCCATGCCAAAACAAAGTCCATACTGAGATATGTCCATGGCTGATCGGGGATGGGTAAAGACATGTAGACGTCGACGTTAGTATCAACCCCTTTGACACTTGACAGATCCTGCACCCCTTAACAAATCGGGCCACCTCCCACCGAATAAGCCAAAAATAAGAACACAACACCAAGTGGATGGTCTTCTCACTCCCCATGTGATCTGTGTTATGCAACTGTTGAAAGAGGTCGGCCCACTCATGTGAGTATCCCGAGCCGCCCCCAGCTGGACTGCAATCCACCAATCCGAACCCCTCTTGACACAACCGTGTGCGGTCAATCTCCAAACCCGTGCTGACCTCCCTTAACTGGTTTGTGGTGGGTTGTTGAGGTCGGCGAGGCGTTGCGCTTGCCCGGCCTCGATCCCCCGATCTCCTTTCGATGAGAAGTGATCCAGTTAAGCTCCCGCTACGGGGACTTCTGAGGAGGTCACCAATCCCGGAACTGTTCCTGACGAAGTTCTTTTACTTCCCATCACCAATTGAGCTGCAGCTAAATTGGTGATGAGAAGTGGAAAAACTTTATAGTTAAGCGTGATCGGGCTGGAGTAGTCATTGGATGGGTGACCTCCTGGGAAGTCCCCGTGGTGTGCGCTTGACTATCGAGTTTCGCTCATCTAAGGCAGGATGTGGCCTCCAACAACCCGCATGTGGGCCGGAGAGGGGTTGGGTCAGTTGGGTTGCAGCCCTCTAAGAGAGTTTAAGGAAGACAACCCAGATACCATGCAAGGTGGGATAGCGTCGCGCGCCCCTTCTAACAAAAATCAGTTTTTTGTTAGAAAGGGGTCTGGCCCACAAACGTGAGTATCTCGGGCCGTCCCCAGTCGGACTGCAGTCTACCAGCCTCAACCCATCTCCACACAACCACGGGCGGTCAATCTCCCAAACCGGGCTGACCTCCATTAACTGGTTTGTGGCGGGTTGTTGAGGTCGGCGAGGCGTTGTCATCCGACCTCGATCCCCCGACCTCCTTTAGATGAGAAGTGATTCAGTTAAGTGTACCTACGAGGACTTCCCAGGAGGTCACCCATCCTGAAACTACTCATATCCGATCACGCTTAACTATAGAGTTATTTCACTTAACATCACCAATTCAACTGCAGCTCAATTGGTGATGAGAAGTGGAAAACTCGATTTTTGTTGAAAGGGAGCTGACCCACTCATGTGAGTATCCCTGACCACCCCTAGTCGGGCTGCAGTCCACCAATCTCAACTTGTCTCCACACAACCGCGTGCGGTCAATCTCCCAAACTGAGCTGACCTACCTTAACTGGTTTGTGGTGGGTTGTTGAGGTCGGCGAAGTGTTGCGCTTGCTCGGCTTTGATCCCCTGACCTTCTTTCGATGGGAAGTGGTCCAGTTAAGCGCCCCGACGAGGACTTCCCAGGAGGTCACCTGTAACACCTCCTATCCGTCGTATAGCATATAACAGTAGCTCTGGCCGGGACCCGACGCCATATACCACAGACAAACTGGAAGGTTACGCAATGGAAACCATCCTGCCAATAACCAACGTCCTACACAGAGTACATTCTAGCGGAAGTTAGGGGTGCGAGCGGTTCGGTTTGGGTCGGTTTGGACTCAAATCGAAGCCGATCCGACATGCCTCGGTTTTTGGTTTGTCTAAACCGACCCGAACCGAATCCGATCGGTTCGGTTCAAAGTCGGTTCAGTTTTTTGTCGGTTTTTGGCGGTTCGGTGTCGGTTTTTTTATGAACTTAACTCCAACAAAAAAACATAACAAAAGATTTGTGAACATCCTGCGGTCATATCCCTAACTTTAGCCTTCAATTTAAATGCTCATACTCACAATCCACCTTGATTTTCCACTACTTATTATTTTCATTCATTGGCTATGTGATTTCCTTAATTTAAGCTTCCGGAAGATCTATGAGCCTTTAGGACTTCCTCTCTAAAGTCTTCGTTGGTCTGTAGAATTCTTTGGAATCAATTCCTTCCTTACCAGTAATCAAAGTCATTGATTTCCTAATCACAGGACATTAGTTTCGCATTGCTCATTTATCGCTCAGGGTGCTCTTGGATATTAGCTTCTTAATAAGTCTTTTCTAGTCTGTATTTTCTTAAATCATTGAAGCTATTTAGAATTTCATTTCAGCAAGCTATAACTCATTTTCTCCAATTAATCTTACTTGTCATAGTGTTTTAATTCTCACTCAGCCACTTGATTTAAATCAAGGTTTTGATAAAATTATATTTTCCTGCGCCTAAACTTCATGTACACGTCTTCATATGATCTACTCCCAAGAGTAAGATTATTTCAAAGTGCGTTAACAAGAGAAAAATAAAACATTATTTAAACTTTCTGTTCAAATACTAGCAAGAGTCAAGAAGTAACTTCTCCTTCTACGGCGGCGCAGGCGGCAAGGAAAAGGAGTCTTTGGTGACTCTCTTTCACACCTCACGATCAGCGCAAAGGCGCCTCAAGCAAATGAGAAAAGACAATCTCTTGAGAACTGAGAAGACCAAAATTCTTTTATACATTTATTATTAACTATAAGTGCAACTGTGCAGGCCTCCTTCAGGATTCATGAATCACGAAAAATCGGAAACTCATGCCTTCGATACTTTACAGACGATCTCGACGATATGCCTGACATAATATAAATATATAATTTATGGAATAATTTATTGAACATATATGAAATGATTCAGCTATACATTATACGTAATATAATTTATGGATGCCCACATTCAGTAATTCAGATCAAAAATATCAAATAGAATCTTGCTTATACATAATTTAAAATTATTATAATATTAGTCGGTTCGGTTCGGTTTGGTCGGTTTTTACAACTTGAAAACCGACCCAAACTGATAAGTCTTCGGTTTTCAAAAGCTCCAAATCGAACCGACACCAGACCGGGCGGCTCGGTTTCAAAATCGGTGCGGTTCGGTCGGTTCGGTCGGTTTTGTCGGTTTTCGGTTTTCACTCCTCACCCCTAAGCGGAAGCAATTTAAAAGTTACAAATTAAGAACACAGCCACAACATGAATGTCCACTACATAAACCCAACAGGAATGAACGTGCAAATACACAAGTACTTGGCCTTATGGCTTTACAATAGTTTACTCAAATAAAAGTGTCTTCCAAACCTCGGCACGCAGGCCGGTCACACATGAGAAACAAAGTAAACATTCAAATAAAGGCCTTCGAGGGCCGACTCAGCAACAAGGTTTTTGCCCGCTATTTGTCACTCGGCTCCGCAGCACCTGCAAGCAACAAGCCACCGAAGCGGTGGCAAACAAAAGCAATGGTCAGCTAAGCTAACCAAATTATAACGATCTCTCTCCTAAACTTGGGTGGCGATGCTCCTTCCCTGCACTTTATTAGAATAGCCATATAATAAAGAATTTACACATCATCACAGGCGTAGGCTCGCACGACCACACACCCCGTGCTCTCAGAGCACATTTTCGGTGAACCCGGTCAAAGTCCGCGGTCTCACCACCGCCCCTTATATGACAATTTCTCGTGAGCATTATGGTCTTTCTGGCCACTGCCTAAGACCCTCCATCTATGCCAATGGCAAGTACCACGTATATTAGGTCGCTTGTACCGAACGACATAGAGCGGGTACGGTTCCGCCTAACCCGTTGCTCACACCGCAACGTCAATTTAAGCCATATGCGCGGGTCAAGCTTTCCCGAGTCCCAAATCGATCACACACTTTACATAATCCAGTTATGTGCAAGTTGGCTCCCAGGCCACCATGATGACAGAATAACGCATCTGCCCAGTTTTTCGGGTGCACCTTGGAGTTAGTCCCCAAGGTTCCCTGTTGAAATCTACCGCATAGAAAACCCGAAAGACAACCATCGGCGCGGAGTCTTCTCCGGCCATTCATGCAATGCAACATCACCGATCCAGACCAACTTGTCCGGGTAGGCTTCATACATCATGCCTATATTCGTTTCTCGATTATGGATTCTACATGCAAAATAACGGGGACTATTCATGTCTACCCGAAGGAACACCTCACACTCACTGCAAACTCGCGAGAGCGGGCTTCCTATGCAAGGGAAAAGAGGACTTCACATGTCCAAGATGAGAATCGTTACCCTAACATTCCTCTTTGGCGCCATGAAGATCTATGCGGATGAAAAGTACTGCAACATCCTCACCTCCATAGATCCGAACTCGACTTGCGATTTGGGGCTCCGAAGCTCCACCGGCGGTCGGATCTCTGCTCCTTCTTCTTCCTTGCTCTCCCCTCTCTATAGAATTCTTAGAAAGAGAAAACCCAATAGAAATGAGGGTTTCTAAACCCTATTACCGGGTTAAATCCTGTTAGGATCAGTCAGGACCCTTAGATCCCAAAGGAAGGAAACGGGCGACCACGATGCGCACTTAAAATCCAAAACCTGGGCCGAACACGGCTTGTGACACGCCCGTGTCCAAGGCCGTGTGCCTCATTCGATGCTGAAACCGTCGCATCCCGAAAAGAACACGAGCTCTCGACACACCCGTGTCAAGCTTGACACGCCCCGTGTCATCCAGAACACGCCCGTAGCCGGGCATGTTCCTCCATCGACACAGGACCAACACTAAACCCGAGGAGAACACGGGTTTCGACATGCCCATTGTCGAATTTGACAAGCTCGTGTCAGGTTGAACACCCTGGGCTTCCCAGGCCGTGTTTCAACCCCTACACAGCACGACTAACAACCCGAAGAGGACACGGCTGAGACGCGCCCGTGTCTCAGCTGTGTTCTTGTTCGACGATCGTCGACTGCACTCTCGTCGACAAAACGGCCATCGTCGAACCCGAGCACGATACGACCCTAGGATACGCCTTGTCCCAGGCCGTGTGACCCCTACCAAGTCCCAAATTTGGCTCAAAACGCTACCCGTCCCTCTTTTTGAGTTTCAGGGCTTACATTACCCATGCTGGAACTACTCTAATTCGAGCAGGCTTCAACTATGAGTTCTTTCACTTCCTGTCACCAATTGACTGGCAACTCAATGTATCGGAAGTGAGAGAACTATATAGTTAAGCACTGCACGGATGGGAGTAGTTAGTTCGAGATACTCCCATGAGTTGGTCGCCACCCTTTCAACAAGAAGAACTCTGTCCACTGATCTGCAAGCTGTCTAACCGTGAGGTACCTAAGCCCTCAGATCACCAACAAATTAACTGATGCGAACATAACAAGCCGGCTGGGGTGTCCCGAGATACTCACATGATGTGCCCGGCCCCCTTTTTAACAAAACTTCGCAACACCAATGAGCTTCAGCTCATTGGTGATGAGCAGTTTTATTGAAAGGGTTCAACCCATTCAAGTGAGTATCCTGGCCGCCCAGCCAGACTGCAGTCCACCAATCCAACACGTCTCCACACAACCGCGTGCGTCAATCTCCCAAACAGATGACCTCCCTTAACTGGTTTGTGGCGGGTTGTTGAGGTCAGTGAGGCGTTGCGCTGCCAGGCTTCCCACCTGAATCTCCCGAACCTCATTTCAATAGAACTGTCCAGTTAAATGCCCTTACGGGAGCTTCCTAGAGGCACCCATCCCGGAACTACTCTCATCGGAGCACTCTTAACTATAAGTTCTTCACTTCTCCATCCCAATTTCAGTGCAGCTCATTAATGATGAGAAATGAAAACTACCATAGTTAAGCGTGCTCGAACTGGAGTAGTCACAGGAGGGGCAACCTCCTGGGAAGTCCATGTGGTTTGTCTTGACTATCAATTTTGGCTCATCGTAAGGAGCATTGGACTCCAACACCCCCGCCACGTGGCTAGTTTAAGTTAGGCCACCCGGTGTTGGGCTTGGCCGAACGTGGCACGTGGAGATGGTTGGGTCGGTTGGGCTGCAACCCCTCTAATGGTGTTTAAGGAAAGAAGCTCAGATACCTTGCGAGTGGGGATACCACTGCACGCCCTTATAATAAAAAATCGATTTTTGTTAAAATGGGGTCGCCCACTCATGTGAGTATCCCGGTAACTACTCTCAATCCGAGTACGCGTTATTATAGAGTTCGTTCCACTACACATCACCAATTCAGTTGCAACTCAGGTGAGAGAATGGAAAACTTCATAGTTAAGCATGCTCGGCTGGAGCAGTCATGAGATGGCGACCTCCTGAAATTCCTCTGTGTAGCACTTGACTATCGTTTGCTTTATCGAAATGAGGATGTGGCCTCCAACAACCCGCCTCATGGACAGTTTAAGGTAGGCCACCTAGTGTTGGGTTGGTCCAACATGGATGTGGAGATGGAGGTCGGTTGGGCTACAACCCTCTAAGGGAGTTTAAGGAAGAAAGCTCAGATACCTTGTGAGGTGCATACCATCGCACACCCCTTCTAACAGCATCTCCTGAATAATTTTACACCGAAGACTACAACATGGAATACATAGCTTGGTTCCCTTGAACAAAAACCAGTCATGTAGGAGTAAGTCTCCTAATTGCACGCCCGCAAGAGCAGTCACCACCACGACAAAGTATGGGTCAGTGACATATAACTCCAAAAATGTGTCAAAGCCCACAACTTGTGTTCAAATTGTGGTAAGTAGGGAGGATCGCCGACTCAATGCTTTGGCTACTTGATTTGAAGTTCCCGATTGATGTTTTGCGACAAAAGAAAATTCATGAATGTAGGCTGCCCACTTAGCATGGCGTGTCAAGAGATTTTCTTGACTGTTGATGTGTCACAGTGCGTCACGATTGGAATAAAGTATGAATTCATTGTGGAGCAAGTAGTGACGCCAGTGCTTTAAGGGCTGAATCACAACATAGAACTCAACACCGCCCCTTGTACGGCAATTTCTCGTGAGCATTATGGTCTTTCTGGTCACTGCCTAAGACCCTCCATCTATGTCAACGGAAAGTTCCATGTATATTAGGTCGCTTGTACCGAACGACATAGAGCGGGTACGGTTCCGCCTAATCCGTTGCTCACACCGCAGCGTCAATTTAAGCCATATGCGCGGGTCAAGCTTTCCCGAGTCCCAAATCGATCAAACACTTTACATAACCCAGTTATTTGCAAGTTGGCTCCCGGGCCACCATGATGACAGAATCACGCATCTGCCCATTTTTCCTGGTGCACCTTGGAGTTAGTCCCCAAGGTTCCCTGTTGAAATCTACCGCGTAGAAAACCCGAAAGACAACCATCGGCGCGGAGTCTTCTCCGGCCATTTATGCAATGCAACATCGCTGATCCATACCAACTTGTCTGGGTAGGCTTCACACATCATGCCTATATTCACTTCTCGATTACGGACTCTACATGAAAAGCAACGGGAACTATTCATGTCTACCCGAAGGAACACCTCGCACTCACCGCAAACTCGCGAGAGCGGGCTTCCTATGCAAGGAAAAAGAGGACTTCACATGTCCAAGATGAGAATCGTTACCCTAACATTCCTCTTTGGCGCCATGAAGATCTATGCGGATGAAAAGCACTACAACATCGTCGCCTCCGTAGATCCGAACTCGACTTGCGATTTGGGGCTCCGAAGCTCCATCGGCGGCCAGATCTCTCCTCCTTCTTCTTCCTTGCTCTCCCCTTTCTCTAGAAATCTTAGAAAGAGAAAACCCAAAAGAAATGAGGGTTTCTAAACCCTATTACCGGGTTATACCCTGTTAGGATCAGCCAGGACCCTTAGATCCCAAAGGAAGGAAATGTACGACCATGATGCGCACTTAAAATCCAAAACCTGGGCCGAACATGGCTTGTGACACGCCCGTGTCCAAGGCTGTGTGCCTCATTCGACGCCGAAACCGTCGCATCCCGAAAAGAACACGGGCTCTCGGCACACCTGTGTCAAGCTTGACACGCCCGTGTCATCCAGTACACTCCTGTGTAGCGGGGCGTGTTCCTCCATCGACACAGGACCAACACTAACCCGAGGAGAACACGGGTATTCGGCATGCCCGTGTCGAATTTGACACGCCCGTGTCAGGTTGAACACGCTTGGGCTCCAGGCCGTGTTTCACCCCCGACACAGCACGACTAACAACCCGAAGAGGACACGGCCTGGGACACGCCCGTGTCTCAGGCCGTGTTCGTTGTTCAACAATCGTCGACTGCACTCTCGTCGACCAAACGACCATCGTCGAACCCGAGCACGATACGGCCCTAGGATACGCCTGTGTCCCAGGCCGTGTGACCCCTACCAAGTCCTAAACTTGCCTCAAAACGCTACCCGTCCCTCATTTGAGTTTCGGGGCATTACATTACCCATGCCGGAACTACTCCAATCAGAGCAGGCTTCACTATAGAGTTCTTTCACTTCCTGTCACCAATTGAGCTGCAACTCAATTGTGATGGGAAGTGAGAGAACTATATAGTTAAGCGTGCACGGATGGGAGTAGTTTCAGGATACTCACATGAGTTGGTCGGCCCCCTTTCAACAAGAAGAACTCTGTCCACTGATCTGCAAGCTGTCTAACCGTGAGGTAGCCTATCCGCCAGATCACCACAAATAGCTGATGCCGAACATAACAAGCCGGCTGGGGGTGGCTCGGGATACTCACATGAGTGGGTCAGCCCCCCTTTTAACAAAACTTCTCATCACCAATTGAGCTGCAGCTCAATTGGTGAGGAGCAGTTTTATTGAAAGGGTTCAACCCATTCATGTGAGTATCTTGGGCCGCCCCAGCCAGACTGCAGTCCACCAATCCCAACCCGTCTCCACACAACCGCGTGCGGTCAATCTCCCAAAGCAGGATGACCTCCCTTAACTGGTTTGTGGCGGGTTGTTGAGGTCAGTGAGGCGTTGCGCTTGCTCGGCCTCGATCCCCCGACCTCATTTCGATGAGAAGTGATCCAGTTAAATGCTCTTACGGGAGCTTATCGGGAGGTCACCCATCCCGGAACTACTCTCATCGGAGCACTCTTAACTATAGAGTTCTTTCACTTCCCATCACCAATTCAGTTGCAGCTCAATTAGTGATGAGAAATGGAAAACTTCATAGTTAAGCGTGCTCGAACTGGAGTAGTCACAGGAGGGGCAACCTCCTGGGAAGTCCCTGTGGTGTGTGCTTGACTATCAAGTTTGGCTCATCGAAAGGAGGATGTGGACTCCAACAACCCGCCACGTGGCTAGTTTAAGTTAGGCCACCCGGTGTTGGGCTTGGGCCGAACGTGGCACGTGGAGATGGGTTGGGTCAGTTGGACTGCAACCCTCTAAGGGAGTTTAAGGAAAGAAGCCCAGATACCTTGCGAGGTGGGATACCACTGCACACCCCTTATAATAAAAAACCGATTTTTGTTAAAAGGGGGTCGACCCAGTCATGTGAGTATCCCGGAATTACTCTCATCCGAGTACACGTTATTATAAAGTTCTTTCACTACACATCACCAATTCAACTGCAACCTTATTGGTGATGAGAAGTGGAAAACTTCGTAGTTAAGCATGCTCGGGCTGGAGTAGTCATGAGATGGGCGACCTCCTGAGAATTCCTCGTGGTGTGCACTTGACTATCGAGTTTGGCTTATCGAAATGAGGATGTGGTCTCCAACAACCCGCCTCATGGACAGTTTAAGGTAGGCCACCTAGTGTTGGGCTTGGGCCGAACATGGGATGTGGAGATGGGTTAGGTCGGTTGGGCTGCAGCCCTCTAAGGGAGTTTAAGGAAGAAAGCTCAGATACTTTGCGAGGTGGGATACCGTCGCACACCCCTTCTAACAGCATCTCCTGAATAATTTTACGCCGAAGACTACAACATGGAATACATAGCTTGGTTCCCTTGAACAAAAACCAGTCATGTAGGAGTAAGTCTCCTAATTGCACGCCCGCAAGAGCAGTCACCACCACGACAAAGTATGGGTCAGTGACATATAACTTCAAAAATGTGTCAAAGCCCACAACTTGTGTTCAAATTGTGGTAAGTAGGGAGGATCGCCGACTCAAGGCTTTGGCTACTTGATTTGAAGTTCCCGATTGATGTTTTGCGACAAAAGAAAATTCATGAATGTAGGCTGCCCACTTAGCATGGCGTGTCGAGAGATTTTCTTGACTGTTGATGTGTCCCAGTGCGTTATGATTGGAATAAAGTATGAATTCATTGTGGAGCAAGTAGTGACGCCAGTGCTTTAAGGCCTGAATCACAACATAGAACTCAACACCATACGTGTTGTAATTCAGTTTGGCGCCATAGAGTTTCACTGAAGAAAGCGATAGGTTCCCCCCCCCCCCCCCCCGGCTCAGGACGGACCCAATGACCCTGTTAGAAGCATCACAATGTAGCTCGAAAGGTTGGGCGAAGTTGGGAAGATAAGGACCGCGGCGGTGATAAGCTTTTGCTTGATGAGGGCGAAAGCGGAAGTTGCCTCCATAGAGCATGTATATTTCCAATCTTTCATGCAGTCAATGGAGTTGAACTGTGGAATAAAACACCTGTAGAAAGAGGCCAAATCATTGAAGATTTGAACTTCAGAAAGGGTAGTCAGTAAAGGCCACATCTCAATAGCCTGAACCTTGGAATTGCCCACCAAAAGTCTAGTGCTTGAAGCTTCGTATCCCATAAATAGGACATGGTCGGTGAGGAATGTGCACTTCTTCCCGACTGCACATAGATTTTCCCTTTGTAGAACCAAAAGTACTTCACGGAGGAGTAGTAGATGCATCTCATGGTTAGTGTTGTAAATCAATATATCGTCGAAGTAAACAACTACGAAACGACCAATGAAAGGGCACAAAACCTAGTTCGTACACTGCAGTGATACGCACATCGAAGTACTGTCTAGAAATAACGAAATTCAGATGGCAATCACAACTAACCAGAAATTCCAATCAGTAGCTAAATCACAGCATCGTACTAACATGCTCGATTAGCACATGTAAATCATACGCTCATATGACCTCAACATATAAATCATGAATCGAATAAATAGTTACCGAAATCTGGAAGTATTAGAAAGTTCAAATGGCATCACCAACAACATCCAATAGTTGTGCTCATTCACAGACAACTTTAGCTCATATGCTCAATATAATCCTGCTCGAATCAAGCACAGTTAATTGACTGGAAAATAGGATCCAGAAAAGTTACAAAGCAAACATCTAACACTTCCATTGCTGAATTTACTTTTTGTTGAGTTTAAGGTTTTGTTTGGGGGGACTTATTATCTTCAGTCAAGCGGCTACCATTGCATGAACCGGGCCTTATTTAAGATTTGATTCATGCAGTGGTAATCGTTTGACCGGTGAAAATAAGCCCCCCAAACGGAGCCTAAGTTTGAAGGTAAATACACCAGCAAGCAACAGAAACAACTATATGATCAAGAACAAAGGTGAGTGATCCAAAACGATGCGGGATACACCAAATGGAACCTGTGCAAGAGAAGGAATACACCAATTCAACAGATGTGGCCAAAACGATCAATGTGTGATAAAATATGAAACCCTAGCAGCCAGGAAGTGGAGAAGCGGTATCAGCGAGGAGGAGAAGCCTTCACAGCGATATTTTGGTCACGACATTGAGGCTTAGTGGAGTGCAAAGACCCGGAGAAGTCGTGGGAGCGAGATTTGGAGTAACAGGAGATGTGAAAGTGATGGTGTTGTCTCGCCTGAGTTTTTTGTCTTTGTGACCCCTCTCTGGAATACCCACTGAAAGTACCATGGTGGAGAGATCCAGGATCCATGTGATGGTCTTGATCTCGTCCACCATTTGCAAAGGGTAAGGTCTATTGATTTTTCGAGGATGTCAGGAATTTGCTTCCCATAAACGATGTCAAACTATTTTGGTCAAACTCGACGTCCCTGTCGGACACGAATAATTCGGATAGTCTTGGCTCACGGAGCGGTCGAGCGCACACACATCCAAATAGAGAGAGATTGCACACACAATGTTTTGACGTGGATAAATCTCTCAACTGGGTAAAAAACCACGCGATCAGGTCTGTGCCGGTCAAACTCCACTATTTACTTGCGGTTACAGCTTTCTCCAAGAATCGAGGGCGACAAACCACTCCCTGTTACGATAGTTATGTGGCTATCTGCACATCGTAACCACTGATATTATTATTTTTGATATAATTTTGAGTGTATATTTTGCTCGTTATGTTCGCTATTTGCGGGCCAAATATTTAATTAATATCGCTCCCCCTACTAACCATGATGATTACTGGGTGATTGCTTAAGAAATGGACGGCGGTGATCGATATGCAGTGATTAGACGGCGAGGAAGGCCCGCCATGGAAGGATGGCCGGAACGGTGGCGAATGCTCGCCGGCGGAGGAAAAGGCGGAGCCCGGGGAAGCGGGAGGCGGAGCCCGGGGAAGCGGGAGGCGGTCGCGGAAAAAGGGGGGGACGGGAGTGCTGCCCCTTGCCGTGGGAGGCGGCCGCGGGAAAGGGGCGGTCGGGCGCGCCTCCACTTGCGGGCGGAGCCCGCGGCCGCGGGAGGCGGCCGCGGGAAAGGGGTGGCCGGGCGCACCGCCCCTTGCAGGAGGCGGCTGCGGGAAAGAGGCGGCCAGGAGCGCCACCCCTTGCAGGCGGAGCCCGCGGCCGAGGATGGCTGCCGCGGGGAAGGGGAGGCCGGGCGCGAGCCACCCGTCGCCGGCGGCGACGGTTCCTCGAAAGTTGCGCGAAGTGGGATTGGTGCGCAAGAGATCGCGTGTGTGGCGGTTCCTCCATGATCCCCATTAGGATAGTGGGATCATGAGGGAGCGGGCTGATGACACCCCAAATGTTTAATTACACGGACTTGGCCCCATCAAAGCTTTTACCCTTTTCCAAAGTTTTTGTTGTTGTCATTATAGAAGTTGATGAGAAGCAATATATATATATATATATATATATATATATATATATATATATATATATATATTATATATATATATATATAGTGTATTTTTTTTTTAAATTTAATAAATTATGTAAATACCTAAATAAATCGTTTCTTTTTAATTTTCAGTTCTAACTTAACATGTTTTTTTGCCCTAAAAGTATTTTTGGACATTTTCGGTAATTTCGTAAAGAGTTCCTAAGTCACGCCCCTAGGTCACACCCGTGACCTAGGGCATGTAACTTTAAAACCAACAAATCCAGTAGTTCGGCAAATTTCGGGCACCAAGTGAAGTCACGTCCAACAGACACGCCCGTGTTCCACCTGTCACGCCTGTGATGTCACCCGTGAACAATCACTCAATCCGCTGTCGCGTCGTTCCAAAGTCTAAAGCCAGAGAGCTGGAGTAACGCCCTGCAACATGCCCGTGTGCCAGCTTTCACGCCTGTGACATCACCCGTGACCAAGCAATCAACTCGTTGTCGCGCCATGTCGAAGCACTGAAGCCAGCAAGCTCGAGTCACTCCCGACCTACACGCCCGTGTGTCAGGTGTCACGCATGTGACGTCAGCCGTGACCAAGCAAAATTCTAGCTATCACACCCCGAAGAAGCCAAGCTGCCACGCCATGCAGACACGCCTAGATTATACGCCTGTGACCTTCAAGTCACGCCAGTGTACTTGCCGATTCAATCCAGATGTCGCCGGAAATTCTATCCAAATCTGCCACGTCAGCGTCATGCCTATTTGACACGCCCTGAGAGGGAGTGTAAGGGGGGCGTGTACTTCAAAAATTTCAGCTATAAATAAATGGCCAAGGCAGAGGTTTAGAAATGAGCTGGTAGAGTTCCACATATATAGTAGTTGTAAGTAGGGAGCTATTAGAGTTTCATATAGTTATACATAGTAGCTAGAAGTAGTTTTTGAGTGATATTTTCCTAACCTTAGTTTGAGTTTCCTGATATGTAACACTTTTTAAGTAATAAATTTCAGTTTTAAGTAATTGTTTCTCTTCTTGCTTTTTTAACTTAGCTTTTTTTTTTATTGAGAAAGGGTGTGTGTGTAAGTACTTTCTTTATTTTTTTTATACCACCCCCATCGCGGATGAGAAACTAAAAAATTTTTAGTGTTTGATTAAGATGGTTGGGACGGATAGTATTTCTGCACTTTAATATGTCTTTTACTTTTCTACTATCACCCTCATCCTGATGAGATGCTAAGAACTTTTTAGCACTCAATTGAGATGAGTTTTGAGAATGATATTATTTCTACATTTTAAAAACCCTATTTTCTAATTAAAAAATTTAAGATTTACCAAGATATTGATCAATCTCAGGTAAAGAGAAACATCGTTTCATTCTCAAAAGAGATGAACGTAAACCTCCTGGGTTGAACCTTCGAAGACTAGTAGAAGGTCAATAGCGGGATTCACAACGTAAAGCTTGCATTAAGATATTTTTGATTAGATACGAAATTTCAGTCAAAATACGTAATCACAGCGGGATGTATCCTCGATAGAGGTGTACTCATATTTATGAAACATCTACGGTCAAGTATTTTAATTAATAAAAAAGAATCTTTCTTGTTTAAAAATCATTTCCCAAAGTAATATTGAAATTTATGAAGTGGAAGTGGGTGATGGGCAGGCCGGGCGGTCTGAGCGGCCTGTGCGGACTGAGTACGCGGCCTGGGCGTACTGCTGTCTGCGGACAGGGTGTTGGCTGTTTTGGTTGCTTGGCTGATTGAGAAGCGGCTTGAGCGGCCTGAGCGGACAGAGGTTTGCCGGCTAGAGGCTGTGCTCTGTTCAGCGGTCTTGTGTGTTGCAAGCTTGTGCTAACCAGCGGGTTGTGTGCCTTATCCGCGGGAAGCTTGCGGACTGACGAGTCCGCGGTGTCCGCTGTTGCGGACTGGCCTTGGTGTTTGGCTGTGGCTCTTGCCGAGCTCTGTTGGTACAGCATGCGATGTTCTGCTGTGGAGGATTGCGCGGACTGGTGTTGGAGTCCGGCAGGTGACCTTTGTGGTGAGCTGTTTGGGTAGAGCTTGCGGACTCTGCCCTTTTTCGTGTCTTGGCGTCCGCGGAGTCTGCATCTGTGGGGACGGTGTCTTGCTTCTTGCCGAGCTATCCATGATGAAGTGGATGTTATCCATCCTGGGGCGGACTGTCCTGATGGTTGGCGATCTGGAGCTTTTGTGTCTGCCATGCTCGCGCCAGTGCTTGGTGGGCTGCTGGACTTGGTCATTTGCTATGACAAGTTCTCTGTGTCCACAGTGTCCGAAGAGTCTATTGTTGACCAGGCGGACTGCCTGTTGGTCGTGGACTCAGCGGGGTGGCGTTGTTTGCCGAGCTCTGCGAATTATCTCCTGAGTCCGCGTGATATGGTATTGCGGGCTGTTGCGGCTTATGTTGCAGGGGTGTCCGCGTGCTGTATTGGGTGATGGTCTAGCTCTGTTTGCCTTGGGAGGACTGGCTTTGTGCCAGTGGTAGGCAGGTCGGCAGCTTGTGAGTCCGCATAGAGGCGAACTGGCCTTTTCTGTTCTGGCTCCTGGAGGTATGGTCAAGTCTGTGCGGACTTGGCGGACTGGGTTGTATTAGCACGCGGACTGGGGTGGTGATTCTATTCACTAGGGTGGTGACCACACTTCTCACCTCGCCTATAAATAGAACCCCCCCGACAGGTCTACAGTAACGGAGTGAACAGTAAATTGGGCTTAGGCAAGTGTTGCGGTCTGCGATTTTCTGTCTGTGCGGGTTGAGTGGTGCTGACGGTGTGCTGTGTGCAGGTCGCGCGGCTAGCTTCAAGGAGCCAAGAGTTGGGCCTTGAAGTGTGCGGTCTCTGCGGTCTCAGCTGGTCGCTTCTGCGGCTTGTCAGCTTTCTGCTTCAGCTTGATCAAGTTCCAATAACCTGTCTGCCGGTCTCAGGCGGGTAGGCGGTCTGTTCCTCTGTTTTTCAGCAGGCAGCGAATAACGGTGTGTCCGCTTGACCTCGCGGTCTCGGCGGACTCCGTGTGCTATTCGGCATGTAGCAGTTGCAGCTCGGGCGGCTTGGGCGACCTTGGCGGACGAGGCGGTCTCGGCGGTCTCCAGTGTTGTCCGCCCGGCTTGTTTTGTTCTTTCTGTTTGTAGCTTGTGTACTAGCGAAATCATGTCTCGCTACGTATACCTCGCCTTGTAAAGAAGTGTGTATGAATAAAAGACCTGTTTGTTCTTTCATTTGTGGTTGGTGTGAAACTTGCTCCTTGGGCTTCCGCATGATCAAAGTGTGAACTGGGTAGTTCTGAGAATTTTAATTTGGCTTTAGGCTACCTTGCTGACCACTTTGATGAAATTTAAACATGGTATCAGAGCGAGGTTCAGTTGCTTGAGCGGTGTTCAACCAGTGTTGTTGCTTTGTGCTTAAGTGGTGATCAACCTGTGTTGTTGCTTTGTGCTTCTGGCAGTTTGCTTAACCAACGGTTGTTGCAATGGAAGTGAGCTACGCAAGAGGTCTTGACATTGAACTCTTAACGCAGACTAACTTCAAGAAGTGGAAGTCGTGCATGAAGAGTTACCTTCTTGGTGAGGAGCTATGGGAGGTCGTCGGTGGTGACGACAGACAGGAAGTGACTGCTGCTTTTGGTACTGCTGAGCAGGTGAGGCTCTGGAGAAAAATAAATGCTAAGGCGGAGTTTGTTCACAAGAGAGCTGTTTCACCGGATTTGTTTGATCACATCATTGGATGTGAATCAGCTGCTGATATTTGGACAACCATTGATGAGTTGTTCAATAGGAAGAATGTAGCAAGGCTACAATTCTTGGAGAATGAGTTGGTCAGGACAACTCAAGGAGACCTGACAATCTCTAAATAGTTCTTGAAGATGAAGAGTCTGTGTGCAGAGATATCAACGCTTGATCCTGATGAGCCTATCTCTGAGGCCAAGTTGAAAATGCACATAATTCGCGGCTTGAGGAAGGAGTATGTTGCTTTTGTGACATCAGTTCAAGGCTGGGCTACTCAACCATCTTTGCTGGAGCTTGAGAATCTGCTTGCTTCACAGGAAAGCTTAGCAAGGCAGATGGCTAGAGTCACTGTCTCTGAGGAGAGCAGTGAAGCACTCTTCACGGACAAGAAGAAGAAGAGATGGGAAGGGAAGAAGAATCAAGTCGTTGCTGAGAATGAGCCTTCAACTTCTTATCAGGCAGAGAGGAGTACTGCTCCTAAGAAGGACTGGAAGAAGAACTTGAAGTGTTATAGGTGTCATCAGCGAGGACCCTTCAAGCGTGACTGCAAGGTCAAACTGCAGCCTGAGCATGTTGCTGGCAATGAGGAAGCTTGCTCTAAGAGTGAGGAAGCTGAATGGGACGGAGCTTTCATGACGGGCACTTGTGTCCGTGCCCTGTCCGTTGTCGACTTCAATGATGATTGGATCGTGGACTCCGAGTGTGGTCATCACCTCACCAGAGACAAGTCGAAGTTCTCTTCTCTGCAAGCTTACTCAGGTAATGAAGTTATTATAACTGCTGATAATACTGTTTATGCAGTAGAGAAGGAGGGGGTTGTGTCTTTGGGTAGTGATGAGGGGCCACTCACGTTAAGGAGTGTGTATCACGTACCAGGCATGAAGAAGAACCTCTTCTCGGTGACCAATGCGGTCGACGCGGGTTATCACGTTCTGTTTGGGCCAACAGAAGTGAATTTCCTTCGCAACGTATCAGCGGTTAAGGCTGATGTTGCTCATGTTGGGAGGAGAGTGAAGAACTTGTTTGTTCTTGCTACTAACTCTTATGTTGATCGGATGAGAGCAAATGATAGCGCTGCTATTTAAAATGAAAGACTGGGGCATGTAGGAATGGATAAGCTGAATACTGTGGCTAACAGAAGTCTTGTAAGAGGCTTGCCTAAGCTATCTTCATTTGGCGACAGTCACGTTTGCGCGGGATGTTAGTACGGCAAGGCCCATCGCCTTCCATTTGATAAATCACAAACGAGGAGCAAGAGACCATTGGAGTGCATCCACGGAAACTTGATGAGACCAACCGTCACTGCCAGTCTTGGCGGGAGCAGATACATACTTATGTTGATTGATGACTACTCAAGATACACTTGGGTATATTTCTTGAAAGAGAAGTCTGAAGCCTCCCATTTGTTTGTAGAGTTCAAGGAGTTGGTGGAGGGCCGGCTTGGCTTGCGGATCAAGAAGCTTAGAACAGATAACTGTGGTGAGTTTATCTCCTCCGAGTTTTCTAACTTCTACAGGAAGCACGGGATCCAACGAGAGCTCACTTGTGCTCATACTCCACAACAAAATGGAGTAGCGGATAGGAAGATCTGTCATCTGACGGAGACTTGCAAATGTTAGCTTCATGAGAAAGACATTCAAAGGTACTTCTGGGCGGAGGGGATGTCTTGTGCTTCTTACGTTATCAATCGGATGCCGCTTAGCCCGATCAACATGAATACTCCTTTTGAGTTGTTACTGAAGGAGTAGCCTAATGTGAGACACCTTCGGGTGTTTGGTTCAACTTGATATGTGCATGTCCCGGATGCCTCAAGGACTAAGCTGGATGCAAAGGCAAGGAAGCTTGTCTTTGTTGGCTACGATGAGCAGAAGAAGGGATGGAAATGCATGGATCCTGCGACGAAGAAGTTCGTTGTGTCAAGAGATGTTGTCTTTGACGAGCTGACGTCGTATGGAGGTGGCTCGGTTGAGCTAATCGGAAGCAAGGTTGATGAAAAGCCGATGGTGGTTGCTGAAGGCCTGGAAGAGGAGCTTGTTGTTTCACCAGCAGCTCCTGTTGCTTCAAATTCTAGTGCTGAGGCTTCTGGCTCAGGAAGTAGGGGAGCATTGCTCAAAGCTTGCCTGAAGGTGGTGCTGAGCCTGAAGGAGCAACAGAGGTAGTAAGCAAGGAGCAGACCCCTTGGAGATCGAAGAGGGTTATTAAGCCACCGGCTCGTTACTATGATGAGAATGCAGTGAGCTTTGTCTCATGCTTCTTTGCATGTCCTCTGTATGAGCGAGAGCCTGCAAACTTCAATGAGGCCACTGGAGTCAAGGAGTGGAATGATGCCATGAAGGAAGAGATTGTTGTTCTCAAGAAGAATGAAACCTAGGATCTTGTGCCCAAGGTTGATGGCATTACTCCAGTGACTTGCAAGTGGGTATATAAGTTGAAGAAGAAGGCTGATGGAAGAATTGATAGGTTCAAAGCTCGTCTGGTTGCTCAAGGATTCTCACAGCAGTATGGAGAAGACTATGAGGAGACTTTTAGTCTGGTTGCAAAGATGACTTCAGTTAGAGTGGTGATCGCCTTGGCTGCTAGCAAGGGATGGAGAATGTGGCAGCTTGATGTGAAGAATGCTTTTCTTTATGGAGAGATTGATAAGGACATCTTCATGGATCAGCCACTTGGATTTGTTTCCGAAGATCATCCGGACTATGTCTGTAAACTCAGGAAGGCTCTCTACGGGTTGAAGCAAGCTCCTAGAGCGTGGTATGGGAAGATAGCAGAGTATTTGCAATTCTGCGGGTATCTTGCTTCCAACTCGGATTCTAGCTTGCTCGTCAAGAAAAAGGGGGAGCTTCAAGTCTTGGTCCTGCTATATGTGGATGATATGATCATCACAGGGAATTCGGAGGAGGAAGTAGTAAGGCTCAGGGCTGAGCTTGTTATACGCTTCGAGACGAAAGACTTGGGAGAACTTCATCACTTTCTCGGTCTTGAAGTGGAGAGGAAGGAGTGCGAAATTCTCATTTGCCAGAAGGGTTATGCGGATCGCATTGTAAGTCGATTCGGCATGGGCGAAGGGAAGTGTTGCTCTTATCCACTGGAACATGGGCTGAAGCATCGACGAGATGAAGGAAGGATTCTTCCTAATCCCTTGGTGTTCAGGGCTCTTGTAGGGAGTTTGATCTACCTGACGATTACAAGGCCAGACATTGCTTATGCTGTTGGCCGAGTAAGTCGGTTTATGGCTGAACCAAGGAAGTCTCATCTGGTAGCGGCAAAGCACATCTTGAAGTATGTCAATTCAACTTCTGATATGAGACTCCTCAATAGTAGGGATGCGGACTTTGCTTTGCTTGGAAACACGGACGCTGACTACGGTGGTGACTCGGATGATTGGAGATCAACTTCGGGTTATGTTTTCACTTGTGGTTCAGCTGGTATTTCGTGGTGTAGCAAGAAGCAGGATTCTGTGTCCGTGTCTACTACATAAGCTGAGTATAAGGCTTCGGCCTTGGCTGCTCGGGAAGCTATCTAGTTGCAAAGGCTTATAGAGGATGTTCATGAAGAAGTGCAAGGGTCTACTTTACTCCGGGGTGAAAATGAGAGTGCTCTCAAACTGGTAAACAATCCAATGTGTCACGCAAGGACCAAGCATATTGAGATCGCACACCACTTCATAAGGGAGAGGGTGTTGGAAGGATCTTGTACAACCCCGTATTCGCGAATAGTGGGCCCCGAACAAGGCAGACACATTTTTAAGCTTTTCGGAGATTTTGCACTCTCGGTGGCCAATTTTGGCTCTAGCTTGGAAACATACTAGTAGGGGGAGAAAAATCTACCTCCCCCCAGTGGCCCTCTTTTGGGGCGGGTGCGACAAGTTGGCTAACACCTGCCCCGTCCCGATAGGTGCCTGGCGGCCTGGTGGGGCGAGACTGGCCGGGGGCCAGGGTCTCGCCCCCGCCTCCTTCTGCTTGGCGGCCTGGTGGGGCGAGACCGGCCGGGGGCCAGGGTCTCGCCCCCGCCTCCTTCTGCTTGGCGGCCTGGTGGGGCGAGACCGGCCGGGGGCCAGGGTCTCGCCCCCGCCTCCTTCTGCTTGGCGGCCTGGTGGGGCGAGACCGGCCGGGGGCCAGGGTCTCTCCCCCGCCTCCTTCTGCTTGGCGGCCTGGTGGGGCGAGACCGGCCGGGGGCCAGGGTCTCGCCCCCACCTCCTTCTGCTTGGCGGCCTGGTGGGGCGAGACCGGCCGAGGGCCAGGGTCTCGCCCCCGCCTCCTTCTGCTTGGCGGCCTGGTGGGGCGAGACCGGCCGGGGGCCAGGGTCTCGCCCCCGCCTCCTTCTGCTTGGCGGCCTGGTGGGGCGAGACCGGCCGGGGGCCAGGGTCTCGCCCCCGCCTCCTTCTGCTTGGCGGCCTGGTGGGGCGAGACCGGCCAGGGGCCAGGGTCTCGCCCTTGCCCCCCCTGTTTTTATCGTTCTGCCCCCCGGCGTGGTTGTTTTCTATTGGCTCAAGGCTTTTTGGGCGTAAGGGTATTTCAGTCTTTTTACCCCAAGGACTTGGAAAAACTATAAATAGACCCCCTTGGGTGCCTTGGAGAGGATCCTGGTCTTAGCTTCCTCCTCCCTTAGCTTCCTCTTGGTAGAGTAGAGAGAGCTCTCCAAGGCGCCCAGCCTAGCCCTTTGGTAAGGGAGGGGAAGAGCTCAGGTAGCCTTCCGGGTATGAGATGGGACCTCCGCGCTAGAGACGAGGGTCTGTTCATAGTCTCCTAAGTCTCCGGTCCGTGACGTTCTCTCGAGTGTAGTAGGTGTGAGGTCACCCCCTTTCAGGGACCCCGAACTCCACAGAGGTGTAAGATTTGGTAAGGACTGATTGAGATGCTTAGTTCTTTTGCTCCGAGACGGTCCCGCTGCCCAGGCTCTCACTAGCTGGGCAGGGCCGGTGGTACCTCTCGTTGATGCCTAGTTGTCTCACCTCAGGATGGATTTCGCTGTCAGGCTCTCACCTAGCTGGCAGGGCAGGTCGATCTCTCGGAGGGTGGGAAGGTCTCACCTCGAGATGGATTCCGCTGCCAGGCTCTCACCTAGCTGGCAGGGAAGGTTGATTTCTCGGAGGGTGGGAAGGTCTCACCTCGAGATGGATTCCGCTGCCAGGCTCTCACCTAGCTGACAGGGCAGGTCGATCTCTCGGAGGGCGGGAAGGTCTCACCTCGAGATGGATTCCGCTGTCAGGCTCTCACCTAGCTGGCAGGGCAGGTTGATCTCTCGGAGGGTGGGAAGGTCTCACCTCGAGATGGATTCCGCTGTCAGGCTCTCACCTAGCTGGCAGAGCAGGTTGATCTCTCGGAGGGTGGGAAGGTCTCACCTCGAGATGGATTCCGTTGTCAGGCTATCACCTAGCTGGCAGGGCAGGTTGATCTCTCGGAGGGGGGAAGGTCTCACCTCGAGATGGATTCCGCTGCCAGGCTCTCACCTAGTTGAAAGGGCAGGTTGATCTCTCGGAGGGTGGGAAGGTCTCACCTCGAGATGGATTCCGCTGCCAGGCTCTCACCTAGCTGGCAGGGCAGGTTGATCTCTCGGAGGGCGGGAAGGTCTCACCTCGAGATGGATTCCGCTGCCAGGCTCTCACCTAGCTGGCAGGGCAGGTTGATCTCTCGGAGGGTGGGAAGGTCTCACCTCGAGATGGATTCCGCTGCCAGGCTCTCACCTAGCTGGCAGGGCAGGTCGATCTCTCGGAGGGCAGGAAGGTCTCACCTCGAGATGGATTCCGCTGCCAGGCTCTCACCTAGCTGGCAGGGCAGGTTGATCTCTCGGAGGGTGGGAAGGTCGCACCTCGAGATGGATTCCGCTGCCAGGCTCTCACCTAGCTGGCAGGGCAGGTTGATCTCTCGGAGGGTGGGAAGGTCTCACCTTGAGATGGATTCCGCTTTCAGGCTCTCACCTAGCTGGCAGGGCAGGTTGATCTCTCGGAGGGTGGGAAGGTCTCACCTCGAGATGGATTCCGCTGCCAGGCTCTCACCTAGCTGGCAGGGCAGGTCGATCTCTCGGAGGGTGGGAAGGTCTCACCTCGAGATGGATTCCGCTGCCAGGCTCTCACCTAGCTGGCGGGGCAGGTTGATCTCTCGGAGGGTGGGAAGGACTCACCTCGGGATGGATTCCGCTGCCAGGCTCTCACCTAGCTGGCAGGGCAGGTTGATCTCTCGTGGAGGCCAAGTCCTTTTCTCCGAGATGGATTTCGCTGTCAGGCTCTCACCTAGCTGGCAGGGCAAGTTGATCTCTCGTGGAAGCCAAGTCCTTTGCTCCGAGATGGATTCCGCTATCAGGCTCTCACCTAGCTGGCAGGGCAGGTTGATCTCTCGTGGAAGCCAAGTCCTTTGCTCCGAGATGGATTCCGCTGTCAGGCTCTCACCTAGCTGGCAGGGCAGGTTGATCTCTCGTGGAAGCCAAGTCCTTTGCTCCGAGATGGATTTCGCTGTCAGGCTCTCACCTAGCTAGCAGGGCAGGTTGATCTCTCGTGGAAGCCAAGTCCTTTGCTCCGAGATGGATTCCGCTGTCAGGCTCTCACCTAGCTGGCAGGGCAGGTTGATCTCTCGTGCAAGCCAAGTCCTTTGCTCCGAGATGGATTCCGCTGTCAGGCTCTCACCTAGCTGGCAGGGCAGGTTGATCTCTCGTGGAAGCCAAGTCCTTTGCTCCGAGATGGATTCCGCTGTCAGGCTCTCACCTAGCTGGCAGGTCAGGTTGATCTCTCATGGAAGCCAAGTCCTTTGCTCCGAGATGGATTCCGCTGTCAGGCTCTCACCTAGCTGGCAGGGCAGGTTGATCTCTCGTGGAAGCCAAGTCCTTTGCTCCGAGATGGATTCCGCTGTCAGGCTCTCACCTAGCTGCCAGGGCAGGTTGATCTCTCGTGCAAGCCAAGTCCTTTGCTCCGAGATGGATTCCGCTGTCATGCTCTCACCTAGCTGGCAGGGCTGGTTGATCTCTCGTGGGAACCAGGTTTGTTACCCAGAGAAGCTCTCGCCACCTAGGCTCCCATAGCTGGCGTGGCAGGTTGACTCCCTGGAGAGGCGTGCAAGGAAATTGCACTCGGCGAATACGTTGGTTGGACATTTCTTTCTGAGTTTGTGCCAACCTCGAAAAGAGCGGGGATTGTGTACAACCCCGTATTCGCCCATGTATAGTTTTAAGCTTTTGGGAGATTTTGTACTCTCGGTGGCCAATTTTGGCTCTAGCTCGGAAACATACTAGTAGGGGGAGGAAAAATCTACCTCCCCCTAGTGGCCCTCTTTTGGGGGGCGGGTGCGGCAAGTTGGCTAACACCAGCCCCCGTCCCGATAGGTGTCTGGCGGCCTGGTGGGGCGAGACCGGCCGGGGGTCGGGGTCTCGCCCCTGCTCCTTCTAGCCTGACGGCCTGGTGGGGCGAGACCGGCCGGGGGCCGGGGTCTCGCCCCTGCTCCTTCTAGCATGGCGGCCTGGTGGGGCGAGACCGGCCGGGGGCCGGGGTCTCGCCCCTGCCCCTTCTAGCCTGGCGGCCTGGTGGGGCGAGACCGGCCGGGGGCCGGGGTCTCGCCCTGCTCCTTCTAGCCTGGCGGCCTGGTGGGGCGAGACCGGCCGGGGGCCGGAGTCTCGCCCCTGCTCCTTCTAGCCTGGCGGCCTGGTGGGGCGAGACCGGCCGGGGGCCGGGGTCTCGCCCCTGCTCCTTCTAGCCTGGCGGCCTGGTGGGGCGAGACCGGCCGGGGGCCGGGGTCTCGCCCCTGCTCCTAGCCTGGCGGCCTGGTGGGGCGAGACCGGCCGGGGGCCGGGGTCTCGCCCCTGCTCCTTCTAGCCTGGCGGCCTGGTGGGGCGAGACCGGCCGGCGGTCGGGGTCTCGCCCCTGCCCCTTCTAGCTTGGCGACCTGGCGGGGCGAGACCGGTCAGAGGCCGCGGTCTCGCCCTTGCCCCCCCTGCAGTTTTACCTTCTTGCCCTCGGGGGGAATTCCCTCTTTACCCCCCGGCGTGGCTGTTTTCTATTGGCCCGAGGTTTTTTGGGTGTAAGGGTATTTCGGTCTTTTTACCCCCAGGACTTGGAAAAACTATAAATAGACCCCCTTGGGTGCCTTGGAGAGGATCCTTTTTTTAGCTTCCTCCTCCCTTAGCTTCTTCTTGGTTGAGTGGAGAGAGCTCTCCAAGGCACCTAGCCTAGCCCTTTGGTGAGGGAGGGGAAGAGCTCAGGTAGCCTTCCGGGTGTGAGGTGGGACCTCCGCGCTAGAGCCGAGGGTCTGTTCATAGTCTCCTAAGTCTCCGGTCCGTGACGTTCTCTCGAGTGTAGTAGGTGTGAGGTCACCCCCTTTCAGGGACCCCGAACTCCACAGAGGTCAATTTTGGCTTCAACACTTTTGGTGCGGTGAGCGTGGATGGAAAGGGCGGCAGAAGAGATTGCCATGGAGGCAGCCAACCCGGCATTTGTCAAGAAGTTGGCAAAGCTAACAGAGACGGAGGCAAAGGAGCAAGGTGGCTCGAGACCTCAGGAAGGAAGAAGAAGAGAAGAGCGGAGAGCTCTGGAGGGTCCGGAACCAGGTTGGAGGCAGCAGGGAGGACCCGTTCAGGGCCCGGGAAGAGGTTACGCCCATGATGGGGGAAACTTCCATGGGGGCCAAGGGAGGTTCAACTTCTAGAGGCAAGCCCCTAGGCAACTCCTCCCCCCACCACAGCAAGCGATGGAGATTGGTCGAAGGGAGAGGAGGAACCGTCAGGGAAGGAGAAGGGTCAGAGTAGAGTTGTCGTACTGTGACTTCCACCAGGTGGAGGGGCACGCCACAGCTACCTGCCCCGAGTTCTTAGAAGTGAGGGGGACAAGAGACCCTACCCGGCCACAGCCACCAGTGCGGGTTGAAGAGGTTCTGCCCAGAGAAGGAGGGGATGATGTTTGCGAGGACCGGGTCGATGTCGGACCCCGAGGCGGTATAGCGGTGATCCATGGTGGAGTGGGGATCGAGGCCACTCGGAAGGCAAGCCTCCATGTCATGTACCGAAGGAGCGTCGCCTCAACCTCCCAGACCCCACCCCAGGAGGAGAAGATCACCTTCTCGGTGAAGGACGTACCGGATCATGAGGATCCGTTCTGTGATGCACTGGTCATCCAGACGGCTATCGAGGGCTACAACGTCTCCCGAATCTTGGTTGACAACGGGAGCTCTGTCAACGTCGTTTTCAGGAAGGAGTTTGAGGAGATGAAGGTAGAGCCAAGGAGGGTGTTGGCCTCGGACGGACCCCTGTTCGGATTCTCAGGAGAAAGAAAGGAGGTCAAAGGCGGAGTAGGATTCCAAGTTAAATTGGGGGGAGTCTCAAGGAACTGCCGGTTCGTCATTGTGGACGCTCCAAGCAGCTATAACGCCATCTTCGGAAGGCCCCTCATCAGCGCCTTCCGTTGCGTGCCATCTTCCTTCCACCAATGCATCAAGTTCAGCTCCGGAGGGATCCAGGTCAGAGTCAAGGGAGACTCCAGGATGGCAAGACAGTGTTATGTCACGGCCGTCAACACCATCTCTTGGTTGGCCAAGGCAGAGGAGATGGAGAAGATCATGGAGAGCCTAAGCAGGATGGAAGTGTCCGGCGAGCAGGAAGCGGATGGCGACCACCAGGCCCAGACCCCCTGAAGAAGCCTCGTCCCGGTAGAGTCCTATATTTTTCTTATGTTGTATTGAGTCCAGCCCCCGACCAGCTGAGTCAGGGGGGTCATGTAACTCATCTTTTTCTCCCCGCTTGAGGATGTAGGATTTGGTAAGGATTGATTGAGATGCTTAGTTTTTTTGCTCTGAGACGGTCCCGCTGCCCAGGCTCTCACTAGCTGGGCAGGGCCGGTGGTACCTCTCGTTGATGCCTAGTTGTCCCACCTCGAGATGGATTCCGCTGCCAGGCTCTCACCTAGCTGGCAGGGAAGGTTGATCTCTCAGAGGGTGGGAAGGTCTCACTGTACAACCCCGTATTCGCGGAGATTGGGCCCCAAAACAAGGTAAGCAAGTTTTTAAGCTTTTTGGGAGTTTTGCACTCCTAGGGGCCAATTTTTGGTGAACTTGCAAAACATACTAGTAGGGGGAGAAAATATTTCTCCCCCCAAGGCGCTCTTGGCAAGCCGCCTCAGGCCGCCAGGCCGCAAGCCGCCCAGGCCGCCAGGCCGCCGCAAGCCGCCCAGGCCGCAAGCCGCCTCAGGCCGCCAGGTCGCAGGCCGCCCCGCCTCTTCTTGCTCGGCGGCCTAGCGGGGCGAGACCGGCCGGGGGCCAGGGTCTCGCCCCCGCCTCTTCTTGCTCGGCGGCCTAGCGGGGCGAGACCGGCCGGGGCCCTTCTTGCTCGGCCAGGGCCGCCGGGGGCCAGGGTCTCGCCCCCGCCTCTTCTTGCTCGGCGGCCTAGCGGGGCGAGACCGGCCGGGGGCCAGGGTCTCGCCCCCGCCTCTTCTTGCTCGGCGGCCTAGTGGGGCGAGACCGGCCGGGGGCCAGGGTCTCGCCCCCGCCTCTTCTTGCTCGGCGGCCTAGCGGGGCGAGACCGGCCGGGGGCCAGGGTCTCGCCCCCGCCTCTTCTTGCTTGGCGGCCTGGCGGGGTGAGACCGGTCGGAGGCCGCGGTCTCGCCCTTGCCCCCCCTGTAGTTTTACCTTCTTGCCCTCGGGGGAATTTCCCCCTTTACCCCCCGGCGTGGCTGTTTTCTATTGGCCCAAGGCTTTTTGGGCGTGAGGGTATCTCGGTCATTTTGGTCCAAGGGGTTTTGGAAAACTATAAATAGACCCCCTTGGGTGCCTTGGAGAGGATCTTCTTCTCCTTCTTCTTGCTTGCTCCTCCCTTGGCTTCTTCTTGGTAGAGTGGAGAGAGCTCCTCCAAGGCACCCTAGCTCGAGCATTGGCTAGCGAGGGGAAGTGCTCAGGTAGCCTTCCGGGTGTGAGGCGGGACCTCCGTGCTAGAGCCGAGGGTCTATTTCTAGCTTCTTGATCCTTTGGTCCGTGACGTTCTCTCGAGTGTAGTAGGTGTGAGGTCACCCCTTTCAGGGACCCCGAACTCCACGAGAGATTAGGTTTCTGGTTTCAACATTTTGGTGCGGTGAGCGTGGAGAGTGACCAGCACGGAAGATCTCAGGAGAGTGTCATGACGGGAGGTCAAGGAGGTAGTGATGATCTCGGCGAGCTCCCCACCCCAGGACCCTTTGTGGGGAGGCAAGAGTTCATGGCCTCCATCCAGGGCATCATGGAGATGCTGCGAAGCATTGCTCCTCAGGGTAGCAGCTCCACCCCGACCCCCCAGGAGCTAGCTCCCCCCTCGATGAGTCGACTCCCAGGGGTCTAGGCGAGATGACCCCAGCGGGGGAGAAGGAAGTGTCCCAGGAAGAAGGCCAAGGAAGGAGAGGATGGGCGATGGGGTCGAGCGAGACCTCACCGGCCGGGAGCTGTTCTCCAGCCCGGCGAGTGCCAACCTTCAAGGCGAGCAGGTCGCGCGAGCGGAGGTGGCGAGACCACCCCTTAGGGGGTCACCCTTCAGCGAGCTAATCATCTCAGCTCCCGTTCCCGAGGGGTTCAGAGAGCCAGACATGGCTTACTATTCCGGGAAGGATGACCCTGTTCAGCATCTGCAGTGGTTCGAGGATGCCGTCTCCATCAGGCCGATGACAGATGCCTTCAAGTGTCGCCTCTTTGCGATCACACTGAAGGAGAAGGCAAGGGACTGGTTCCATCAACTCCCTCCGAGGTCGATCTACGGGTTCGAGGACTTGAGCCGAAGCTTCCAGCTCCGCTTCTCCACCTCCAAGAAGCGAAAGAGGAGTCCTGAGTCCATCTTCTTGATAAGGCAGGGGGCCGAGGAGTCCCTGGCCCGCTACGTTGACCGGTTCCAAGAGGAGATCCTGGAGGTCCAGGAGATGCCAGGGTATGCTCTCTAGATGGCCTTCACCGTTGGGCTGAAGGAAGGCTTCTTCAAGATGAGCTTGACTCGGAAGGCCCCCCTTTCCTTCGAGGAGCTGATGGAAAGGGCGGCAGAGGAGATTGCCATGGAGGCAGCCAACCCGGCGTTTGTCAAGAAATTGGCAAAGCTGACAGAGACAGAGGAAAAGGAGCAAGGTGGCTCGAGGCCCCAGGAGGGAAGAAGGAGAGAGGAGCGGAGAGCTCAGGAGGGTCCAGAGCCAGGTTGGAGGCAGCAGGGAGGACCCACTCAGGGCCCGGGAAGAGGCTACGCCCATGATGGGGGAAACTTTCATGGGGGCCAAGGAAGGTTCAACTTCCAGAGGCAAGCCCCTAGGCAACTCCTACCCCCACCACAGCAAGCGATGGAAATTGGTCGAAGGGAGAGGAGGAACCGCACGGGAAGGAAAAGAGTCAGAGTAGAGTTACCCTACTGTGAGTTCCACCAGGAGGAAGGCCACGCGACATCTACTTGCCCCGAATTTCTGGAGTTGAGAAGGACAAGAGCTCCAGCACCGCAACCGCATCAGCCTCAACAAGCGCAAGACCCGGTGCGGATTGAAGAAGTCCGACCCGAGGCAGCAGAGGATAGATGTGAGGACAGGGTTGATGTGGGCACCCGGGGAAGGATCGGATGATTCACGGGGGAAGAGGGAGGTAAGAGAGAAGTGAATCATCTTTTTTGTAATGAACTTAGCTTGCGTTGTATTGGCTATGATTAATGGTAGAAACCACCAAAAAATATTTGTGGTCCATGGAAAGTCCCCTAGCTCCGAGATGGATTCCGCTGCCAGGCTCTCACTAGCTGGCAGGGCAGGTTGATCTCTCGTGGAGGCTAAGTCCCTTAGCTCCGAGATGGATTCCGCTGTCAGGCTCTCACTAGCTGGCAGGGCAGGTTGATCTCTCGTGGAGGCTAAGTCCCTTAGCTCCGAGATGGATTCCGCTGCCAGGCTCTCACTAGCTGGCAGGGCAGGTTGATCTCTCGTGGAGGCTAAGTCCCTTAGCTCCGAGATGGATTCCGCTGCCAGGCTCTCACTAGCTGGCAGGGCAGGTTGATCTCTCATGGAGGCTAAGTCCCTTAGCTCCGAGATGGATTCCGCTGCCAGGCTCTCACTAGCTGGCAGGGCAGGTTGATCTCTTGTGGAGGCTAAGTCCCTTAGCTCCGAGATGGATTCCGCTGCCAGGCTCTCACTAGCTGGCAGGGCAGGTTGATCTCTCGTGGAGGCTAAGTCCCTTAGCTCCGAGATGGATCCCGCTGTCAGGCTCTCACTAGCTGGCAGGGTAGGTTGATCTCTCGTGGAGGCTAAGTCCCTTAGCTCCAAGATGGATTCCGCTGCCAGGCTCTCACTAGCTGGCAGGGCAGGTTGATCTCTCGTGGAGGATAATTCCCTTAGCTCCGAGATGGATTCCGCTGTCAGGCTCTCACTAGCTGGCAGGGCAGGTTGATCTCTCGTGGAGGCTAATTCCCTTAGCTCCGAGATGGATTCCGCTGCCAGGCTCTCACTAGCTGGCAGGGCAGGTTGATCTCTCGTGGAGGCTAAGTCCCTTAGCTCCGAGATGGATTCCGCTGTCAGGCTCTCACTAGCTGGCAGGGCCAGGTGTGATCTGTCTCGTGGAGGCTATCTCTCGTGGAGTCCCTTAGCTCCGAGATGGATTCCGCTGTCAGGCCCTCACTAGCTGGCAGGGCAGGTTGATCTCTCGTGGAGGCTAAGTCCCTTAGCTCCGAGATGGATTCCGCTGTCAGGCTCTCACTAGCTGGCAGGGCAGGTTGATCTCTCGTGGAGGCTAAGTCCCTTAGCCTCGAGATGGATTCCGCTGCCAGGCTCTCACTAGCTGGCAGGGCAGGTTGATCTCTCGTGGAGGCTAATTCCCTTAGCTCCGAGATGGATTCCGCTGCCAGGCTCTCACTAGCTGGCAGGGCAGGTTGATCTCTCGTGGAGGCTAAGTCTCTTAGCTCCGAGATGGATTCCGCTGTCAGGCTCTCACTAGCTGGCAGGGCAGGTTGATCTCTCGTGGAGGCTAAGTCCCTTAGCTCCGAGATGGATTCCGCTGCCAGGCTCTCACTAGCTGGCAGGGCAGGTTGATCTCTCGTGGAGGCTAAGTCCTTAGCACCGAGATGGATTCTGCTGCCAGGCTCTCACTAGCTGGCAGGGCAGGTTGATCTCTCGTGGAGGCTAAGTCCCTTAGCTCCGAGATGGATTCCGCTGCCAGGCTCTCACTAGCTGGCAGGGCAGGTTGATCTCTCGTGGAGGCTAAGTCCCTTAGCTCCGAGATGGATTCCGCTGCCAGGCTCCCACTAGCTGGCAGGGCAGGTTGATCTCTCGTGGAGGCTAAGTCCTTAGCACCGATGATGATTCCGCCGCCAGGCTCCCACTAGCTGGCTGGGTAGGTTGATCTCTCGTGGTAGCCCAAGTCCCTTTTCTCCGAGGTGGTCCCGCTGCCAGGCTCCCACTAGCTGGCAGGGTCGGTGGTACCTCTCGTGGAGAGTAAGTCCCTTTGCTCCGAGATGGTCCCGCTGCCAGGCTCCCACTAGCTGACAGGGCCGGTGGTACCTCTCGTGGAGACTAAGTGTTTGCACCCCGAGGCCGTCTCGCCACCCAGGCTCCCATTAGCTGGCATGGCAGGTTGACCCCGCGGGGAAGTTACCCTCCGCGAATACGTTGGGTTGGATGTATCTTTCCGAGCTTGTGCCAACCTCGAAAAGAGCAGGGATTGTGTACAACCCCGTATTCGCGGAGATTGGGCCCCAAAATAAGGTAAGCAAGTTTTTAAGCTTTTTGGGAGCTTTGCACTCCTAGGGGCCAATTTTTGGTGAACTTGCAAAACATACTAGTAGGGGGAGAAAATATTTCTCCCCCGAAGGCGCTCTTGGCAAGCCGCCGCAAGCCGCCTCAGGCCGCCAGGCCGCAAGCCGCCCAGGCCGCCCAGGCCGCCAGGCCGCAAGCCGCCCAGGCCGCAAGCCGCCTCAGGCCGCCAGGTCGCAGGCCGCCCCGCCTCTTCTTGCTCGGCGGCCTAGCGGGGCGAGACCGGCCGGGGGCCAGGGTCTCGCCCCCGCCACTTCTTGCTCGGCGGCCTAGCGGGGCGAGACCGGCCGGGGGCCAGGGTCTCGCCCCCGCTTCTTCTTGCTCGGCGGCCTAGCGGGGCGAGATCGGCCGGGGGCTAGGGTCTCGCCCCCGCCTCTTCTTGCTCGGCGGCCTAGCGGGGCGAGACCGGCCGGGGGCCAGGGTCTCGCCCCCGCCTCTTCTTGCTCGGCGGCCTAGCGGGGCGAGACCGGCCGGGGGCCAGGGTCTCGCCCCCGCCTCTTCTTGCTTGGCGGCCTGGCGGGGCGAGACCGGTTGGAGGCCGCGGTCTCGCCCTTGCCCCCCCTGCAGTTTTACCTTCTTGCCCTCGGGGGAATTTCCCCCTTTACCCCCCGGCGTGGCTGTTTTTTATTGGCCCAAGGCTTTTTGGGCGTGAGGGTATCTCGGTCATTTTGGTCCAAGGGGTTTTGGAAAACTATAAATAGACCCCCTTGGGTGCCTTGGAGAGGATCTTCTTCTCCTTCTTCTTGCTTGCTCCTCCCTTGGCTTCTTCTTGGTAGAGTGGAGAGAGCTCCTCCAAGGCACCCTAGCTCGAGCATTGGCTAGGGAGGGGAAGTGCTCAGGTAGCCTTCCGGGTGTGAGGCGGGACCTCCGCGCTAGAGCCGAGGGTTTATTCCTAGCTTCTTGATCCTTTGGTCCGTGACGTTCTCTCGAGTGTAGTAGGTGTGAGGTCACCCCTTTCAGGGACCCCGAACTCCACGAGAGACCAGGTTTCTGGTTTCAACACTCACCTCGAGATGGATTCCGCTGTCAGGCTCTCACCTAGCTGGTAGGGCATGTTGATCTCTCGGAGGGTGGGGTAGGTCTCACCTCGAGATGGATTCCGCTGCCAGACTCTCATCTAGCTGGCAGGGCAGGTTGATCTCTCGGAGGGTGGGAAGGTCTCACCTCGAGATGGATTCCGCTACCAGGCTCTCACCTAGCTGGCAGGGCAGGTTGATCTCTCGGAGGGTGGGAAGGTCTCACCTCGAGATGGATTCCGCTGCCAGGCTCTCACCTAGCTGGCAGGGCAGGTTGATCTCTCGGAGGGTGGGAAGGTCTCACCTCGAGATGGATTCCGTTGTCAGGCTCTCACCTAGCTGGCAGGGCAGGTTGATCTCTTGGAGGGTGGGTTAGGTCTCACCTCGAGATGGATTCCGCTGTCAGGCTCTCACCTAGCTGGCAGGGCAGGTTGATCTCTCGGAGGGTGGGGTAGGTCTCACCTCGAGATGGATTCCGCTGTCAGGCTCTCACCTAGCTAGCAGGGCAGGTTGATCTCTCGGAGGGTGGGAAGGTCTCACCTCGAGATGGATTCCGCTGCCAGGCTCTCACCTAGCTGGCAGGGCAGGTTGATCTCTCGGAGGGTGGGAAGGTCTCACCTCGAGATGGATTCCGCTGTCAGGCTCTCACCTAGCTGGCAGGGCAGGTTGATCTCTCGGAGGGTGGGAAGGACTCACATCGAGATGGATTCCGCTGCCAGGCTCTCACCTAGCTGGTAGGGCAGGTTGATCTCTCGGAGGGTGGGAAGGTCTCACCTCGAGATGGATTCCGCTGCCAGGCTCTCACCTAGGTGGCAGGGCAGGTTGATCTCTCGGAGGGTGGGAAGGTCTCACCTCGAGATGGATTCCGCTGCCAGGCTCTCACCTAGCTGGCAGGGCAGGTTGATCTCTCGGAGGGTGGGAAGGTCTCAACTCGAGATGGATTCCGCTGCCAGGCTCTCACCTAGCTGGCAGGGCAGGTTGATCTCTCAGAGGGTGGGAAGGTCTCACCTCGAGATGGATTCCGCTGCCAGGCTCTCACCTAGCTGGCAGGGCAGGTTGATCTCTCGGAGGGTGTGAAGGTCTCACCTCGAGATGGATTCCGTTGCCAGGCTCTCACCTAGCTGGCAGGGCAGGTTTATCTCTCGGAGGGTGGGAAGGTCTTACCTCGAGATGGATTCCGCTGCCAGGCTCTCACCTAGCTGGCAGGGCAGGTTGATTTCTCGGAGGGTGGGAAGTTCTCACCTCGAGATGGATTCCGCTACCAGGCTCTCACCTAGCTGGCAGGGCAGGTTGATCTCTCGGAGGGTGGGGTAGGTCTCACCTCGAGATGGATCCCGCTGCCAGGCTCTCACCTAGCTGGCAGGGCAGGTTGATCTCTCGGAGGGTGGGAAGATCTCACTCCGAGATGGATTCCGCTGTAAGGCTCTCATCTAGCTGACAGGGCTGGTTGATCTCTCGTGGAAGCCAAGTCCTTAGCTCCGATGATGATTCCGCTGTCAGACTCTCACTCGCTGACAGGGCCGGTTGATCTCTCGTGGAAGTCAAGTTTGTTACCCGGAGGAGGTCTCGCCACCCAGGCTCCCATAGCTGGCATGACAGGTTGACCCCTCCGGGGGTGTGAAGTGTTTTTTACCCGGAGGAGATCTCGCCACCCAGGCTCCCATAGCTGGCATGGCAGGTTGACCCCGCGGGAAAGTTATACCTCGCGAATACGTTGGGGTTGGACATTTCTTTTCGAGCTTGTACCAACCTCGAAAAAAGCGGGGATTGTGTACAACCCCGTATTCGCGAATAGTGGGCCCCGAACAAGGCAGACACATTTTTAAGCTTTTCGGAGATTTTGCACTCTCGGTGGCCAATTTTGGCTCTAGCTTGGAAACATACTAGTAGGGGGAGAAAAATCTACCTCCCCCCAGTGGCCCTCTTTTGGGGGGCGGGTGCGACAAGTTGGCTAACACCCGCCCCGTCCCGATAGGTGCCTGGCGGCCTGGTGGGGCGAGACTGGCCGGGGGCCAGGGTCTCGCCCCCGCCTCCTTCTGCTTGGCGGCCTGGTGGGGCGAGACCGGCCTGGGGCCAGGGTCTCGCCCCGCCAGACCGGCCGGGCCAGGGTCTCGCCCCCGCCTCCTTCTGCTTGGCGGCCTGGTGGGGCGAGACCGGCCGGGGGCCAGGGTCTCTCCCCCGCCCCCTGCTTGGCGGCCTGGTGGGGCAAGACCGGCCGGGGGCCAGGGTCTCGCCCCGCCTCCTTCTGCTTGGCGGCCTGGTGGGGCGAGACCGGCCGGGGGCCAGGGTCTCTCCCCCGCCTCCTTCTGCTTGGCGGCCTGGTGGGGCAAGACCGGCCGGGGGCCAGGGTCTCGCCCCCGCCTCCTTCTGCTTGGCGGCCTGGTGGGGCGAGACCGGCCGGGGGCCAGGGTCTCGCCCCCGCCTCCTTCTGCTTGGCGGCCTGGTGGGGAGAGACCGGCCGGGGGGCCAGGGTCTTGCCCTTGCCCCCCCTGTTTTTACCGTTCTGCCCCTCGGCGTGGTTGTTTTCTATTGGCTCAAGGCTTTTTGGGCGTAAGGGTATTTCGGTCTTTTTACCCCAAGGACTTGGAAAAACTATAAATAGACTCCCTTGGGTGCCTTGGAGAGGATCCTGGTCTTAGCTTCCTCCTCACTTAGCTTCCTCTTGGTAGAGTAGAGAGAGCTCTCCAAGGCGCCCAGCCTAGCCCTTTGGTAAGGGAGGGGAAGAGCTCAGGTAGCCTTCCGGGTGTGAGGTGGGACCTCCGCGCTAGAGCCGAGGGTCTATTCATAGTCTCCTAAGTCTCCGGTCCGTGACGTTCTCTCGAGTGTAGTAGGTGTGAGGTCACCCCCTTTCAGGGACCCCGAACTCCACAGAGGTCAATTTTGGCTTCAATAGATCTCTTCTGGTCGGGCATGTTCGGAGTAAAGATAATCTTGCTGACATCTTATGGACCAGCGGTTACGTAGCAGTTACGTAACTTGTTGTGCTTGATCACCACGTCTCACTTCAAGGGGGAGTGTTGAAATTTGTGAAGTGGAAGTGGGTAATGGGCAGGCCGAGCGGTCTGAGCGGCCTGTGCGGACTGAGTCCGCGGCCTGGGCAGACTGCTGTCTGCGGACAGGGTGTTGGCTGTCTTGGTGGCTTGGCTGATTGAGAAGCGGCTTGAGCGGCTTGAGCGGACAGAGGTTTGCGGGCTGGAGGCTGTGCTCTGTTCAGCGGTCTTGTGTGTGGTAAGCTTGTGCTAACCAGCGGGTTGTGTGTCTTATCCGCGGGAGGCTTGCGGACTGACGAGTCTGCGGTGTCCGCTATTGCGAACTGGCCTTAGTGTTTGGCTGTGGCCCTTACCGAGCTCTGTTGGTACAACATGCGATGTTCTGCTGTGGAGGACTGCGCGGACTGGTGTTGGAGTCCGGCAGGTGACCTTTGTGGTGAGCTGTTCGGGTAGAGCTTGCGGACTTTGCCGTTTTCCGTGCCTTGGCGTCCGCGGAGTCCGCATCTGTGTGGACGGTGTCTTGCTTCTTGTCGAGCTATCCATGATGAAGTGGATGTTATCCATCCTGGGGCGGACTGTCTTGATGGTTGGCGATCTGGAGCTTTTGTGTCTGCCATGCTCGCGCCAGTGCTTGGTGGGCTGCTAGACTTGGTCATTTGCTATGACAAGTTCTTTGTCTCCGTAGTGTCCGAAGAGTCTGCTGTTGACCAGGCGGACTGCATGTTGGTCGTGGACTCGGCGGGGTGGCGTTGTTTGCCGAGCTCTGCGGATTGTCTCCTTAGTCTGCGTGATATAGTATTGCGGGCTGTTGCAGCTTATGTTGCGGGGGTGTCCGCGTGCTGTATTGGGTGATGGTCTAGCTCTGTTTGCCTTGGGCAGACTGCCTTTGTGCCGGTGGTAGGCTGTAACGCCCCGGATTTTTATTGCGTACGCATGCTGGGCGTTACGTTGGCTTTGATTGTAGTTTGAGTATGGTTTTTCCCGTGGGCTTGCGAGTGGTTATTTTGGTTGCCGAGTTGCACGATTCCCCAGCAAACCGTAGTCCAAATAAGGGACTCGGTGAGGCCTCTTAGGGAATGCCTGCACGTTTTCGCGCCCGAAGATTCACCCTCGGATTGGGGAGTTTGCCTTGTCACTGGACGCTTCGACATCCTAGAAACACGTTCACTCTTGTCAACCTCAAACCCAACAAAAACCCGTAGTTCCTCTTGCTCTGATACGCTATGCTCTTTGAGGAAATGCGGGTTGTGACAGTTGGTATCAGAGGGAGGTTTGCTTGACATTTGGTCGGGCAAACTTTTCCTTGTCTTTTGTGTTTGTAAGCATCATCTCATACACACACTGAGGTGCCATCAGTATGTCTTGGCCGAAGCACGTACACTACACTCATGGCATGAACAGAAGTATACGGGGCATATTATGTAGTATGGGATGCATAATATGTGGCTGTATATGAATCCACCATAGGGGCAACATGTGAGGGCTATGTAGTATGGGATGCATAACCTCACCACATGGATGCGACTAGCACGTTTTCTTTTCTTCGTTGCATGCAATGCTATGTAGTATGGGATGCATAGCATTGGAATGCGTACGACCGCTCATGGCATGCATTAAGGCCTTTTCTAGATTGCATAGCACTGCACGCATAACATAACATTGCATGAGCACAACGTGCCAAGCTAAGACGTACATGATGACACCTGTACACACATGGTTTTGGGTCAAATAAAGTCATGCATTCATTGGTTCGGCACAAATTAGTGGGATGACGATGAGTCATCTTTAGGTTAGGCATACCATCATTCTCAAACTCCCAAAGCAAGTTAGCAGTTGATGTTCATAATTTTATATGTATGGTCTGTACATAGCCGTTGTGTGTTTTGTTGGGTTTGAGGTTGACAAGAGTGAACGTGTTTCTAGGATGTCGAAGCGTCCAGTGACAAGGCAAACTCCGCAATCCGAGGGTGAATCTTCGGGCGCGCAGAATAATGCGCTGATGGATAGTCTTCGCCAAAGTAATGAGGCTTTGACGAGGCAGGTACAGGAGGTCCAGTCCCAGCTCCAAGCTATGTCATCCGCGATGTCTGGGCTGGTACCAAGAGGACAAGAGACGGGTAGAGGCCCCACTAGTTCGACTCCTTCAGTGGCAGTGACACCCCCAGTTGTAGTTCCTCCTGCGATGACTTTCATCTCGCAGTTTCAGCGACTTGGACCACCGACGTATGATGGAAAGGCAGACTTCGTGATCTTGGATGATTGGGTGATTACGTTGGAAGAAATGTTTGTGTATGCTGGTGTGACCGAGGACCAGAAGGTGATGCTTGCTGCCTATCAACTGAAAGGGTTGGCGAAAGGTTGGTGGTTACGAGAAAAGGAAGGACTAGGGGCGGACTGTTCGTGGGAAGTGTTTAAAGAAATGGTACGGCGCAAGTTTCTACCGGCAGTGGAAAGGGACCGCCTGATGAATGACTTCTTATACTTGAAGCAAAGGAACCTCACAGTGAGTGAGTATGAAATCGAGTTTAGCAAGTTAAGTCGGTTCGCTCCGAGCTTGGTGACTATAGAAGCTGACCGAGTAAAGAGATTTCTTGGCGGACTCCGCAGCGACGTACAGCAGTTCGCAAGTGCTTATGGAGCGACGAGTTACACTGCTGTGGTTGAGGCTGCGTTGAAGGTGGAAGCGATCGAAACTGCAAAACAAAGAGGACAACTGATGAGGAAGGATAAGAGGAAGCTGGTGGGAGGGAAAAGCTCCCAAGACGCAGACGTAAGGAAGAGAAACAAGGAGACATGTAGCTTCTGTGGCCGAGCTGGTCACCCCTTTGAGACATGTTTCAAGCGGTTGGGGATGCAGAAGAAGGAGCAGGTGCACGGCATTCAGGGTGCGCCAACCAGAGACTTGGAGTGTACGTTTTGTGGGAGAAGAGGTCATGATGTGAGCCGCTGCTGGGCCAAAGACAAAGTATGCTTCCAGTGTGGCAGACCAGGACATCTTCGCGCAAGGTGCACACAGGTTCAAGCTGTGTTGCAACCCGCACCACTCCAGGCTTTGCCTCCGCCTCCGCGCTTGGACAAAGGCAAAGGGAAGTTGAATGTGGTCTCTGCAGAGGAAGCGCATACATCACCGCAGGTTATCTCAGGTTCGATTCAGTCCTCTGGTTCTCGTTTTGTGTATGCCTTGCCTAGTATATATGTGTCGTTCTTAGCGTAGCATATATACCTTATAGGAAAACTTTAAGGTCAAGAACCGTTGGGCGCGTGTTCTCTTTGATTCTGGCGCGACCCATTCATTTGTAGCGCGAACCTTTCTGGATCGATATCATTTGACACCAGAGCGAGTGGGGAATGCGTTTTTTGGTGAAATTTCCTTCCGGCGCTTCTGTGGTGGCTGACTGGGGTCTTCTTGATTGTCCCATTTTGTTGGGGGATTTTATAGCAAGGGTTGATTGCAAGGTAATCGATTTGGAAGATTTCGACGTCATTCTGGGTATGGACTGGTTATCCCGCTATGACGCCGTCATCCAGTGCAGAGGGAAGCGCTTGGATTTTGTCAAGGACGATGGTCAGCCAGGAAGTGTGTATGGTGATTGTTGAAACTTGCCTCTTGTGGAGGATTCTCCAGGGCTTTCCTTGGCGGTATTGTTCGGATGTTGTTTGTTTCCGACTGTTTTGCTTGTCTTGTCTCCGCTGTGGGGAGGCTAGTGCTGTTTTGCCGCGTTTGGAGGAGATCGCTCCTGCCATTGTGCGTGACTTCCCAGATGTAAGGAAGCACACGGTGCAAGTATGGCCTACCATCCAGGCTCAACAAAAATGTACCGTGATTTGAAACAAAGTGTCTGGTGGTATGGAATGAAAAGAGATATAGCGCAGTTTGTATCGGAATGTCATACCTGCAAGCGGGTGAAAGCTGATCATGGGAGACCTGGTGGCAAGTTGACACCATTGGAGATTCCAACCTGGAAGTGGGAAAGCATCGCAATGGATTTTATTACAGGTTTACCAAGATCTCCCCGAGGACATGACTCCGTGTGGGTGATCGTGGATAGGTTGACCAAGTGTGCTCATTTCGTACCCTTTAAAGTCAACTACCCGATGAAGACAATAGCGGAGCTCTATGTGAACGAGATCATCCGACTGCATGGTGTGCCTGTGAATATCATTTCAGACCGAGATTCCCGCTTTACCTCTCGTTTTTGGCGCAGTTTACAAGAGGGTTTGGGGACAGATTTGCGATACTCCACAGCTTATCATCCTCAGACGAATGGCCAAACCGAGAGAGTAAATCAAATTGTAGAAGACATGATTCGATGTTACATTCTGGAGTATGGCGGAGCATGGGATGAACGTTTGCGGCTTATGGAGTTCACGTATAATAATAGCTATCAAGAAAGCTTGCAAATGGCTCCGTTCGAAGCGTTATATGGGCGACGATGTCGGACCCCACTCTTTTGGGCTGAGGTTGGCGAGCGGCCTTTGTTGGGGCCAGAGGCGCTCGAGGATATGGAAGTTGCAGTACGACTTATTCGGGAGAAGCTCCGAATCGCCCAAGAGCGATATGAAAAGTATGCCAACCGACGAAGGTCGGAATTAGAGTTTGCGGTGGGGGATTCTGTTTTCTTGAAAGTCTCCCCAATGGTTGGGATTAAAAGGTTTGGGAAAGAGCGCAAATTAGACCCAAGATTTGTGGGTCCCTTCAAGATTCTTGAGCGAGTTGGAGCATCTGCCTACAAACTGGAATTACCTGTGAACTTTCCTGGTGTTCACAATGTGTTTCATGTTAGCCAACTGCGCAAGTGTATGCGGAATGACACGCAAGTGTTGGACGTTGTGCCGCAATTAGCGCCCAACCTTTCTTATGTGGAGATGCCCATCCGGATATTGGACTCCCAAGATCGTGTGTTGCGGAAAAAGAAGATTCCTATGGTAAAGGTGCTATGGAAAAATCAGGATGTGGAAAGCGCGACGTGGGAGCTCGAGTCAACGATGAGGGCGGCTCACCCTCATTTGTTCCCGTAAGCTGGTAGGTGATTTAGTGTTTGATTGGATTCATGTTTTGGTTTGCTTGTGTGTTGGGTTTTGTGAAAAGTTTCGAGGCGAAACTTTTTGTTAGGGGGAGTGATTGTAACGCCCCGGATTTTTATTGCGGACGCATGCTGGGCGTTACGTTGGCTTTGATTGTAGTTTGAGCATGGTTTTTCCCGCGGGCTTGCGAGTGGTTATTTTGGTTGCCGAGTTGCACGATTCCCCAGCAAACCGTAGTCCAAATAAGGGACTCGGTGAGGCCTCTTAGGGAATGCCTGCACGTTTTCGCGCCCGGGGAATGTTGCTCAAAATAAGTTGCTGGTTCAGGAAACAAAAAAGGAAAAAAGTACTTAAGGCAAAAATGGTCTAGGACGTCCCAGGAACATTTTTCAAAAAAGGGGAAAATGGTCGTTTTTGTGCGAGACACGCCCCCTGACATGGGCGTGACCTAGGCCGTGACCTGGGCGTGACCTCCTTGACTCGACGATTTTTCTTGCATCGAGTTGAGCTCGACGAATGGGGTACACGCCCCCTGACACGGGCGTGTCACGGGCCGTGTCCCGCTTCGTCGAGTGTCGAGTGTCGATCGTCGAGTATCGAGCGTCGAGTATCGAGTGTCGAGTCGTCGAGAGAGGGGACACGGCCTGTGACACGGGCGTGTCACAGGGCGTGTCACGCTGGGTCGAGTGTCGACACTTTCTGTCGACGAGGTGTCGAGACACGGGTTACACGCCCTAGGTCATGGGCGTGACCGACCCGTCACGGGCGTGTACCCCGGCCGTGTACCGTCTGGATAAACGTGGAATTGCCGCCTTTCGGCGCCGCTTATGGTACACGCCCTGTGTCACGGGCGTGACACAGGGCGTGACCGGCCCGAAAATCGACTTTTTCCAGTTTTTTTTGTGCCGTTCATTTCCTTGATCCTGCATCGAACGGTTCAGCCCTGTTCTGAGGAAATAAGTCCGAACCAGGGCTTTGTATTTCTCATTTTCATCTTTTTCCTCTTCATCTTCATCTTCTTCTTCCTTCTCCTCAAAGAGAAAGCAAAGAGAGAAAGGCTCAAGCAAGGCAAGAAAAGAAAAGCAGCCGTCGCGACATCGTCTCGGTTCAGGCAAGCGGTGTCCTCCACCCTTGCCAATCTTCATTCTTGATATGAATTATGCCAACATAGCTAGTGTTCCTCTTTCACTTTCCTAGCTTTAGTTTCTTGTGTTCTTAAATTTCTCTATGATGCACTTGCCTAGTGTGTTCTTCTTGATTATCAATCCACTTGTTTGTTTTATCAAAGGTCCATATGCTAATTTGATACATGTAGCTAGTTCCTTATGTTAATTCCCTATGCTAATTCCTTATGTAATTCCATATGACATGTAGCTAATTCCCTATGTTAAATCCTTATGTTAAGTTGATACATGTAGTTAATTCCTTATGTTTAGTTTTGTTGGTTATCACGTCTATGCTAGGTTAAGTCATGTAGTTCTAGCTACTTGGATTCCTGTTCATATAGCCTTTCAAATGTATGTGATTCTTACTTGATCAAACACATATGATTCATGCTCCAAATACGTGATTTACGTACTTATCAAACTCTCTTATGTGATTCTTTTTTTTGATACAAAGCATGTGATTTATGTAGTTATCACACTCTACGTTGGAATTAGTAGTCGTGTGTAAGGGCGATGAAAGGAAACGTGTTACCTTGGGTTATGGGGCGTTTTGCGAGGCGAATTCGTGAAGCATGGCGGGAGCGTTTGTGTGAGAATTTTGCAAGGGGTGGTGTGGTTTCAGCCTGTGGCCACCGGGTTTTGTTTTGTGGTTAGAGAAACCACTTTGGCCCCGATTTGGGCTGGTTTTGTTTGGTGCGTTCCACTTTAGGGCCGCCACCGATAAGACCCTTGTGAAATTGAACTTAACTGCTGCTTATGCTTCACTTGTCTAGTAGGTTCTTGTTCTATGAATGATGGAATAGACATGTGTTTTGCCTTTTGTTTCTGCGGTTTGAGCAGGACTTGAAGAACTAGTACGCACTTGGTGCGGTTGATCCTTTGGAATGACATTGTTTTTCTACATGTACGCACTTGTTTTGTGCACTCTTTTGACTTAAGCATTGCTATGGGGTCGGTAAGCCCCTTCTTGATCCATTATGAAATTTATACTCTCTTTGTATAGTTTGGTTGATTGCTGAGGTATTCTTTCTTGAATGCCTCAGGTGCAGGTTGTAGCCGGTTGAGCGGCTAGGTTGGTTGGAGGCGTTTCTTGGGAGCTAACCGAGCATTCAAAGCGAGGTAGTTCTTCTTTTGTTGTACAGACATACATGTGCCCCAATGGGTTCGTGTCAGCTTGTTGGCGCCCATTTGGTGGATTTTCTTTTATGTAAATATGAACGAGACTGCTATTGTAACTCCTTTGGATGGAATGTACTTGCTTTTGGGATGGTTTTCTGGTAGGTTGCATTAGGTATTTTGAAGCTAAACCAAAACTATTATTGTATCTCATGCATACATGACTTGATAAATTAAGACTTATGTTCAAATAACGTAAACAAAGAGAATTTTTTATAATAATATCACTATAGGCTGCATATAGGAGCTCATTATAAATAAACCAAGGATTTTCGCCGCGTACCAATGTGTTTTGATACCTAAGGCCGAGGGATACGGCCAGCAAATGCACTAGTTTTCTTCCATCTACCTGTTGAATTTCAATTCACATAAAGTAAGCGTCAAGAGTTGCCTGAGCGTGTGCAGTTATCCCCTGCACGACGTGGCATCATAACTCGTAGTTCCTCTTGCTCTGATACGCTATGCTCTTTGAGGAAATGCGGGTTGTGACATAGGCAGGTCGGTAGCTTGTGAGTCCGCATAGAGGCTGACTGGCCTTTTCTATTCTGGCTCCTGGAGGTATGGTCAAGTCTGTGCGGACTTGGCAGACTGGGTTGTGTTAGCGCGCGGGCTGGGGTGGTGATTCTATTCACTAGGGTGATGACCACACTCCTCACCTCGCCTTTAAATAGAACCCCCCGGCAGGTCTACAGTAATGGAGTGAACAGTAAATTGGCCTTGCGCAAGTATTGCGGTCTGCGGTTTTCTGTCCGCGCGGGTTGAGTAGTGCTGATGGTGTGCTGTGTGCAGGTCGCGCGGCTAGCTTCAAGTAGCCAGGAGTTGGGCATTGAAGTGTGCAGTCTCTGCGGTCTCAGTTGGTCGCTTCTGCGGTTTGTCAGTTTTCTGCTTCAGCTTGATCAAGTTCCAATAACTTGTCTGCCGGTCTCAGGCGGGTAGGCGGTCTATTCTTTTGTTCTTCATCAGGCAGCGAATAATGGTGTGTCCGCTTGACCTCGCGGTCTCGGCGGACTCCGTGTGCTATTCGGCTTGTAGCAGTTGCAGCTCGGGCGGCTTGGGCGACCTTGGCGGACGAGGCGCTCTCGGCTGTCTCCAGTGCTGTCCGCCCGGCTTGTTTTGTTCTTTCTGTTTGTAGCTTGTGTACTAGCGAAATCATGTCTCGCTACGTATACCTCGTCTTGTAAAGAAGTGTGTATGAATAAAAGACCTGCTTGTTTTTCCATTTGCGGTTGGTGTGAAATTTGCTCCTTGGGCTTCCACATGATCAAAGTGTGAACTGGATAGTTCTGAGAATATTAATTTGGCTTTAGGCTACCTTGCTGACCACTTTGAGGAAATTTTAACAAGTAAGTCAAAATCGAGGGCTCTCTACTTCATCTATTTTTACAACACTGCGTATTACTTTTATTTTCTTTTTTTAAAACATTTAAAACTTTTCGATAAAATAATAGTTTCATTCCTTAAAATAGAGTACTCGACACAGACGCGTGAAAAAATACGACCTTGATATTTTTAAAAAATAATATACTATTACGTGATAGGTGCGCTTGCATTAATAGAAGTATATAAGTAAAAATAGATAGAACACCCAGAATGTCTAATTTAAAATCAAACTGTTGCGGGCAAACTCGGCGTCCCGGTCGGACCGGAGCAAACTGGACCGCCTTAGCTCTCAGGACGGTCGAGCGCGCACACAGTCAGTGGAAAGTGCGAATTGAAACAAGATGTTTTTTCGTGAAAAAACTCCTCAACTGGGTAAAAAACCACGTGACCGAATCTGTGTCGGTCAAAGTCCACTATCTGCTCGCGGTTACAGGGCGTTTGGGAAATCGAGAGCGACAAACCGCTCCTCGTTACAACTTAGAGGTGAGAGAGAATTTCCTGACTCACAACGGGCAACAGGCTGCGTCGAATGAGTGTTAAATGCTAACGTGGTGGCTGGTGTGCTTGAGCGCTGGCGGTGGTTGTCTTCTTCCTTCTTCCGCGCACTTGGGGACTTGGCTCGTAGGCAGCTTGAAGATGACCCGAGGGAGGAGTTCGACAGAGCTCTGGTCTGAGAAAGAAGAAGACTCCGGAGCGAAAATGTGAGAAATGAGGAGGCCTGAAGCTCATTTTATAGCCTCTAGGAGGTGGTTATGGCGGGTCCCCCCACTGACTTAGTGTCTTAGTGAGTGGTTACTTGCAGATTGGACGACAACAGATGTCTAGTAACGATCGGACGGTGGCCGACTTGCAAGCGACGGCGGCGGTTTGACGGCGGCGGGACGGGGGTGGGGGCGGCGGGCGGCGGCGGCGGGCGGCGGGCGGCGGCATTCGGCAGCGGCCGCCGGTAGTTATTGAGTGGGAGGCCACCATGATCTCTTCTATTGTGATAGAGATCATGAGGGGAGTGAGTTGACTAGTCAAAACCATTATTTCCACAATAGGAGGAATCATGGGGGAGATGGTTAAGCGCACACTCATTCCTACATAAATGAGGTTTCATCCTCATCACCAACTTACTTTTCAATTTAAAAATTATCTCATATTTTACTTATCACAAGTATCCAACACCTATCTAGTGTTGTGCTATGGATCTCCAGTACAATCAAAGAGCTGTGTTCAAAACAGTAAACTGCTGACAAGCAGTATTGGACTTAATGTAACACGAAGGATCCCTTCATTATTACATCATGAAATTACATATATATAGAAGGGACTTAGGACTACAACGTCCGCAAAAAGCCTTGGTAATATTAGAACATAAGAAGTCATTTAGAATTCCAGATCACTAGAGTTCCCAAATTTGATTTTAGGAGCAGCATTCGATGGAGATATCAAGTGCGGGCAAGCTTGTATGCGGGCGTACGGGCAGGGCTTTTTGGGGGTCGAGATGGCCTCAAATCGAAAAGTTATCAACATGAAAGTTGTAGATCTCGGCGATACGAACAACTTTCATGTTGAACACTTTTTAATTTGGAGCGGTCTTGGCCCTCGATTTGGGCCCCGAAATCTGGGGCGGCGAAACTGCTACAGTAGGGATCTCGCCGCCCCAGATTTCGGTGCCCAAATCGAGGGTCAAGACGGCTCCAAATCAAAAAGTGATCAACATGAAAGTTGTTCGTATCGCCGAGATCTACAACTCTCATGTTGATCACTTTTCGATTTGAGATCATTTTGACCCTTGCCCGTACGTCCGTACGCCCACACTTGATATATATATATATATATATATATATATATATATATATATATATATATATATATATATATATATATATGCAGTGGTTCACGGTGGATCCCGTGCAGACCACATTTATCGTGGGTGCAACATTTGTCGTGGGGGTCACATTTGTCGTGGGAACCATATTTGTCGGGGGGACGACATTTGTCGTGCGGCGACAAATGTCGTAGGGACGACATTTATCGGGAGGACAACATTTGTCGTGGGGACGACATTTGTCGTGCTGGCGGCATTTGTAAATGCTACCTTAAGCTCGTCCACGAAGAAGAATCAAAATGAGATCTAGCTCCTCTGCATTTTAATTCAAGTTCTCTGTTTAACATTCTGAAATAATTATAACAAAAGATTGATGTATTTTAGAAGATTATCAATGACATTGTATTATCAACGAAAGATCTCATTAGAACAAAGCAAAGCAGGTTTGCTACTTTGAAATAATTATAACAACATTGTATTTAGCTTTATATAAATAATGTAGATTTCTATTCTGAAAGATCTCATTATAACAAAATGTAGTGACCAAGTACACAGGAATTATTCCGAAATAATTTGAGAATGAATATAATCAACAAAAGATCTCCTTAGAACCATGATCAACAACAAGGGAATCAATATTTATAATCTTCTGAAATAATTATAATCAATATTATTTTTCACATGCAAAGCTGGGCAAAACAGAGAACTTGAACACATGAATCAACCCAGAAAATTAGAACAATCATCGAGCATGAAGTTAATCAATATTCAACACTGCATTTTCTCATATTTTAAAGTTTGATAGAAGTAGATAAGTAGTCTAATTTCTCATACTTTAAAGTTTGATAGATTAATTTCTCATATTCAAAACTGCATTTTCTCCTAAAGTATTTTTAAATTGAGTAGTCTAATGAGTGAGCAAGAGGCATGTGAAATGATACTTATTTAATGGCTTTGTAGAATATCAAAAAATAATTTCCTGTGTTCATATGTTTACTCTGCAGCTTAAAGTGGGTGAACTTCTACGAAGACAACAAAAATATAAAGCATACAGTGATTAAACAGCAGCTTTACAACCCGCAAAGCCGGCCAAAACATGGAACTTGAATAAAAATACAGAGGAGCTAGATTGACCATGGTTTTAGAACAATCAAAACAGAATATTAGAAGCAGCTTTACAACCCGCAAAGCCGGGCAAAACAGGGGACTTGAACACAGGAAACAACTGTTAACAAAGCTTACAAAGCAGAGGAGCTTTACAACCCAAACTACGGCTTAAACACAAAATGGAGATATAAAGTTAGTTATAATGATGTAAACAAATGCCATACCTTTGTCTAAGTTCATTCCTTTGCCAAACAGCAGCTTAAACACAAAATGAAAATATAAAGCTTACAAAGCACTTGAACATAGCACTTGAACACAAAATACATATGTTCTTGGAAATTAACCACTGAACAACTGAATAAAGAATTTTACAACTCCTAAACTACTGAAATTAACCACTGAAATCAAAACGGTGATCTACACATTTGCAACAATAGGGATCTGGAAAATCGCTTACCGTGAGGAGTTTGGTTGTAGGAGGAGCTCTGTTGAGGGTGTCGAGGAGGAGAAGCTATTGCGGCTTCTCTTTCGTCGGAGATGCTCTGCTGACGAAAGAGAAGCTTTGTTGAGGCGGGAGAAGTTGTGGGGAAAGAGCGTCGTGTGTGGATAAGAGGTAGGGTTATACCTTTGTGTAGAAGGAGCACCGTGGAATACCTTTTGCGGGTGGCAGTCGAGGAAGGATGCCGACAGAGGCGTGCGAAGAGGAGAAAGAAGGACGTCGAAGAAGCGGAAAATTGCTGCACGGAATTACATTCGGCGGGATAGCAGGACTCGCGCGATAGCAAGACTGCGGTGGAGGAAGAGAGGAGAAAGCAGGGGTTATACATGTTGTGGTGGCGTGTAGCAGAGGAGAAAGCCAGCAAAGTCTGGCGGGAGAGTATGGGGGGCGATGGAAAGCGTGCTTGCCGGATCAGCTTTTGCGGGAGAGCAAGGATGGCTTGATGAGCCTGTGTAATGCCAGCAATATTGTTTTAATGCTAGCAATGTTGTGATGCCAGCATTGTGTAATGACCAAAAAGTCCAATATTTTTTGCAATGAGGTAGGAGAAATTGGGGTATTATGGAACGCATTGTGTAATTACACAACTTTACAATATTAAAATACAAAAAATAAAAACACTAGATACCCTAAACTTATTGTCTCTAGATAGAAGTGACAAGAAAAAGATTAATGTTTTAACGTTAAAATATAATTTGTTTTACAAAATAAAAATTATATTCTTGATTTATATTTTTATACGGTCATTTTGAGTACTCATATGTATATATTGCGGGTCGGGCGGAGCCAGCTGCGGACGGGCGAGGCCTGTTGGGAGCGGACGAATCCAGTCGTCACCGGTCGGGCACTGTCGCGCGAGGCCATATGGGCGGGTAATTTCCACGACAAATGTCGCCGCCCACGGCAAATGTCACCGCCCACGGCCAATGTCGCCGCCCACGACAAATGTTGTCCCCACGACAAATGTCGCACTACCGGCGAATGTCGCATTCCGGCGAATGTCGCACCCAGCCGAATGTCGCACCCTGTTAATTGTCGCACCCCGCCAAATGCCCCCAGGGCCGAAGGTCCATGCCTGCCACTTGTATATATATATATATATATATATATATATATATATATATATATATATATATATATATATATATATATATATATATATATATATTTATTTATTATTTATTTATTTATTTATTCTTGTACAACCCCGTATTCACAGGTTTTGAATTTTTAAGCTTTTGGAGTAGTTTGAGCTCTTGGTGGCCAATTTAGGTCCTAGCCCTCGGAATATACTAGTATGGGGAGGAAAAATTTGCCTCCCCCAGTGGCCCCTTTTTTGGGGGGAGCGGGTGCGACAGGTTGGAGGGGCGAGACCAGCCCGGGGCCGGGCTCCTCGCCCCGCCCCGCGGGTTGGCGGGGGCGAGACCGGCCCGGGGGGGGCTCTCGCCTCGCCCCGCGGGTTGGCGGGGGCGAGACCGGCCCGGGGCCGGGCTCTCGCCCCGCCTCGCGGGTTGGCGTAGGCGAGACCGGCCCGGGGTCGGCCTCTCGCCCCGCCTCGCGGGTTCGCGTAGGCGAGACCGGCCCGGGGCCGGGCTCTCGCCCCGCCTCGCAGGTTGGTGGGGGCGAGACCGGCCCGGGGCCGGGCTCTCGCCCCGCCTCGCGGGTTGGCGGGGGCGAGACCGGCCCGGGGCCGGGCTCTCGACCCGCCTCGCGACTTGGCGGGGGGGAGACTGGCCCGGGGCCAGGTTCTCCCCCTGCTCGTCTCGGGTGCCCGAGGAGATGAGGGGTTTGGCTCCCCCCATCCTTGACCCCCTCTTGGCCATGCTTTTACCGTTGTACCCGCAGGGTGGAATTACCTCTTTGCCCCCCAGCGTGGCTGTTTTCTATTGGCCCAAAGCCTTTTGTCCCCATGGGTATTTCTGTCTTTTTGGTCCATGGGGTTGGAAAAAACTATAAATAGACCCTTAGGAGTGCCTTGGAGAGCATCACTTCTTCACTTTCTCTTCATCCTTCAAGGCATCTAGCTCAAGCATTGGCTAGAGAGGGGGAGACCTCAAAGGTCTTCCGGGTGTGAGGTGGGACCTCCGCGCTAGAGCCGAGGGTCTGTTTCTAGATTCTTGATCCTTTGGTTCGTGACGTTCTCCTAAGTGTAGTGGGTGCGAGGTCACCTCTTTCTAGGGACCCCGAACTCCACAGAGGTCATTTTTGGATTCAACACTTTTGGTGCGGTGAGCGTGGAGAGTGACCAAGACAGTAGATCTCGGGAGAGTGACATGACTGGAGGTCAGGGAGGTAGTGATGATCTCGACGAGCTCCCCAGCCCAGGACCCTTTGTGGGGAGGCAAGAGTTCATGGCCTCCATCCAAGGCATCATGGAGATACTGTAAAGCATTGCTCCTCAGGGTGGCAGCTCCACCCCAGCCCCCAGGAGCTAGCTCCCCCTCCCCCCTCACGACGAGTCGACTCCCAGGGGTCTAGGCGAGATGACCCCAGTGGGGGGAGAAGGAAGTGCACCCGGAAGATGGTCAGGGAAGGAGAGGATGGGAGATGGGGTCGAGCGAGACCTCACCGACCGGGAGTTGTTCTCTAGCCTGGCGAGTGCCGGCCTTCCAGGCGAGCAGGTCGCGCGAGTGGAGATGGCGATACCACCCTTTAGGTGGTCACCCTTCAGCGAGCTGATCATCTCAGCTCCCGTTCCCGAGGGGTTCATAGAGCCAGACATGGCTTACTATACCGGTAAGGATGACCCCGTCCAGCATCTGTAGTGGTTTGAGGATGCCGTCTCCATTAGGCCGATGACGGATGTCTTCAAGTGTCGCCTCTTTGCGATCACGTTGAAGGAGAAGGCAAGGGAGTGGTTTCATCAACTCCGTCTGAGGTCGATCTATGGGTTCGAGGTCTTGAGTCGGAGCTTTCAGCTCCGCTTCTCCACCTCCAAGAAGAGGAAGAGGAGCCCTGATACGTTCAAAATAGAGCTTGAAAACGCAAGTATACGTACCGTACAAGTAATACAGAGTGAGTGAGATCGTTCTCACGGAGAAGTGATGGGTTTAATGCTTACTATTACTAGCTACACCGTTTCTATGAATCCAAGTAAAACGATTAATTGATTTTCTGAAAATAGATTAAAACTTTTAGATAAATATTAAAACTAATTTAACTAGATCTTAAAGTAATTTCTTAGCAATTAGAGAAAATATCCTTGCATTTCTGATTTCATATGTGTAACATGATGATGATAAAATAAATATTTCATTTGGTTGAGCTTTGAATTATCTTGCGATGATTTTTAAAGAAGAAACCTTTTATCTCTCGATACAAGGAGTCTTAATATCTACGCGACCCTAGTTATCTCTAACTTAGGAAAAACGAAAATATTATGAAGTGCAAGGATCAAATTCGCAAGCATAAAAAGGAAATCTCTTTCACTTTTCAAAACTCAATAGATCTTGTGATGCACGCACGTTTCTCCTCTCTCGACTCTTGAAACGCCGTAAAAATAAAGAAATGTTGGTTAATGATTCACATTGCTCATCTCTCGATTCTCGCACTGCGATAGACTAGCCCTTAAATTAACGTTACGCCGCTCTTCTCTCGATTCTTGCGGCGCAATATAATAAAAAGACATGATCCAACAATTTCACCATAAAAATCACAAGATCTATAAAGATAATCACAAAACAAACCCAAAATCAAAAATGTTCATCATCAAAATACACATACTACTCTTATCATGCAAGACTAGAGAGTTTTAGTTCATGACTGCGGGAAAATAACACAAAACTGAAGAGATCTTACTAAACATTTCGAAAGAAATGCGAATCTTCCCTTCTCCAGTGATGTGGAAGCGTTTCCTTCAGCCCGAATGCCAAGACTGGACTGGTTCTTTCTTGACCGAATTACTCTCCCTGCAGTTTTTCTTCTCCTCTAATGGCTCTCCAAGAATAGAATAGAATCCCCCCTTTTATGGCTGAAATTTTCCTCTTTTAAACTTTCCCTCTTTTTCTCCTAGTGGGCCCCACATTCAGTCATTTTAAAATGCTGAACGGATGCTTTGAAATAGGTTGTAACTGTCCAAAACTTTGCATTTTCGGATTTGAATTTCCTGTAACTGCCAAAAATGTTGTGAATATGTTGCAACATTTCTGGTTCTGTTTTTTCTGCACAGTTTGACCTGCCAGATTGTTGAGAATATGTTGTAACATTTTTCCCAGATTTTTCACAATACTTAGTCTTCAATCCTTGACTTAAATTCTCCCCGAATCCTATCATAAAAACATATAAACAATTAGAGTACAAACATTTTGACTCCAAAACAAGCGGCAATTGGATTTTATCTACTTTTCATGTATAAATATCACATAACATGGCTAAAAATGGTTAAAATAGAGATGAAGATAACTTCTTTTTTGCGAAGTTATCACACCCTCATGCTTAGTTCTTTGCTAGTCCCTAGCAAAGGTAAATCATTATAAATCATGATATGACAAAGATTTATGACAGTAGAATTTCATTTCCGTCTACTCTTCATTATAAGTTAACCAAAATAGCTTCAAGTAATTCTCATTAACTGATGCTAGACTTGCTAATCCATATAAATTCAAACTTTCATAATTCTATCAGATAGATATAAGATAAGGCTCAATTAAGAATTCAAGTGTTATATGTGATGCCCTTAACAAATTGTCTACATTCCTTACAATTCATTTTCGATAAACTTCGTCACCAATAGGATAGATCAAGAGTAGTCTAAGGCTTTGATATGACCTCTACATGAGTTTGGTAGAAACCGATGCCAAATAAAAATGACTTGATGAATTTTGGAGAGGTGGGTAGCCAATGATTCTAATTAACTTAGTAGCTTGCCAACTTATGGGGTTTAACTTTCAACAATTTTTTCTTTCTTTTGATATTTGCACAGTTGGGATCATTCCAAGTAAGCCGGAGCTAACTTAGGTCACATATCACTATGCTATATATATATCCTTTTTTTATCATAGTTGGGATCATTTTAAGTAAGCCGGAGCTAACTTAGGTCACATGTCACTATGATATACACAATTTTTTTTTTAACACCCATAAGTGGTCAGTCTACTAGCTAAGAAACATAGGGAAATGAATAATCAAGTCTTTAAGCTCGAAAGTAATATGTGATGGCAACAAAGGTAAGGATTTACGTGGAAGCAAGGTTAACTACGTACACTCAATATATTGGCGACTATCATTGAATTAGAACATACTCGATCTAATCCCATTAGGATCCGAAGTTAATTAAATAAGTTAAAAGGGGGTAAACATTTGTAAGAACTATAGTGCATGAATGTAAGATAGATTTCTTAATCGAGCTTTAACCAATCAGTCTAATTACAATTTAATAGTCTGACTCATAGGACTGACTCGTCTAAACTTACAATTAATTTGAAAAACTTGAATAAATTTATTAATAATAAAAAAAAATGAAGAGCAAGCAGTTCTAAAATATACCCCATAAAAGCTTTGTCACGCAAGGTATAGAAGGGACATGCCCCCATACTTTAACCTTTACTAGTCCCTAGTAAAGTAGTTGTAGCAAATATAATAGTCTTGTATGCGATTGCGAACTTCATAAATCATAAGAGTGGAATAAAAAAACAGTTTCACATGTGAGTCGCCAGCATATAAATATGGGTGAAGTGGAACATAAAAGTATAAGAGATGAACGGAATATCCCACGAAGTAGCAGATTATAATAAAGAGTTTGCATTAAAATAGTGAAGGTATTGAGTAACAGGTATAGCTTCATGGCATGAAAACATATAACAATAATTCATGAGAACAACATTTCAAGAAACAGAAAATGCAGCTAGGGAAGTGATCAACCATAGTGCAGCAAGTAACAGTTACAAAGATTAGTGCTAGAAAATAAATAACCAAGTAATACGTCAACGGTACTTAGCATTCAGTGATTAGCATGCAGTTCAACAAGTTCAGCAGTAATAGAACAAAGTAGTCATTTAGGAAAACCGATAACGAGCGTCCAAGGAGTCAATCAATCTCCACAATTTTGACAAGAGCAATATGTAAATAAAATAAAGTACTGCACTAACACTGAAATGTTTCACCATAGAGATTTCCCAAAAAACAAAACTATCATTTCGCAGTAAGAGCGCAAAGTAAATTTCCCAGATTCTGAGTAGTGGAGTGTCAACCATCCCCCTCTTCGTCGTCAGCGTCATCGACCCCGTCCGAGTCGTCATCGTCCAAAAATTCCTTCATTTCGTCGTCTTCGCCGGATGCAAAGGCTGCATCCTCCTCGACCGCTTCTGTTTCATCATGTGGATTTGTTGAGGATGCCGCCTCCTTTCCCTTAGAAGTAGAGGGTTTGTTGTCATACCAAGCAGGATTCACATCGTGGACTGCTATCTTGTCCTCAGGTACATTCAAATGGCGGAGAATGGCTACTTGATTGTGATGTAAAATGTTTAAATGCGAGGCTATATCACGATGTTGTTAGTGTACAACCCCATATTCGCTGAGCCAGACAAGGAGGCACAATGGTCACAGGAGGGTTAGCCAAAGTGGTCCCGCCCTAAGGAGGATCTCGCCCACAGAAGGCGGAAACGCTCTCGCCGGATGCTATAAGAGAGAAACCGTGGGCCGAGAGCGCCAAGCGCGGGCTGCGCGGAAGCGCTCTCGCCCAAACCAAGCCTCAATCCCGAGAGTTCTCGCTTGGGGCGAGAACGTTCGCGCCACGCCCTGGGCCGAAAGGTCTCGGCATCAGCTCTCGCCGAGTGGGGCCCAGGGTCTTTGGAAGAATGTCCTAATTGCCCTCAGGAGAAATTACTTCAGTACCCTCAGAAAAACGGCGGATTTTGGCTATTGGCAGACCAACCAGGGGCTTTTCAGTAAATTCAGGACAGCAAAATGCTATAAATAGACCCATAAGGGCTCCTTAGAAAGCAAGCTATCATTGTCTCCGGAATTCTAGTGCTTTCTGAGGAGCTCCTAGCCCAGCTTTGGCTTTGGAGGGGAAGCTCTCAGAGATCTTCCGGGTGTGAGGTGGGACCTCCCTGCTGAGGCTTTTGGGTCAGTCTTATGTCCTTAGAATCCAGTCAAGGGGTGAGACTTGAGAGAAGTAGGTTTTGGCTGCACCCCTTTTTCTTCGAACTTCAGTTGAGGTCATATTTGGCTTCAACAGTTCTGGTGCGGTGCTTTGGCTTTGGAGGGGAAGCTCTCAGAGATCTTCCGGGTGTGAGGTGGGACCTCCCTGCTGAGGCTTTTGGGTCAGTCTTAGGTCCTTAGAATCCAGTCAAGGGGTGAGACTTGAGAGAAGTAGGTTTTGGCTGCACCCCTTTTTCTTCGAACTTCAGTTGAGGTCATATTTGGCTTCAACAGTTCTGGTGCGGTGAGCGTGGAAGGCAGCCGATTCAAGAAAGCCTTGAGTTTTGTCCCATGGCTGGAGGTGAAGGTGAAGGGTCAGGTTCTGGAGGCTCCCCCACCCGGGAGAGGAAGCAACGAAGAGGATGCTGGATGAGTTCAGGCGAGAGGTTCTGCAGACGATCAGTTTGGCCTTCTCGGCGAGAGGCGAGTGGGCCACCCCTCAGATCCCGATAGAAGAGGTTTCGCTCTTGGACGAGAACGCCCCAGGGCAGCGCCCAGGAAAGGAGGTCCTGGGCGAGGCTGGCGAGAGAGATATGGCGGCGCGGGAGCTATTCCCAGGCCAGAGCCAGCGCCCGGGCAAGGAGGCATTGACAGAGCCTGGCGAGAAGGAGGCGGCGGTGCGGGAACTCTTCCCAGGGCACGGTCTCGCGGATCGGGCGAGCCAGCCGAGGCCGCGAGACGTGCCCTCTCGCCAGGCAGGGGGCGAGAGCCCATTTAGCGAGCTCATCATCTCGGCTCCGGTACCGGAGGGGTTCCGGGAGCCCGACATGTCCTACTACTCAGGGAAGGATGACCCGGTGCAGCACGTACAGTGGTTTGAAGACGTTGTGTCCATAAGACAGATGACGGATGCCTTCAAGTGTCGCCTCTTTGCGATCACGCTGAAGGAGAAGGCAAGGGACTGGTTTCACCAGTTGCCAGCAAGGTCAATCTACTGTTTTGAAGATCTGCGGAGAAGTTTTCTGTTGAGGTTCTCAACCTCAAAGAAGCGGAAGAAGGAAGCGGAGTGTCTGTTTGCGGTAAGGCAGAGGCCGGATGAGACGTTGGGTCACAATGTCGACCGGTTCCAGGAGGAGATCCTTTTGGTCCAGGAGGTCCCAGGGTACGCGCTGATGCTGGCCTTCACCCTGGGGCTGAGACCGGGATTTTTTAGCATGGAGTTGAAGAGGATGCCCCCCCTCTCCTTTGAGGAGCTCATGGAGAGGGCGGCAAAGGAGATTGATTTCGAGAGAGCAAACCCAGCATTCGCCAGGAAGTTGGCCAAGCTAGCAGAAGAGGACGGAAGGAACCAGCAGCGGGAAGACAGAAGGAATCAAGAGAGCAGAGGGAGCTGAGAGAAGATATGAGAAGGGAGGAGCCCCGAAGGTTTGGGCAGCAGCAGGGTTGGGGGCCCGGGAGCCAGTCAACCGGTTGGGTTGGAGGCCCCAGGAGGGTCGCCCCCAAGGTCTAGGAGAAGGCTATCGGGGAGAGATAACCTACGGGAGCCCCGGAGGTTCGATCGACCGGCATGGAGGCAGGAGCCGAGGGATCGTCCCCCACCACCGCAGGAGGCAATGGAAGTAGGAAGAGGGAGAGGAGCAGCCAGGGGAGCTCGAGGAGGCAGAAGAGGAAGGGGAGACGGGAGAAGGGGCGGGGAGGCGTTGCTATTTTGTGACTTCCACCAGGAGGAGGGGCACGCAACGGCCACCTGCCCGGAGTTCTTAGAGTTGAGGGCTGCCAGAGGAGCAGGGAGGCAAGATCCACCAATGAGGATAGTGGAGGTGCAGCAGGGTGAAGCGGAGGACAGGTGTGAAGACCGGGTGGATGTAGGGACCCGGGGAGGAATCGGGGTGATTCATGGAGGAGTGGGGATTGAGGCAACCCGTAAGGGGAGCCTTCAAACCATGTACCGGAGAGGGGTAGCCTCAACCTCCCAGGTTCCTCCACCAGAAGAAAAGATCACTTTATCATCAACGGACATGCCGGACTATGAAGACCCATTCTGCGACGCCCTGGTGATCTAGACGGCAGTGGAGAACTATACCGTTTCAAGGATACTGGTAGATAACGGGAGCTCGGTTAACGTCATCTTCAAGAAAGCTTTTGATGAGATGAGGGTTGAAGGGAAGAGAGTCTTGGCATCGGATGAACCTCTGTTCGGGTTCTCCGAGGAGAGGAAGGAGGTAGAAGGAGGAGTAGGGTTACACGTAAGGTTGGGGGGCGTGTCGCGGAACTGCAGGTTCGTGATCGTGGACGCCCCGAGCAGCTATAATGCCATCTTTGGGCGTCCCCTCATCAGCGCCTTTCGCTGCGTCCCCTCCTCGTTCCATCAGTGCCTCAAGTTCAACAATGGGGGGGGTGCAGGTCAGGGTCAGAGGAGACCCGAAGGTGGCAAGACAATGTTATGTTACGGCAGTCAACACTATTTCGTGGATGGCGGAGGCGGAAGAGTTGGAAATTGAGATGGCGGCCCTAGAGGAGGTGGTGGAGGAAGAGGAGATGGTCCTTGAGGAGGTAAGAAAGGAAGCTGGAGAGGAAGCCGAAGAGGAAGAGACAGCGAAGATGCGAGGGGATGTGCGGGTGGTACGGAGGAACAATGGGCAGGAAAGCACGGAAGGGACAGTGGAAGTAGAAGAGCAGGCGGCGATAGAAGTCGAGGGAGAAGTCCCGGGAGGCATAGGAGCCGAGCAGCAGCAGCAGAGGGGGGTAGAAGCGATGGAGATTGAGGAGGAAAAAGGAGAGCTGGAGCTGGAGGAAGAGGCAAGAACCGGTTGGGAGCAGCCGCGGTTGGAACCGGCTGAAGAAGTGGTGGAGATGGAGGTCTTCACCAAAGCAGGAGAGGTGCAAAGGGTGCGGGTCAGCGGGGGGTTGAGTCTTGAGGCCCGGGAGCAGGTGCAAGCTTGCATTCAAAGCAACGTTGACGTCTTCGCTTGGAGCGCGGCGGACATGCCGGGCATCGACGCCGACATAGCCTGCCATCGCCTGAACCTGGATCCCCGCGCCCGCCCCATCCGTCAGAAGATGAGAGCCATCGCCACCAAGCTGGAGGAGCCCATTCGCGAGGAGGTCAAGAAGCTCCTGGAGGCGGGCTTCATTTCAGAGTTCCAGTATCCAGGCTGGATCTCCAATGTGGTAATGGTGAAGAAAGGATGTGGTAAATGGAGGATGTGTGTAGACTTTTCTTTGTTGAATAAATCATGCCCTAAGGATTGCTATCTGTTGGGTACATTGGTCAAATGTACCTGATTTGAAGGAGCCTCACCTAACTCAATGATATGCATCATAGTGTATTTGATGTGTGTTTGAGTTACTTGTGCAGGTTAGGAATACACTGGACTGAAGCTAAAAATTCTAAGTTCATGTGTCGACACCCAGAGGGAAAGTGTCGACACTTGAGAAAGCTTGTGTCGACACCCAGACAAGCAGTGTCGACACTTGGAGTCATTGTGTCAACACCTGGGAAGAAGAGTCGACACCAGTCAGAAAGTGTCGACACTTGGAGCTGTGTCGACACTCAGTGTAGAAGAATGCAGAAAAGCTGTGTCGACACTTAGCAGAAGTGTCGACACCTAGAAGAGCTGAGTCAACACCACAAAGTGTCGACACTTGAAGTAAGTGTCGACACTCAGCAAAAGTCTGCAGAATCTAAGTACAAGTGTCGACACTCAACACAATGTGTCGACACTATGCAGAAGAGTCAGCACTTGAAGTAAGTGTCGACACCCAGCACAATGTGTCGACACTTAGCTAAAGACTCAGTATTTGAAGTAAGTGTCGACACTCAGCACAATGTGTCGACACACAACCAGAGGAGTCAACACTTGAAGAAAGTGTCGACACTCAGCACAATGTGTCGACACTTAGTTGAAGACTCTAGACTTGAAGAAAGTGTCGACACAAGGAGCTGTGTCGACACTTAGCAAAGATCAGAAAAGTTACAAAATATTCTAAGTACAAGTGTCGACACTAAAGGAATGTGTCGACACTCAGCTGAAGAAACAAAAGTAAAGACTTGTGTCGACACCAAGAAGCAGTGTCGACACTTGACAGTTTCTACACATGAAGATGTGTCGACACAAAGGAGATGTGTCGACATTTAGAAGAATACAGTTAAAGAATGAAGTACAAGTACTTGTGTCGACACTCGATTTCAGTGTCGACACATGCAGAAGAAACTGTGTCGAGACATACAGGGAATTGTGTCGACACCTTGTAGACTTGTGTCGACACTTACACAACATGTGTCGACACTTGGCCTATAAGTGTCGACACTTAAGAACAGAAAGTCTCGACACTATCTGACAGTTAGAGGAATTTCAAGAAGTGACTGGTTGACAAGACAGCTGCCGATCCAGCCGGTCTACATCAACTGTCAGTGATATCAGAAGTCTGTTATGAACCGGACCAGCCGGTTACCATAAAGGAAGCCTATAAATAGGCATCTATAGTTTACAGAAACAGTTGTTGAAAAGATTGTTGAGATAATATAGAAGTGGTTGAAAAAGTTTTTACAGAGAGAGTTCAGATCTTTGTAAAAGTGGTATATTGAGTATCAACACAAGAAGATCTTGCCGTGCATCAGCAGATCTAAGAAGTTGGAGAGAGAGAGAGCTCCAACCAAGTATTCAGTCTTTGGAACTAAGGCTGAGAAGAAGAATTCAGAGTCATCTGGATTTCAAGAAGCAGAGGTCAAGGAACAACTGCAGAAGATTCAGACTAATTCAGTTCTAATCAAGAAGCTTTGAAGGAAGCTAAGTCAGTTTGGATCTAACTGAGTTCTTCCAAGAACTCTTCAAGAATCTCTCAACTCCTCTCCTATTTTCTGAGTTGTAGAGTTAACTATTGTACTTTCTATTTTAACCTGTAGGATCCATTGGATCTGAGAGAATTGTAAGCCTATTTTATAAAGGCTGAGGGTAGGGCTTGGTTGCCTGAGTGTAGGAGTTGGAGAACTCTGAGTGTAGGCCTTAATTGGCTGAGTGTAGGCCTGAGTGGCTGAGTGTAGGCCTTTTGGCTGAGTGTAAGGCTTTGGGCCTGAGGTAGGAACCTAGTTTGGTTCTGAGTTAGTGGAGAAGTTTGGCCGAATCTAGTACACTGCTAGATAGGCGAGGGGGAAAGTGGATGTACCCAAAGATTGGGGAACCACTATAAATTACTGTGCTGTGCTGTGGATTACTTGTTTGATTTCTGTAATTGCTGTTAGCTGTAATAATTGTTGTGCTGCCAACAAAGTTTCAAAAAGGTTTAGGTCACCTATTCACCCCCCCCCCTCTAGGTGTTTAGGTACCATATCTTTCAAGTGGTATCAAAGCGAGGTTCCTCAAAAAAGGACTAACTGTCTGAGGAGATCCAGTTTGGCAGATTCAATATAAGTCAGGAAACAGTTTCAAGAAAATCAAGAAACATGGGGTCTTCAGAGAATCACAAGGAATTGGGTTTAATGAAACTGCCTATTTGCAGAAAGGAGATTTTTGGAATCTGGAAAGAAAGGGTAAGGCTGTTCATGGAGGCCTCTGACCCTAGGATCTACATCACAGTCAAGGAAGGGCCTTATGTGCCCATGAAGATTTCAGTCTTGGATGCTACACAGAGAACTCCAAAGGATTTTTCTGAGATGACCAAGGATGAGATTGTCCTAGCTACAATGGACAAAAGGGCATAGAACATCATAGTTAGTGCAATTGATGATGCCACCTTCCAGAACCTTATTCACTGTAAAACAGCAAAAGAAATGTGGGATACCCTCATTGTCTACATGGAAGGTTCTGAAGAAGTAAGACAAGATAGGAAATCCTTGCTTAATCAAGAATATGAGAGCTTTAGGCAAGGAAGAGGAGATAGCATCACTGAATGCTACAAAAAGTTCTACAGAATTGTTAATGAACTCATGTCCTATGGAAGGGAGTTCACAAACTATGAATTGAATGATAAGTTCTTGAGGTCCCTAACCAAAGATTGGGACACTAAGATCTGTGCCATCAGAGAAATGGCAAAGTTGGGAGAAATTCCTCCTCCCACACTGTTTGGCAAGTTGTTATCTTATGAGATGCAATTGTCAGTAAGAAAAGAGGAGGAAAAGTCAACAAGGACTGAACACAGGGAAAGGACTGTTGCCTTTAAGTCAGAAGTACCTAGAAAGAACAGGACTAAGTCATCAACTCCTCCTCCAGAGGTAGTTGAATCAGATTCTGATGAGTCTGTTAGCACTAAATCTACAAGCAGTGAAAGTGATGAAGACTTTGCTGCATTTACCAGACATTTTCAGAAATTCCTGAAGAAGAAACAGTGGAAGTCCAGACCTTCTTTTTCCAAAGGGAAAGAAGTTCAGTATCAGGAGAAGAAGCCTTCAAAGAAGGACAAGAAAAGGACAAAGACTAGCAAGGCAACAGGGTCTAAGATTGTGTGTTACTGCTGCAATAGACAGGGTCATGTAATTGCAGATTGTCCTGAAAGAAGGAAAGAATCCAGTGACAAAAAGAAGACTCACTTCAAAGGAAAGAAGGAGAAGTCCTTTGTTGCAAAAAATGAGAAGACTCTTTCAGATATTTCTTCTTCAGACACTGAGACAGATGCTGAAGCCTATATAGGGCTATTTGCTGAAGAAGAAGAAGAGTTTATGCAGATCATGGAATCAATCTATGAACAAGAAGAGGTTCAGTGCCAAGGACTAATGACATTGACTGAAAGTACCAAAATCCTGGAGCAGTCAGGACCTAGTCAGGTACAAAGTCCAAATCTAAGTTCAGATTCCAGTTCTAGTTCAGAGTCAGAATCATCTTCATCAAGTGATGGAAGTGATTCTGAATCTGAGGGAGATATTCATCAGCTCTTAGATGAATACCAAGTACTGTTGCAAGCCTATAAGAAAAGCAAGATCCTAGCCAAAAGTCAGGCAAAGGAGATTGCTGATCTCAAGGCAGCTGCAACAGATTTTGAGAAGGAGTATGATCAAAAACTGAATGAAGTAGCCAGGCTAAAACACATTACTGTGATTCAGATGGGTACTATTACATTTAAAAATGATCAAATTAAGTTGCTGGAGATCAATCTCCAGAAGGAAAAAGAGTTAGTTGCTAGGTTTTCAAAACCTAAATCAGTGCTACCCTTGATTGATGAATTTGTTCATCATAAAGGAAAGGCTGGATTGGGTTTTGTTATGCCTGTGAGGACTGTTCAGGATCAGTCCAAGTCCAAGGGCAAAGCCCCAACATTCAACAAGGCTGCTGTGATCAAGACAGCAAAGGTTGTACCTAAGCAAAGGTACAACAAGTTTGAATGCTGGTGTTGTGGCAAGGTTGGCCACTTTGCCTTGGATTGTTGGCACAATGCCAGTGCCAAGTTGAGTAGCAAGTTACCTATTGGAAAGCCAGCAGGTAGCTATGTCAAATTGCAAACTAACAATCACCAAGGACCCAAGTTTACTTTGGGTTCTAAGGTTCATTAATTTGTTTTGCAGGTGAATCCAAGTGACCATACCCCTACATGGTACTTGGATAGTGGTTGTTCCAGACACATGACTGGAACTAGGGGACTACTGAAGGACTACATCCCAATCAAAAATGGTCCAAAGGTGACCTTTGGTGGTTCTGAAAAAGGAATCATCAAAGGGTTTGGTAACATTTCTTCTAACCTTGTTACCATTACTAAAGTGGCTTATGTTAAAGGTTTGAAACACAACCTCATTAGTATAAGTCAATTAAGTGATGTAGGGTATGACATCTCATTTGTTAAAAATGGTTGTCATATCAAGAGGTCAAGTGATCAAGAGATCATTTTGACTGGATATAGAAAGAGAAATGTCTACTGCTTAGACATTATGGTTGAGAACAATTGTTCTCCAGTCTGTCTTGTAGCTGATGAGACAGTCTCTCAATGTGTCAAATGGCACAAGAGGCTTGCTCATCTTAATTACAAGACTATTGGCAAACTCTTTAGTAAAGAGTTAGTGAGGAATGGTCCTCAAGTTAAGTGTGTCAAAGATGGCATTTGCTCAGCTTGTCAAAAGGGCAAGCAGACTAAATCCACCTTTAGAAGCTTAGACAACAAAGATGTTGTGAGGTGTTTATACCTCTTTCATATGGATCTATTTGGTCCAATGCCAGTTCACAGCTTAGGTAGGAAGGTCTACACCTTTGTAGTTGTTGATGACTACTCAAGGTTTTCCTGGGTGTTCTTCTTAAAGCAGAAATCTGAAACACCTAGTGTCTTCTATAGTTTTGTTAAGCAAATTCAGAATGAATTGAACTGTACAGTGGTCAAAATTAGAAGTGACCATGGTACTGAGTTTCAGTCTGAAAGCATGACAAAGCTGTGTGAAGACTATGGGATATTTCAAGAATTCTCTTCACCTAGAACACCTCAGCAAAATGACATTGCTGAAAGGAAAAATAGGACCTTGATAGAGGCTGGTAGAACCCTATTAAGTGATTCATCACTGCCAGAATATTTCTGGGCTGAAGCAGTTAACACTGCATGTCATGTGATAAATAGGGCTACCATCACTAAAAGGTTAAACAAGACCCCCTATGAAGTAGTGAAAGGCAGGAAACCAAATCTGTCCTATTTTAGGATCTTTGGTTGTAAATGCTTCATACTTAACAATGGGAAGTCTTACTTAACTAAGTTTGCTGCCAAGTCCCAAGAGGGAGTGTTTGTTGGGTACAGCAATAATAGTAAGGCTTATAGAGTCTACAACTTGACTACACAAGTTGTAGAGGAGTCTGTGCATGTAGTTTTTGATGAAACACAACTAATTAACAATGAGTTGTTTAGTAGTGTGTGCAGCCCTACAGGTCTTACTAAGAAGATGGACAAGCTAACCATAGAAGATGTACCTGCTGCAAGACAGCAAGTAGAAGAAGATGGCTTATGTCCAGGGGGAGAACTACATGTACAAGGAGCTGTTGAAGTACAAGGAACTCAGCTTGATGAAGATGCTGAAGAAGTTCAACCAGAAGTAAGGATGCCTCCAGCCAACAGGCATCTAAGAGATCATCCAGTAGAGCTGATCATTGGAGATCCAAGACAAGGTGTTCAGACAAGGAGCAGAAATCAGAATGCTGTAGTATATTCAAGTTTTCTGTCTCAAATAGAACCAAAGAAATTTGAAGAAGCTATACAAGATCCACAGTGGACTGAAGCAATGCAGGAGGAGCTTAATCAGTTCAAAAGATGCAAGGTGTGGGATCTGGTTCCTAAGCCTAAAGATCACAATGTGATAGGAACAAAGTGGATCTACAGGAACAAGTTAGATGAACAAGGTATCATCATTAAGAATAAGGCAAGACTGGTTGCAAAAGGATATAGGCAAGAAGAAGGTATTGATTTTGATCAAACCTTTGCTCCAGTAGCCAGACTGGAAGCCATAAGGATGTTCTTGGCCTATGCAACCTACCAAGGATTCAAAGTATACCAAATGGATGTGAAGTCAGCATTCCTTAATGGTAATTTAAAGAAGAAGTATATGTGGAACAGCCTTCAGGTTTTGTTGATCCTACTCTTCCACATTATGTCTATAGACTTAGGAAAGCATTGTATGGGTTAAAGCAAGCTCCTAGAGCTTGGTATGAAACCCTATCTAGTTTCCTCATTGAGAACAAGTTCACAAGGGGGAAAATAGATAAGACTCTATTCCTTAGGGAATCTAGAGGCAAAGTAATACTTGTCCAAATATATGTAGATGACATTATATTTGGGTCTACTGAAAGTAGCCTTTGCAAAAAGTTTGCAAAGCTTATGCAGAGTCAATTTGAAATGAGTAGTATGGGAGAACTGAAGTTTTTCTTGGGTCTCCAAGTTAAACAGACTGAAAGTGGCTTGTCCATATGTCAGTCAAAGTTCACCCTGGAACTCATAAGAAAATATGGTATGGATTCATCCAGTACCATGAAGACTCCTATGGGGTCAAGTATGTCTTTAAGCAAGGATGATGCAGGGAAACCTGTAGATGAAACCTTGTATAGAGGGATAGTTGGCTCTCTACTATACTTGACTGCAAGTAGGCCTGACATTATGTATGCTACATGTGTTTGTGCCAGGTATCAAGCCTGCCCCAAAGAATCTCACTTGACTGCAGTCAAGAGAATCTTAAGATATCTAAAGGGCACACCCTATCTAGGCCTCTGGTACCCTAGGAATGGAGATTTTGATCTAACAGGCTATTCAGATGCAGACTTTGCAGGATGCAAAGAAGATAGAAAGAGCACAACTGGATCCTGTCAGTTCCTAGGTGGAAGACTCATTTCATGGAGTAGTAAGAAGCAAACTAGTGTGGCCATCTCCACAGCTGAGTCAGAATATGTAGCTGCAGGAAGTTGCTGTGCTCAACTTCTGTGGATTCAACATCAGCTAGAAGACTATGGATGTCAGGTAAGTAGAACTCCACTTTATTGTGATTCTACTAGTGCTATTTCAATAGCTAACAACCCTGTATCACATAGTAGAACTAAACATATTGAGATTAAATATCACTTTCTTAGGGAGCATGTTGAAAGAAATGATATTACACTTGAATATGTTAGAACTGATAATCAGATAGCTGATATGTTCACTAAGCCCTTAGATGAAGCTAAGTTTAATAGGTTCAAAATTGAACTAGGTATGATAAACTTAGATTAAGTATACAGAACAAAAATTGGCTAAGTAAAAAGGTGTCGACACATAGACAAGTCTATGTCGACACAGAATAGTAAGTGTCGACACTTCAGGAAAATGGTGTCGACACATCTAGGAAGTTAGTGTCGACACTTCAGAATGTTAGTGTCGACACATGTCGAGTAGGTGTCGACACATCCAATAAAGTGTCGACACTTAAGTTTTACTCAGAATTTTTCTAAGTAAAGTCTCGACTACATGTCGAGTATAGTGGTGTCGACACTTCACCAAGTGTCGACACATAAAATCTGTTGACTAAACTTATGTCGACACATGTGTGTCGAGACATTATAAGTCAGTGTCGACACTTATTGACAGTGTCGACACATCTTTAGAAATTCATCTCGCCTGTTCGTCTTCAAACAAGAAAGGTATAAATAGGGTTCTGTTTGTGTTTGTCGACACGCTTTCAGAGTTTCGAGACTAAACTCCTGTGTCGACATTTCTCTTCTCTAAAGACTATTTCTCAACACCCTAATGGCTCCCAAGCTGGAAGAGAACGTAAACGAAGGCTATGAGCTCGTGCGAGGCGCATTCGACGACGGAGATCGAGAAATCAAATCAGTGATAACCCTAGTCAGCAATTCAGGTTTGGAGTTCTTGGTTTCAGAACCAACCAAGATATGGAAGAAAGAAGTGCTTGAATTTCTTTCTGGAGCGTCTGTAGATGACTCAGGCTACAGAATTAAGTCAAGGGTGCATGGCACCAAGGTCAAAGTATCGCCCAAAAGTCTGAGAAAGGTCCTTCTGCTACCTAAAGTTCGGGAAGAAGAGGAAGTCACAACATCAAAGACCAAAGAAGCTTTGGACTGGTGCGGTCTTGATCCTAAGATGAAAATAGGATCAGTTTTCAACAGGAAGGGGATGAATAATCAAGGCAAATTCCTGTCTGAAGTTGTAGGCAAGGTTATTCTAAGCAAACCAGGAGGGCATGACAGGGTGTCAGCCTCTATGTTCAGTATCATGACCAGAATCATCTTCAACCTTAAGACAGACTGGTCTATGATTGTATTTGATAAAGTGAAAGAAAGTCTGAAGAAGCCCAATCTGGGCAGGATAATAAGTCTCTACCTGGCTGGATCAATTCCAGAGGTAATGAGCTCTGCTGCAGGTAGTAAAATCAACCACATGAGAAGGATGGACATGAGAATCTTCTCCAGGTGGGAAAGGGTGCTGTCCAAGGAATTGACCACCCCAGAAAAGCAAGCTTCTAAGAAAGACTCTCCTCCCAGGAAGAAGAGGAAGATTGCTGCTGTGCCTCAAGAGTCCTCCAGCAGCTCAGGCAGTGAAGAACATGTGGTTTTCACTCCTGATAGTCCAATGGATAAGGCTGCAGAAAAGTCACCTGCTCCTCAGGAGCCAGCTGACATCCAGGGGGAGCTTCCAGGTGTAGCAGAACCATCTACACTGGAGAGTGAGCAAGCCACCCTCCTCATTCAAGAGGTACTTGTTGACCTTAATACTTTGAATTTTTCTATAATAAATTCTGATTTGTCTGATGACCATCAGCAAAATCAGCCAGCAACTCAAGAACCAGATGTTGTTCTCCAAGACACATCTGTTGTAGCTGATGAAACCAGTACATCTCCTGCACATTCTCCAGCAGAATACACAATGGAAGATTTATTTCTGAATTTAGATCAGGATGATTTTGATATGGAAAAGAATGTTGCTGATGCAGTGAAGGATGCTGCTGCTGAGGGGGAGAATTTGGATATTCAAGAAGAGCCTATAAGGCTAGATACTGAGAAGGCACAAGATGTGCACATTGAAACACCATCCAGCCCTAAGGATAGGGTGGATATAGCCAGTACATCAGAATCTGAAGATGATGAAGCTGAGCAAGCTAAGAAAAAGCAATTTTTTGTTTTCAAAAGAAGAAGCCAGAGCTACAAGAAGGCTCTCCAAACTGTTGCTCAACACTCACTGGTCCACCAAGCTCCATCAACTGATTACAGTAGCCTAATGGTGGCAATGCAAGTAAAGCTGGATGAGCAAAGAAGGGTCATAGAGAAATATATTGATGAGGGCCAAAAATCTCTACAATTTGATCTAGCTCAAGATATCAAGTCAATAAGGTTTGAAATGAACATGAATAAGAAGGAAATGAATGAATGCTTCCACAAGGGTGGAAATGCAGTAGTCTTCCTGGCTAAACATCAAGAAACAATCAAAGAGAAAGTAGAAGATATAGCACTAAAGCAAGGCTATGTGCTGGAGAATCAACTCAGGATGAATGATAACTTGACTGCATCTCACAATGCCATAGTCACTGAACTCAAGAAACAGTCTGATGAACCATCAACCTCCTCTGCTGCTGCCAAGGCTGACTTTGATAAAATATTTCAAGCAGAACTTGCTGCTGTAAAGAATGTCATTACAGACTCACAAAAGGTCATTTCTGAACAGCTTACCAAGCTTAGACCTTTCTTTAAAGAGGGCATAAGGTATTTGGACAGCCAAATCAGGTTCCAGAAAGATGATGTGAGAGATCATGTAGCCCAAGAAGTCATAAAGGGGGAGAGAGTGTTAGTCAAAGCCAGTTCTGACCATGCAAAATGGATATCAAATTCCATCAGGGCTACACTGGGCTATCCTCCCCTCTGTGATGATGACAATGTAGCTGAATCTGGTATTCAAGGAACATATCTTGGAGGTGAGCAACAAGCAGTGGCTGATGTAATCTATCCACCTCCAGATTTTGAAATGGTTCATGCTGATGTAAGCACAATGTATAGTCCAACTGCTGGTAAGCCTAATATTATTCTGGAAAAGGTTGTTCAACCTATCACAGCTGCTATGCAAGAGGCTTTGGACAAAGAAGAAGAGACTAGGCTGTCAAAGAAGAAGTTCAGGGAACTTGCTGAGCAAAAACCTGATTTTGAACAGTGGAGCCCTACTTCTAGGAACATCATTCTCACTGCATGGAAAGCGGCCAAGGACAATGCCCATGAGAGGAACAAGTGGTTCTCAGAGGCAGAATGGAGGAAACATGAAAGTAGGCAGGAAGCCATTGTCCAACATAGAAGGAAGGCTAAGTTAGGAAAGCTACCTCCTACAGCTGTGGAGCCTAGCAAGTACTTTCCTAAGCCCTATCATTATTTTGAAAGGCAAAAGATCAAGGCTGAAGAACAGAAGAAGAAGGACTCCAAAGGGAAGAAGACTGCTGAAGCTGAGCCTGCTGCTGCTGCTGCTGTGAAAGCTAAAGTACAAGCTGGAAAAGGCATAGTCATTAAGGAACCAGAGCAGAATTAGATTAAGATTAAACTGAAGAATGTTGTAATCTGTTACATCAAACATTTTGTGTAAATCATTGAAAATGTATTAAATGTATGAACAATTTTTGTTAAACAAATTTCATGATTGTTCTGATGAATGTGTCTAATTCTTGTTTGTTCTGTAATGCTGAATGAGTATACATGTGTGCTTTATTACATGTTAAAGTTTAACTCTGTTGTCATATATCTGTTTTACTTCATTTTATAATTTTTTAATTATGAGTGATGTATATCATTGACTAAGGGTTATGACTTCTCCAAATAGGGGGAGATTGTTGGGTACATTGGTCAAATGTACCTGATTTGAAGGAGCCTCACCTAACTCAATGATATGCATCATAGTGTATTTGATGTGTGTTTGAGTTACTTGTGCAGGTTAGGAATACACTGGACTGAAGCTAAAAATTCTAAGTCCATGTGTCGACACCAGAGGGAAAGTGTCGACACTTGAGAAAGCTTGTGTCGACACCCAGACAATCAGTGTCGACACTTGGAGTCATTGTGTCGACACCTGGGAAGAAGAGTCGACACCAGTCAGAAAGTGTCGACACTTGGAGCTGTGTCGACACTCAGTGTAGAAGAATGCAGAAAAGCTGTGTCGACACTTAGCAGAAGTGTCGACACCTAGAAGAGCTGAGTCAACACCACAAAGTGTCGACACTTGAAGTAAGTGTCGACACTCAGCAAAAGTCTGCAGAATCTAAGTACAAGTGTCGACACTCAACACAATGTGTCGACACTATGCAGAAGAGTCAGCACTTGAAGTAAGTGTCGACACCCATCACAATGTGTCGACACTTAGCTAAAGACTCAGTATTTGAAGTAAGTGTCGACACTCAGCACAATGTGTCGACACACAACCAGAGGAGTCAACACTTGAAGAAAGTGTCGACACTCAGCACAATGTGTCGACACTCAGCACAATGTGTCGACACTTAGTTGAAGACTCTAGACTTGAAGAAAGTGTCGACACAAGGAGCTGTGTCGACACTTAGCAAAGATCAGAAAAGTTACAAAATATTCTAAGTACAAGTGTCGACACTAAAGGAATGTGTCGACACTCAGCTGAAGAAACAAAAGTAAAGACTTGTGTCGACACCAAGAAGCAGTGTCGACACTTGACAGTTTCTACACATGAAGATGTGTCGACACAAAGGAGATGTGTCGACATTTAGAAGAATACAGTTAAAGAATGAAGTACAAGTACTTGTGTCGACACTCGATTTCAGTGTCGACACATGCAGAAGAAACTGTGTCGAGACATACAGGGAATTGTGTCGACACCTTGTAGACTTGTGTCGACACTTACACAACATGTGTCGACACTTGGCCTATAAGTGTCGACACTTAAGAACAGAAAGTCTCGACACTATCTGACAGTTAGAGGAATTTCAAGAAGTGACTGGTTGACAGACAGCTGCCGATCCAGCCGGTCTACATCAACTGTCAGTGATATCAGAAGTCTGTTATGAACCGGACCAGCCGGTTACCATAAAGGAAGCCTATAAATAGACATCTATAGTTTACAGAAACAGTTGTTGAAAAGATTGTTGAGATAATATAGAAGTGGTTGAAAAAGTTTTTACAGAGAGAGTTCAGATCTTTGTAAAAGTGGTATATTGAGTATCAACACAAGAAGATCTTGCCTTGCATCAGCAGATCTAAGAAGTTGGAGAGAGAGAGAGCTCCAACCAAGTATTCAGTCTTTGGAACTAAGGCTGAGAAGAAGAATTCAGAGTCATCTGGATTTCAAGAAGCAGAGGTCAAGGAACAACTGCAGAAGATTCAGACTAATTCAGTTCTAATCAAGAAGCTTTGAAGGAAGCTAAGTCAGTTTGGATCTAACTGAGTTCTTCCAAGAACTCTTCAAGAATCTCTCAACTCCTCTCCTATTTTCTGAGTTGTAGAGTTAACTATTGTACTTTCTATTTTAACCTGTAGGATCCATTGGATCTGAGAGAATTGTAAGCCTATTTTATAAAGGCTGAGGGTAGGGCTTGGTTGCCTGAGTGTAGGAGTTGGAGAACTCTGAGTGTAGGCCTTAATTGGCTGAGTGTAGGCCTGAGTGGCTGAGTGTAGGCCTTTTGGCTGAGTGTAAGGCTTTGGGCCTGAGGTAGGAACCTAGTTTGGTTCTGAGTTAGTGGAGAAGTTTGGCCGAATCTAGTACACTGCTAGATAGGCGAAGGGGGAAAGTGGATGTACCCAAAGATTGGGGAACCACTATAAATTACTGTGCTGTGCTGTGGATTACTTGTTTGATTTCTGTAATTGCTGTTAGCTGTAATAATTGTTGTGCTGCCAACAAAGTTTTAAAAAGGTTTAGGTCACCTATTCACCCCCCCCCCCCCTCTAGGTGTTTAGGTACCATATCTTTCACTATCCCCTGCCTCGGATCGACGCGCTGGTTGATTCAGCCGTTGGTTTTTCTGTCATGAGTTTTTTAGATGCTTTTTCAGGTTATCACCAAATCCGGATGCACCCTCCTGACACCAAGGATGTGTCCTTCATCACAAGGGAGGGGTGCTTCAGTTACAAGATGATGCCCTTTGGGTTTAAGAACGCAGGGGCTACCTATCAGCGCATGATGGATCGGGTCTTCCGGGATCAGAGGGGGAGGAACTTGGAGGTCTACGTCGACGACCTAATGATCAAAAGCAAATGCATAATTTCGCACCTGCAAGACCTCGAGGAAACATTCGCCACCCTGAGAAGATTTAAAATGAGGCTGAATCCCTTGAAGTGTGTCTTCGGGGCAAGCCGCGGGAAGTTCCTCGGGCATCTCCTGACTCCGGAAGGAGTGGAGCCCAACCCGGACAAAGTCAAGGCCATCCTGGATTTGGAGTCACCTCGCGACGTCAAGGAGGTCCAGCGCTTGACAGGCAAGCTGGCTGGGCTAAGCAGGTTCCTCTCCCGGGCAGGAGACAAGTGTTCTTCATTCTTTAAAGTGCTGCGGGGGAATCAAAGGTTCGAATGGACGGCCGAGTGCGAAGAGGCTTTCCAAGGGCTGAAAAGGCAACTCTCTCAGGCTCCCTCCTTCAGAGCCTAAAGGATGGGGAGGACTTGACCTTGTACCTCGGAGTAGGGGCGGAGGCGGTAAGCTCCGTCCTAGTAAGAGAAGAAGGAAAGAAGCAGCTTCCCATCTACTACGTCAGCCGGATATTGAGAAATGCAGAGCTTCGCTACCCCATCCTGGAAAAGCTCGCTTATGCCTTGGTCATCTCGGCCAGAATGCTCCGGCCGTACTTTCAAGCGCATTCGATTAGGGTGGTGACCGACCACCCTCTTCGCAAGATCTTCGAAGGAGTGGAGCACTCGGGAGGCTGGCTAAGTGGTCCATTGAGCTAAGCGAGTTCGACATCACCTTTGTACCAAGGCTCTCCATCAAGGCACAGGCAGTGGCGGACTTTCTAGCAGACTACGTTGTTGAGGTTGAGGGGGAAGAGCAGCAACCGCGAGAAGCATGGAAGTTGACGGTTGATGGGGCCTCAGGAAGGCACTCCCTAGGGGCAGGGGTGGTGTTGACAAGTCCCCAGGGGTAACCATAGAGCAAGCAGTCATTTTACATTTCCCAGTGACCAACAATCAAGCGGAGTACGAGGCCATTATTGCCGGCCTTCGCCTGGCAAAGGAGCTGGGGATTCAGGAGGTAGAAGTTTTCACTGATTCAAAGGTAGTGGCATCACAAATCCGGGGAGAGTTTGAAACTCGGGAGCCAACCCTCATCAGATACCTCTCCAAGTAAGGGTGATCATCGGAGGATTCCGGTCTTTCTCAATTCAACATATTCCAAGGGAAGAAAGTGTAGTCGCCGATCGACTGGCCAAGTTCGGACCTCAGGTAGGAGGGACCTTGACGGAGCTATTCCGACCGGCTATAGATGAGGGAGAATTGATGATGGTGGATCGACAGCCCTCGTGGGTGGATCCATTTGTGGCCTTCCTAACCACCGTGAACTGCCTGAGGGGACCAAGGTTGAGAGAAGCTTCAAGCGCAAGGCGGCTCACTACTTGATGATGGAGGGGGTCTGCATCGTAAGATGTTGTCAGGGCTCCTAGCCAGATGTGCGACCGAAGAGGAAATCCCAAAGATTTTAAGGGAGGTGCATTCGGGCGAGTGTGGCAGTCACTCTGGAGGAAGGACACTGGAGGCTAGGGTGGTCAGACAGGGGTACTTCTGGCCCACCCTAAGGAAGGATGCCATGGAGTTTGCAAGGAGGTGCCAAAAATGTCAGCTCTTCGCCCCCCTTCAACTCTTGGCAGCTCAAAGACTCCGGAGTATCACGGCACCATGGTCATTTGCTATCTGGGGAATGGACTTAGTTGGGCCCTTTCCTTCGGCTAGTGGACAGAGGAGGTTCCTTTTGGTCATGATCGATTATTTCTCGAAGTGGCTAGAGGTTAAAGCTTTAGCCAAGGTCACCTCGCAGGTTATAAGGAATTTCATCTGGGGGGAGATCATTTGTAGACATGGGTTGCCCCAAGCAATAGTGACCGATAACGGCCCCCAGTTTGCCAGCGAGGAGTTCATCAGCTTCTGCGCTCAACTGGGAATAGATATCCGGTTTGCCTCCGTCCATCACCCTCGGAGTAACGGTCAAGTGGAAGCAGCAAACAAAATCATTATAAATCTACTAAAGAAGAAGGTGGAAAACTTGAAGGGAAATTGGGTGGAACAGCTCCCATCGGTCCTGTGGGCACTACGAACGACTCCGAACACGGCCACCGGTGAGACCCCCTTCAAGCTCTCTCATGGGTGTGAAGCCGTCCTACCGGTGGAGTTTGAGGTCCGGTCCCCGCGAGTCACAGCCGCGGGCGAAGGTGACGAGACTTGGAGGGTGGAGAATGAAGAGGGGCAGCGCCTCTCGTTAGATATGGTGGAGGAACTGCGAGACGTGGCGGCTATCAGGCAAGAAGAAATCAAGCGACGGATGGCCAAGCATTTTGATAAGCATGTCAGGGTCAAACAGTTCGCAGAAGGGGATCTGGTGCTGAGAAAGGTCGACGCGGCGGGAAGATCGGCTCCCGTGGGTAAGCTCCACCCGAACTGGGAAGGTCCATACATTGTAAAGGAAGTCCTCGGAACAGGGGGATACTACCTCCAGGACGTGGAGGAAGAGCCTTAAGCCACACGTGGAGTGGTGATGATCTAAAACGATTCTACCCCTGAGGGGGGAAGGATGTAACCGTGTATCTCAAAATTAAACTTGTTATATTATACCGATTGATTCTCCTTTAACTAGTGTCGAATTTTTCATGACATAACATAGTTGAATGTTTTGTGACACCCCGAGCTCGGCTCGGCCCCAGGTAGACCCGCTGCGCAGGCTCTCATCTAGCTGGCAGGTCCGAAGGCTCGCCTGTGGGGGATAGGTTTGGTTGGTTTGAGATATTCATCGGCACCCCGAGCCCGGCTCGGCCCCAGGTAGACCCGCTGCGCAGGCTCTCATCTAGCTGGCAGGTCCGAAGGCTCGCCTGTGGGGGATAGGTTTGGTTGGTTTGAGATCTTCATCGGCACCCCGAGCTCGGCTCGGCCCCAGGTAGACCCGCTGCGCAGGCTCTCATCTAGCTGGCAGGTCCAAAGGCTCGCCTGTGGGGATAGGTTTGGTTGGTTTGAGATCTTCATCGGCACCCCGAGCTCGGCTCGGCCCCAGGTAGACCCGCTGCGCAGGCTCTCATCTAGCTGGCAGGTCCGAAGGCTCGCCTGTGGGGGATAGGTTTAGTTGGTTTGAGATCTTCATCGGCACCCCGAGCTCGGCTCGGCCCCAGGTAGACCCGCTGCGCAGGCTCTCATCTAGCTGGCAGGTCTGAAGGCTCGCCTATGGGGGATAGGTTTGGTTGGTTTGAGATCTTCATCGGCACCCCGAGCTCGGCTCGGCCCCAGGTAGACCCGCTGCGCAGGCTCTCATCTAGCTGGCAGGTCCGAAGGCTCGCCTGTGGGGGATAGGTTTGGTTGGTTTGAGATCTTCATCGGCACCCCGAGCTCGGCTCGGCCCCAGGTAGACCCGCTGCGCAGGCTCTCATCTAGCTGGCAGGTCCGAAGGCTCGCCTGTGGGGGATAGGTTTGGTTGGTTTGAGATCTTCATCGACACCCCGAGCTCGGCTCGGCCCCAGGTAGACCCGCTGCGCAGGCTCTCATCTAGCTGGCAGGTCCGAAGGCTCGCCTGTGGGGGATAGGTTTGGTTGGTTTGAGATCTTCATCGGCACCCCGAGCTCGGCTCGGCCCCAGGTAGACCCGCTGCGCAGGCTCTCATCTAGCTGGCAGGTCCGAAGGCTCGCCTGTGGGGGATAGGTTTGGTTGGTTTGAGATCTTCATCGGCACCCCGAGCTCGGCTCGGCCCCAGGTAGACCCGCTGCGCAGGCTCTCATCTAGCTGGCAGGCCCGAAGGCTCGCCTGTGGGGATAGGTTTGGTTGGTTTGAGATCTTCATCGGCACCCCGAGCTCGGCTCAGCCCCAGGTAGACCCGCTGCGCAGGCTCTCATCTAGCTGGCAGGTCCGAAGGCTCGCCTGTGGGGGATAGGTTTGGTTGGTTTGAGATCTTCATCGGCACCCCGAGCTCGGCTCGGCCCCAGGTAGACCCGCTGCGCAGGCTCTCATCTAGCTGGCAGGTCCGAAGGCTCGCCTGTGGGGAATATGTTTGGTCTGGTTGGCTTGGTTAATGAAAGGCAGGAAGCACGTTGGGAATACCAAATGACAAGTGAAAAAGAAGAGAGAGATCTCGGCAGAGATAGATCTCGGCAGGGATAGGTCTCGGCAGAGATAGATCTCGGCAGCGATAGATCTCGGCAGGGATAGGTCTCGGCAGAAGATTCCCTATTGAAGGGAACTCGAGGTGGGGAGGCTTCCGCCAAAAGGGTTCCTCTCAGTGTTCTCGAACAAATAGGCGAGATCGTCATATGAGGGCTAGTGGGGACTCGCGCAGTCTAGAGGGGACGGTCCCGTCTTAAGGATTCGAGAGTCACGCTTCCGGCTGGCCGGTTACCGCGGGTTCTTGCTGATTCATCGCTACGAATTTCCTAAGAAGGCCAAGGGCCTTGGCGGAAGCCTACGCCGAAAGCATTCAACTACGACAATCACATCAAACACATTCGCAAATAACAAAAAATGTTCGCAAGAAAAAACATTTGCATTAACAAATACTATATACAGGTACAAAATGATAGCGTCTCGCGCTTTACATAGAAGTGAAGAACAAAAGCAAGAAGAGGACCCTCAAGGGGACAAGCTGTATCCTTCTGAAGTCTCGCTGGAGCTTCCGCTGGAGCTTCCGCCGGAGCTCCCCCCGGAGGTCTCGCCATCCGCTGCGGGGGACTTTGGACATCCGAGGGAGGGGTATTGGGGGCGCCAGGGGCTTTGGGATGGGCTCGAAGAGCCATGGGACAAGTTGTGGAGCGGTAATGTCTTTGCCCCTTCCGTCCCAACAGTTGATGTCGCGCAGCGTCTCCAGCGTCAACTTTACGGTGGCTTGCGCGTTCCCCTGAAGGAGCTTGTCGATGTCATAAGCCGAGTAATACTGGCTCTTCAATCTCTCGTCCAGCGGAGGGGCTGCACTCGCCTCGAGGCGCGCGATCTGCTCTCGCAGGAGAACGTTGTCATATCGGGCCTGAGACAGCTCCTCGCGTAGTGCGGCTTGAGCGAAATCCTGAACAACGGGAGGTTAGCATAAGAGAAGGGTTAGGATTGCGAGAACAAGTGATTATGAAAGGTCTCGCTTACCCCTTCCGCTTGGCGCGAGGATAATAGTTGCTGGGTCTCGGCCAGCTCCTTGGCCAGAGAGGCCGCCTGGGCCACCGCATCGTCCCTGGCCTTGAACATGTCTTGGAAGTTGCGGTCTATCGTAATGCTCCGCCGGGCGCACATGTGCGCAAGCTCCAGCCCACGCATTAAAGCGCGAGTGGAGTCGTATGCCAACAGCCAGGTCGACATCCTGTCGTAGACGCTAGCGTCCTCCCGGCTGTAGAGGCCATAGCCTAAAGCGAAAGCTTCGCCGGTGACCTCGTCTCGCTCCGCCCAGCTCGGCAAAAGGGACGAGATCGTGACCTTGTTGGCATCAGGGTCCCATTGCAGCAGCGGCTTGTTCTCCGCGTCCAGACACCTCATGCCGAGACCAAAGTTGCGATGACCCCGCGGCACCTCGTCAGACGGGGGTTGGCCGGAGGTCCCGGCGGCGGCACCCTCGCTCTCGGCGGCGCCAGGGGTCCGAGGGTTCTCGCAGGCGTCCCGGGGCCGCCCCTGGTGGCCGCAATCCTGCTTACTGCCTCCAGGACCTCCTCGAAGGAGCGGCCGGCGGGGAGAGGTTGGACGGGCTGGACAACCACAGCCTTGCCCTTCTCGGTATCCGTGGTCTTGGCCTCTTGATTGGCTGAGGTGCGGAAGCAACCGGCTTTCGCTTCACAACACCGCTCGAGGGGGGAGGCCCGGCTCCTTTCGGCAGGCTTGCGCGGCGGCTTTCGCAAGAGCCAGCGGGTCCTTCGGAGGCTGACTCCCTCCGGCGCGAGCCTCGTCGAAAGGCTGGCGGAGAGGGATCTCGCGCTCTCCTGCAAAAACAATAGCGATAAGTTCTAACCTTGGAAAAGGCAAGAAAAAGATAAATGAAGGCGAGACCCTACCTTCTCCCGGAAGTACATGGGAAAGAGAATCGACGTCTCGCCGGAGGTGGAGGACGTCGAAGTCCTTGGTTCCGAAGAACTCAAGGAGGGCACTCTCGCGGGAGCCCAAGGACGGAGGCTTGTAGGCGACATCCTCGTATTGGATGGGGGCTAGGGGTACGTTCCCGAAGTCGCCGGAGACGTAGATGAACTTCTCGCCCCAATGATGATGCTTGTTGGCGAGACCGATCGTCTTCAGCAGTTGCCCGGAGAAGAACACCACGCCTCCTTTCGCGCGGAAGGTAAACAGCTTGCGGAAGATCGGCAAGCTGAACTCGATCCTCTCGGAACGCATGTAGCATATGAATGCCACGAGAATGGCAACTGAATTAGGGTTCAGCTGCGCGGGAACCACCCCGTAGTACCGGAGAGCCTGTCGCATCTCAGGCCACAGCGGAAGGCGGAAGCCCACCTCGAAGTGTTCAATAGGGATGGCGAGCTCCTCCTCCCCTGCAGTGTTAACTTTGTCATGACTGCCCGGGGGCCGCGCGACGAAGCCGGTGGGAACGTGCTGGGTCTTGGTCAGATTGAACTCCTCCAGAGTGAGAGTACAGGAAGGGAAGAGATGCTTTTGGAAGGCTTCCGCGCAGTTGGATCGTCCTTCACCACCACCCGGCATCGCAATAGGGATTGAAGGCGAGATCTACGGGGAGAAGGCGAGAGCGAGAACGGGGCGAGAACGGAAGTGGAAGACAGAAAAGGGCGAGAGCTTTGCGAAGACCGCGAGAACAACAGCAAAGAGGAGAGAGACTGGAGTCAGAGGAATGAATGTGGTAGGTGAGCCTCCTATTTATAGAAAATCATGGTAATGATGGCTGTTTTCAGAAAGGCGGCGAGGGTACAACCGCCGCGTCCTAGGTCAGCGACGCTTCGTTTTTCCCGCCCGAATCTGACAGCGACCGATTAAACAGCTGGCGCTAACGTTGCGAAGTGTCATACGACAGGAAAAGTAGGCGGAAGCAAGGTGGCTCTCGCCACCCCAAAGAGCTGGGAAGATAACTCATACGCATACAAAAATATTAAAGACAGAGCCATCGCTCTCGCTGAGCGGGAACGCGATAAAAAAATAATAATATAATAAGCGAATAAAGTGCGGGAACATTAGTTACAACTCCAAGCGAAAAAGTAAGGGTACATTAGAGAAGGAAGGCCAGGGGAAGAGGAGGGGAGGTCTCGCGCTTCAGTACGGCTCCCAGCGCCATTTCCCTTGCTCCCAACGCCATTTGCCTCGGTCCCGCAACTTGGTCCGGGGGGGGCGCCTGCGGGTTGAAGTAGGATGACAAAACGCTGAATCCCAGGTCAACCCGGCGAGACAGATCCCGGATTCTCTCGATGCATCTCTCAGGTGAAGACCCAGCGGTAGCTCCCCCGGGCCGGTCCATCTTGCCTAGAAGGAAGTCTCGCTCCAAGGACTCCAGCCTCTTCTCCACTGACTGGCGAAACTCTCGGGCCGCAAGGTCGCGGACCCGTTCTCGCCGGATGAGTTTCGACAGAATGGCGGCAACCTTCTTCCCTCGTCTTTTCGCGCTCCCGGCACCGGTCAGGATCTCCTCCATCTCGTCAGATGAAGGGAAGGGAGAGCTCTCGCCGTCTTCTCCCTCTCTTTCTTCTTCTTCTTCTTCTTCTTCTTCCTCTACCTCAGCGCCAGGCCGCGAGTCCATGTCCCCTGTCGAAAGAAGCCCCATTTTAGCGGAAGCTGAAGAATAGCAGCGATAAAATTGTCGTATACCTTCAGAGTGACGAGGCCCCCCGGTCGACGGCAGGCGAGAAGGCCCAGCCCCCCCCCCCCCCCCCCCCCCTCAGCTCCAAAGAGGAGGTGGATTGGCTTTCCTTTGCCGGGGGGGGAGGGGGGGTAAACTTTGCGGATGGTGATCCCGGCCTGATCGAGAGCGGGAGAGCGGGTCTCCTCAGCCGCTGGAGGACTAACGTCTAGCGGTGGCACAGGGATCTCGGCACTTTTTCCTCTCGCCGATAGGGAGGAGTCAACCACATGGGCAGGCTGATTCGCAGTTCTCGCCCCACCATCCTGGGTGGCGAGATCCGAAGGTGCAGAAACCAACGCTGCGAGAAATCAGGTCAGCGTTTGGAAATACCAGGCGAAGCCAAGAAGGGAACCTTTACCAGCGGTGTTCGGGTCTGGCGGAGGAGGCGCCTCGGAACCTGTGGATGATCATCGTGATGGCTAGAGGGTGGATCCGAACGTTCTCGCGGGGACGCGGCAGCGTCAGGAACCGTCTCCTGCGAGAGGTATTAAGTTCAACAATTGAGCAACTGGTTGTTAATTGGTATATCAAGCTTACCTTCCGCGGCGAGATGCCGTCCGCGCAACTAGGGGTCGGGGTGGGCGGGCTCCTTTTCTCGCGGGATAGGTCCCGCTGAACCACCTTCTTCTTCTTCTTCTTCTTAGGCAGAGAAGGCTCAGCAACTGACGACTGTCTCGCTAGCCATGGGGCGACAAGGGCACTGTTAGCCCTAGCTCGCGCCTGCGCCGCGTTGATGCGGTCCTACAGATCCTGCGGAAGAGGTTTATCGGCACGCTTGGAAGGCATAGCGAGAGAGGGCGAGAGCTCAGAAGGAGAATGACGGCTCGAGGGAAGTGTTATGACCGTCTATCGGCACTCATATTTATAGGCGCCGTACGGCCCACCGAAAGATTCCCTGACGTTGACACGTGCTCAGCGAATATTTTGGGTTGAACATGTCTTTTCGAGCGCGGCGCTAGCTCAAAAAGAGCGGGGATTGTGTACAACCCCATATTCGCTGAGCCAGACAAGGAGGCACAATGGTCACAGGAGGGTTAGCCAAAGTGGTCCCGCCCTAAGGAGGATCTCGCCCACAGATGGCGGAAACGCTCTCGCCGGATGCTATAAGAGAGAAACCGTGGGCCGAGAGCGCCAAGCGCGGGCTGCGCGGAAGCGCTCTCGCCCAAACCAAGCCTCAATCCCGAGAGTTCTCGCTTGGGGCGAGAACGTTCGCGCCACGCCCTGGGCCGAAAGGTCTCGGCATCAGCTCTCGCCGAGTGGGGCCCAGGGTCTTTGGAAGAATGTCCTAATTGCCCTCAGGAGAAATTACTTCAATACCCTCAGAAAAACGGCGGGTTTTGTCTATTGGCAGACCAACCAGGGGCTTTTCAGTAAATTCAGGACAGCAAAATGCTATAAATAGACCCATAAGGGCTCCTTAGAAAGCAAGCTATCATTGTCTCCGGAATTCTAGTGCTTTCTGAGGAGCTCCTAGCCCAGCTTTGGCTTTGGAGGGGAAGCTCTCAGAGATCTTCCGGGTGTGAGGTGGGACCTCCCTGCTGAAGCTTTTGGGTCAGTCTTAGGTCCTTAGAATCCAGTCAAGGGGTGAGACTTGAGAGAAGTAGGTTTTGGCTGCACCCCTTTTTCTTCGAACTTCAGTTGAGGTCATATTTGGCTTCAACAGTTCTGGTGCGGTGCTTTGGCTTTGGAGGGAAGCTCTCAGAGATCTTCCGGGTGTGAGGTGGGGACCTCCCTGCTGAGGCTTTTGGGTCAGTCTTAGGTCCTTAGAATCCAGTCAATGGGTGAGACTTGAGAGAAGTAGGTTTTGGCTGCACCCCTTTTTCTTCGAACTTCAGTTGAGGTCATATTTGGCTTCAACAGTTGGCGCTGATATTTGGCGGTGCCTTGCAAATATTTAAAGATGATCGGCCAATCCGGGGGATTTGGGGAAAGTGGTGGTGGAATTGGAGGTTGGGTGGTTTTGCTCGAAGATACGGTAGGGCGTTGTTTCGGAGCGGATTTGGGAGGTGCTCCTCGGAAGATACTCTAATATAGGAGGAAATCACAGAAAACGTGATTGGCCGGCCTACAATGGTAGTAGTGTCCGTGTCGGCGAGAGATACCCCGGCGTAACGGCACAACGATGTGATGAGCGTGGGAAACCACAGCTGAGTTTCCCCCTCCGTTTTGACCTTTTTTAGGATTTGACTGGAAATAATATGTCCTACATTAATGGGAATTCCTTTTATAATGCTATGTATAATGCAAGCCCTATCGAAGGAGACATGGTTGGAGTGTTTCGTCGGCATAACACTTGAGTTTACGAAAAGCAGCCAAACTTTAGCTTCACGAGTAAAAAGAGCCGAATGCAGGACATGTGAAGATTCATTAACCCACGTGATGTTTCTAGTGAGGCTCAATGTGGTGGAGATATCGTATGGGTTAGAAGTTCTAACAGACTGGAAGACATCACAATCCAGATTTGCTAAATCGAAGTAGGAGTTTATACCTTCCGCGGAAAAATCGACTTCCTTCCCCCGTATGTGAATTTTTCCGTCCGTGTGGAACTTGGCGTTGGCGTAAAATTCATACACCCACGGTAGGACAACATCAGTGCGTGGATGGCAGAAGGAGGTCCAGCTGAACTTGTCTATTTGCCGCACATACGCTTGACTCCAACCACGAACTTCCAGTTGAAACCCTCGTTCATAGATGACGGGCTTTACCTTAAGCAATTCGTAGCGAGCCATGACTTCTTCGTTGATGAATCTTGAGTGCTTGTGCGCCGCCACCGCCTTCTCTCTACCTTTCTTGGGGCCATGATACTTCGTGATAGGACTGCGAGAGGGGGGGTATTTCCTGAACGGTGCTGTCGCGGGGTTGCTGCCGCCGGCGGATGAGTCGGAGCGGGGCGAGACAGAGGATTTAGGGTTTCCTGGAGCAAAGGGTTCGGGGGGTAGCAGTGGATTTGGGGGTATCGTGCTTTTAATAGCCAGGGGATAGTAAATGCACGGCTTATGCTAATTGAACCGGCTAAGTAGGTAAAAAAAAAATTTTAATAACCAATTAGACAGCCGGTTCAGACAAATCCCGCAGGCAGCCGGTTAATTAAGCAGTTGAACCGGCCACCGCCTGAATTTCCGCTCTTGTAAGGGAAAAAGGCAGAGAAAATATGTTGCAACATTTTTCGAAAATGTTGCAACATTTTTTTCTGAGCCAATTTTGAGCCTTGGCTAGCACCGAATGAAGGGGAAATGCGGTTTTAAGCGTTCGAGACCATAGGAATTTAGTCATGCATCATTTTTTTCTTTTTGAAAGGAATTCTTGAGAGAAATAGAAACAAACAAAATAAAAATAACAATAATAATAAAGAACTTAACATTAAAATTTGGGATTGCCTCCCCAGAAGCGCCTTAGTTAATGTCCCAGCTGGACATTCAGCGGCTCGAAAATTTTATTTCAAGTGTATGAACGATATTGCTCGTTCATTTTCATTCCCTAAATAAGCCTTAAGACGTCCGCCATTGACCTTAAACTCTGAATGATCTTTTTCATTGATGATAGTAACGACCCCATAAGGAAGAACTTCCTTGACCCGAAACGGGCCCGACCACCTAGATTTTAATTTACCGGGAAAAATTTTTAATCGTGAATTGAATAATAGAACTAGTTTCCCCTGGTTATAAATTTTTGTCCGTAAGATGGCGGTCATGCCACATTTTTGTACGGTCCTTATAAACCCTTGCACTTTCATACGCCTGAGTCCGGATCTCCTCCAATTCATTTAACTGTAGTAGTCTAGATTTACCGGCTTCTTGAAAGTCAAAGTTGATTTTCTTAATGGCCCAATATGCCTGATACTCCAACTCCAACGGTAAGTGACAAGCCTTGTCGTAAACTAAACGATACGGGGTAACACCAATCGGGGTCTTGAAAGCGGTTCTATATGCCCATAAGGCATCGTTAAGCTTTTGAGACCAGTCCTTGCAATTTACACTCACCGTTTTAGCCAAGATTTTCTTGATCTCTCTATTAGATACTTCTGCTAACCCATTCGTTTGGGGTGGTATGCCAATGCTACCTTATGCCTGACCCCGTACTTTTTCAACAACGCAGCAAATTGGTGATTACAAAAGTGACTTCCCCGTCACTTATAATAGCTTTGGGTGTTCCAATCGACTAAATATGAAGTTTTTCAGGAAGTATAACACCACCTTTGCATCATTTTTGGTCGTGGTTATGGCTTCGCCCATTTAGATACATAGTCTACGGCTAAGAGGATAAATAAATTACCATTCGAATTAACAAATGGTCCCATGAAGTCTATACCCCATACATCAAATAGCTCAACTTCTAGTATTGGGTTCATAGGCATAGCTTCATTCTTATTAATATTTTCTTCCTTTTGACATCGATCACACCTTTTCACATGTTCTCGAGAATCATGATATAATGTAGGCCAATAGAATCCGGCCTCTAAGACTTTCATAGCTGTCCTATTTCCCTTGAAGTGTCCCCCGTAGGGAGAACTATGGCAATTTTCTAAAATAGGATGCATTTCTACTTCCGGTATACATCTCCTCACTACTCCATCAGCACCAATTTTAAACAAATAAGGTGGGTCCCAAAGATAAGACCGCACTTGGTGTAAGAACCTCTTTCGTTGTTGGTAGTTTAAATCTGAAGGTAAGATGTTACTAACGAGGTAATTGACGTAATCGGCATACCATGGCACTAACCCCTCTGATATAGCTAAGATTTGCTCATTTGGAAATCTCTCCTCAATCTCTGAATGATAATAAGATTCATCTGGTTCGATCCTGGAAAGATGGTCTGCTACAGGATTGTCTACGCCCTTTCTATCCTTAATCTCCAAGTCGAATTCCTGCAATAATAGTACCCAACGAATCAACCTTGGCTTTGTATCTCTTTTTTCCATCAAATAACGGATAGCCGCATGATCAGTAAAAACGGTGACTTGAGTGCATAAAAGATAAGATCTGTTAGAAAGTAGAGAAAAAGAGAGAACAAGCGAATAAACTTTTGAATAATTGAAATTTTATTATCCAAAAAAGGTATCTATTACAAAGGTATGCCCTCCTTTATATAGAATGGAGGAGAGATGAGAGAATACAATAAGAGATGTGGGACTATAATTTACAGGACTAAGCGGTCTATATAAAACAACCCGCACAAGCCGCGCGGTTAGACAGCAGAGCTAACCGCACGGCTACCACCAGAGAGGAAGAGAGACTGCCAGGGTAGACCGCCAGACCGCCCGGTCTCCAAGCCGGCTGAAACAAACCGCCAGACCGCGCGGTCTTCAACCCGTCAAGACAAACCGCCAGACCGCCCGGTCACCAACTTCAACACTCCCCCTCAAGCTGGAGCATATATATCGATCATGCCCAGCTTGTCGCAGATGTGGAAAAAGGAAGCGGACACCGGCTTGGTGAAGACATCTGCCAACTCGTTGTCAGAAGTGACAAAAGGAGTGCAAATCTTTTTCTTCAATATTTCTTCCCGAATAAAATGACAGTCGACTTCTATGTGTTTTGTTCTCTCATGAAAGACCGGATTTTTGGAGATGTGTATCGCGGCCTTATTGTCACAGAATATAGGAAGAGGATAGTTGTAAACCTCTCCTAAGTCAAGCATGAGAGCCCGCAACCACTTCAACTCACATGTAGTCGATGCCATGCTGCGATATTCCGCCTCTGCACTAGACCTGGAAACGACAGACTGTTTCTTGCTCTTCCAACTCACAAGATTGCCTCCAACAAATGTGCAGAAACCTGAAGTCGATTTCCGGTCCTCTTTGTCATCTGCATAGCTTGAATCAGAGTACGCTTCAACCCTAAGGTGACCATTTTTCTGAAATAGGAGTCCTTTCCCTGGAGCAGCTTTAATATACTCTAATATCCTCAGAGCAGATTGTAGATGACACTCCCTCGGAGCTTGCATGAACTGGCTCACCTTGCCAACAGCATAAGAGATGTCGGGTCTGGTTACCGTGAGATATATGAGCTTGCCCACCAGATGCCGGTATCTCGTAGGATCGGAGAGAAGAGGTGAGTCATCTGTCCAAGTTTTGTCTTCTCCAACAGCCATAGGACATCGTGCAGGTTTAGCACCAGTCAGTCCTGCCTCCTTTAAAAGATCAAGAGCGTACTTCCGTTGTGAAAGGACCATGGAGTGTGCTTTCTAGAGATTTCAATCCCCAGAAAGTATTTCGGGGAGCCCATATCCTTTGTGACCAGATGTTGACGAAGGTGTTTCTTGGTCATCAATACCCCATCCTGGTCATCGCCAGTAAGAAGAATGTCATCAACATAAACCGCAAGAACAACAAGACCAGAGGCGGTTTTCCGAACAAACAAGGAGTGATCTGCAGAGCTTCTTGTAAAACCAATGGCCGCAACAATGCCACTGAACTTGTCAAACCAGGCACGAGGACTCTGCTTGAGGCCATAGATAGCCTTCTTTAGCCGGCATACCCGTGTCTCCCCCTGAGCAACATACCCAGGAGGTTGCTCCATGTAAACATCCTCCTGCAGATCACCATAGAGGAAGGCATTCTTAACATCTAGCTGTGAGATGGGCCAATCCCGGTTGACAGCCACAGAGAGAAGAACCTGAATAGTGCTGAGACGAGCCACGGGAGAGAAAGTGTCAAAGTAATCAATCTCATAAGTTTGGGTAAAACCCTTGGCAACCAGGCGAGCCTTATAACGATCCACACTGCCATCCGGAAGGAACTTCACCACGAAGACCCAGCGACAACCAACAACATCTGTGCCGAAAGGAGGAGGAACAAGGGTCCAGGTACCCCATTCAGTGAGAGTAGCAATCTCCTCATCCATGGCAGCTTTCCAATGAGGAATAGTAAGGGCCTCCTGGTAGGAACGGGGGGTGGCAGTGGCCGAGATAGCCAGTGCAAAAGCTCGGCGAGCAGGGGTAAGACGATCATAGGAAACAACTGCCGCAAGCGGGTGTTGGGTACAGGCCCGAATCCCTTTGCGAAGAGCAATTGGGAGATCCAGGTCAGCAGGTGCCTCAGTATCCGGAGTATCCGTGGTGGAGAGAGCTGGCCCGGGAGTAGAGAGAGATGACAGCGGAGTGGAAGGAGAAAGCGGAGTAGAGGGTGGAGAGGATGAGGATGGGGAAGACGGTGGAGTGGGTAGAGAGGGCGGAACAGCAGTGGGAGCAGAGGGAAGGGATGAGTTGGAATGAGAAGTAGGATCAGGAGGAGTAGAAGAGGAAGCGGGAGAGAAGTATGAGGCATTGTCAAAGAGGTGACATCCGCAGAGACAAATTGCTTGCGGGTAACAGGGTCAAAGCCAATATCCTTTCTGAGTGGGAGAGTAGCCCAGAAAGACATATTGGTGGCACGTGGTGAGAGTTTATCACGGGTGGCAGCGGGAGAGTGCACAAAAGCGGTGCACCCAAAGATGTGCAGAGGGAGAGGAAAGGGATCCCTGTCCGGATAAAGAATGGAGAAGGGGGTAGCACCGTGGAGAACTGTGGAGGGAAGGCGATTGATGAGATAGCAGGAGAGGAGTACAGCATATCCCCAATAGGAGCGAGGAACATGCAGTTGAGTCAACATAGTGCGAGCGACATCAAGGAGGTGACGGTTTTTGCGTTCCGCCACCCATTTTGTTGGGAGGTGTAGACACAACTGGTTTGACGGATAACACCATGGTGATTACAGGAGGAGAAGTCGTGGCTAAGATACTCCTTAGCATTGTCAGAACGAAGGAGTTTAATAGACGCATCAAACTGAGTCTTAACCATAGAATAAAGGAAGTCCAAACAGAGAACGCAGCTCGGAGCGATCTTTGAGAAGATAGACCCACGTACAGCGAGAGAAATCATCAATGAAGGTGACAAAATAGGAACTACCCCGACCGATGTGAGGGTAGGAGCGGGACCCCATATGTCAGAGTGAATGAGGTCGAACGGACGGGAAGAGCCCCGACTTTGCGTTGGTGGAAGGAGGAGCGGTGATGTTTGCCAAGTGACATGCATCACAGTTTAGAGGAGGATGATTAGGAGGGAGGTGCGGCAGTAGTTGGCGGAGAATGCGGGGAGAGCATGGCCAAGGCGAAGATGCCATTGGAGAAGATCTGTAGAGGAGGAGGAGAAGGCGGATAGAGCAGAAACGTTGTCGAGGAAGTAGAGGCCACCACTCTCAGTCCCGGTAGCAATCGTCCGTTGGGAGTCCGGATCCTGAAAAACACAAGAGCTAGGGGTGAATATGACAGAACACCGTAGTTGCTTGCATAAAGAAGTAACCAATAATAAATTGCACGGAAAACTGGGCACATAGAGGGTATCAGCCAGGCAGAGAGATGGAGTGACTTGAACCATGCCCGTCCCATGGACCGGGGAGGGAGATCCATCAGCAACAATGACCGGGGGCAACTGAGCCTGTGTGTCAAGAAGGGAGAAACATTGAGGATTGCCTGTCATATGATTGGTGGCACCAGAGTCGATGAGCCATCTTCCACGAGTAACAACATGAGCACTACCAGAAGAGGTGACCACGGAGGCGGACAGGCTGGAGGAGGGGAAAGCCATGGAGGCAAGAGAGGAGCAAGCCGCGACGATAAGAACAAGCCGCGAGAAGAGAAAAGAGCACCAAGCCGGGCGAACAGAAAACAGGTCGGGGCTAGGAAGGCCGCTATCAAGAAGCAGAGCAAAGCAGAGGGAAAGAAGTCGCACGGCTTGAAAAAGTCGGGCGAACAGAGGAGAACAGGTCGCACGGCAAATATGAGGCCGGCGCGATAGCAAGCAGGAGCGGGTAGAAGGGAACCACAAGGAGAGCGCGAACAGAAGCGGCTAGCAAGAGGTCAAAGGCACAGCGGGGAAGAGGTCGCGCGGACTGAAAAGGCCGAGCGAACAGAAGAGAGGAGAAGAGCAGGTAACCGCGACCAAGATGCGGGTGAGAAAGGAACAACCCGCACGGTCAGGCAGATCACAGCAGCAAACCGCGAGTATAAGGACAAGCGGATAAGGGAAAGCAGAGAAGCGGACAGGGAGAAGAAGTCCGCAGCGGGTAGAGACAAGCCGCAAAGACGAAGAAGTCGAAGAGGCAAGAAAGAGCAAGCAGCGCGGCGACAAGGAAACAGGTCGCTGCGACGAATAGCAGTAGGAGAAGAGAACAAGAAGAAGCAAGCCGCGCGAACAGGGCAGCGGTCAGAAACAGGTCGCGCAGATAGAAACAAGCCGCGCGGACAGAAGAGAAGGCAAGCCGCGAATAAGTCGCAGAACGCGGAAAACAAGCCGCTAGAAGCAGTGAGCGCACAAAATCAGGAGGAAATGACTGTGTCCTCTGATACCATGTTAGAAAGTAGAGAAAAAGAGAGAACAAGCGAATAAACTTTTGAATAATTGAAATTTTATTATCCAAAAAAGGTATCTATTACAAAGGTATGCCCTCCTTTATATAGAATGGAGGAGAGATGAGAGAATACAAATAAGAGATGTGGGACTATAATTTACAGGACTAAGCGGTCTATACAAAAAAACAACCGCACAAGCCGCGCGGTTAGACAGCAGAGCTAACGCACGGCTACCACCAGAGAGGAAGAGAGACTGCCAGGGTAGACCGCCAGACCGCCCGGTCTCCAAGCCGGCTGAGACAAACCGCCAGACCGCGCGGTCTTCAACCCGTCAAGACAAACCGCCAGACCGCCCGGTCACCAACTTCAACAAGATCGAAACTTTTCAAAGGCATAGACTACTGCCAACAACTCCTTCTCAGTCGTGGTGTAATTGATTGAGCTTCAATCAGAGTTTTGCTCGCGTAGGCTATGGTGTGAAGGAAGAGAGCTTCTCCCTAACTTGACATAGAACTACACCCACGGCATAGTCATTCACATCACACATAAGGACAAATGGTTCACCCCAGTCGGGTGCCACCACAATTGGTGTCGTGGTTAATTGCTTTTTCAGTTTACTAAATGCACTCAAACAGTCTTCGTCAAAATGAAAATTTTGTATCCTTTTCCAACTCCACTAAGTGGTTTTGCAATCTTAGCAAAATCTTTGATAAACCTTCGGTAAAATCCTGCATGCCCTAGGAAACTCCTTAACTCTTTCACATTCCTAGGAGGAGGTAATTTCTCAATGACCTCAATTTTGGCCTTATCTACTTCTAACCCCTTGCTTGACACATGATGGCATAGCACGATGCCTTCGCGTACCATGAAATGGCACTTTTCCCAATTCAGCACAAGGTTAGTTTCAATACATCGCACAAGCACTCTTTCTAAGCACTCCAAACACTCTCCAAATGATTTTCCGAAGATGGAGAAATCATCCATGAAGATCTCTATACCATGATCCATGATTTCTGAAAATATAGCAATCATACACCGTTGGAACGTGGCTGGTGCGTTGCATAAACCAAATGGCATTCTCCTAAAGGCGAATGTTCCGTAAGGGCACGTGAAGGTTGTTTTCTCTTGATCTTCTGGGTCAACCGTGATTTAGTTATACCCGGAATAACCGTCTAAGAAGCAGAAGAAATCATTACCGGACAACTTATCTAGAACTTGATCTATGAAAGGTAATGGAAAGTGGTCTTTTCTAGTAGCCTTGTTAAGCTTGCGATAATCCATACAAATGCGCCATCCAGTAACAGTTCTAGTTGATATTAATTCGCTCTTATCATTTTTTATTACGGTCATCCCTCCTTTCTTCGAAACACATTGAATCGGAGAGACCCAAGAACTATCGGAGATAGGGTATATTATCCCTGCATCTAACCATTTTATTATTTCTTTCTTTACGACCTCTTTCATAGGTGGACTGAGACGGCGTTGAGGCTCAATTGAACCTTTATAAGATTCTTCTAGGAGAATCTTGTGCATGCATACCGAAGGACTAATCCCTCTTATGTCCGCGATCGTCCATCCTATGGCTAATTTAAATTGCTTCAGCAAATCTATGAGTTGTTGATGTTGATTTGGTGATAATTTTGAGTTGACAATGACCGGTAATGTATCATTGTCTCCTAGATATGCGTAGGCCAAATGTTCAGGTAATGGTTTCAACTCAAGTGTGGGAGGACTAATGATGGAAGGTTTATTTGCACATGTCTTATCTGTCATATCTAAAATCTCCGGCTTGCGAGTGAATGTCGGTGGACGTGCACTTATTTCAAAGCATTCTTGAGTTTCGTTCTCACAATGAGACTTCTCTTCATCCGTCCCCTCCTCTTCATCTTCTTCTAGATTCTCACTTAAGTTGTAATCAATAAAGGTCACACTCTTAACTTCCTCTATATCATCTTCCTCTAAACGAGGGAATTTCATGGCTTTTAGTACATTAAAAGTCACTTGTTCATCGTTAACCCACATGGTTAACTCACCCTTGTGTACATCAATCACAGTTTTTCCGGTGGCTAAGAAAGGCCTACCCACTATAATGGGGACTTCCTTGTCTTCCTTCATGTCTAATACCACAAAATCTGCCGGAAAAATAAATTTTTCTACCTTGACTAAGACGTCTTCTACAATCCTCTTTGGAAAGGTTAGAGATTTATCTGCTAATTGTAATGTAATTGATGTTTTGGAAATCTCCCCAACCCTAACTTCTTATAAATTGAAAGTGGCATTAGATTTATGCTCGCCCCTAGATCACACAAAGCCTTTCCCTCGAATTGATGTCCAATAGAACACGGAATCGTGAAGCTTCCGGGGTCCTTTAGTTTAGGTGGCAATCTCCTTTGGAGAATTGCACTACATTCATGTGTAAGGGTTACCGTTTCGTTCACGCCAAACTTCCGTTTTTTATTTAATATGTCTTTCATGAACTTTACGTAACTCGACATCTGTTCTAATGCTTCGGCAAAGGGTATATTAACTTGCAACTTCTTAAAGATTTCTAAAAATTTCTGAAATTGTTGATCTAATTTGCTCTTTTTTAGTCTTTGGGGGAAAGGTGGTGGTGGATAGGTTCGTGGGTTCTCCTTCCTTCTTTCCTCTTTTTCTCCTTCTATTACCTTATCATTTCTTCTTGTTATTACTCCTTCCTCCTCACTCTTATCGCCCTCATTTCTTCCTATTTTTACTTGCTCACTAGGACCCTTGAATTCTTCTTGGTCTTGATTTTTATTTTGTTCATGTGGATTAGTTTCTTGACCAACTACTAACTCACGCCCACTTCGTAATGTGATGGCCTTACAATGATGATTATCTCCCTTGGGATTGGGGTGTGGTATCCGTAGGGAGTGTGCCTTGCGGTCGCATACTTAAAGCGGTGGCGATTTGTCCTAGTTGTGATTCAATCATTCTCATGGACCCTTCAAAACTAGAGAAACGGGCTTCATTCTTTTGCATTGATTCAATGATGAAGTCATCCGTTACCTTTCTAGATGGTCCTGCTTGGTTGGAATGATTGTTTTGATGTTGAGGATTAACATTAGAATTAAATAAGTGTGGTGGAGTAGGACCGGAGTTGTTCTTCTAAGAGAGGTTAGGATGGTTTCTCCATTCGGGATTATAATGGTTTGGGTAAGGGTTTGTATTTTGCTTATAATGCCCTCCTAAATAATTAACTTCTTCATTACCCCCTACAAGTTGTTCAATTGTTAAGGTGGGGTTAGGAGAAACCATGGGAGTAATAATGCTATTGACTTGATGATTCATTTGATTTTGGTTCAACGTCAAAGCATCTAACCTCTTGTTAATGGTATTAAATTGGGACGTCATTTGGGCTGCAAATGACGTTAATTGGTCAACTTGATATAATCCTGTCGTAGTGGGAGGATGTACTTGACGCTCGATCGTGTGGTAATTATTAGAAGATAGATCTTCTAAAATACCGTATGCATCTTCAGGGTACTTGTTCATCAACGAATCTCCCGCAGCTCCATCTACTTGGATCATTGTAGATGTCTGAAGGCCGTTATAAAACGTCCATACTTGTTGGTGAATGGCTAGCCCATGGTGGGGACATCTGCGTAATAATTCCTTAAATCGTTCCCACGCATCATATAGGGTTTCTCCATTCGCTTGCATGAATGTAGAGATATCCCGCATTAACTTGGCAGTTTTAGATGGAGGGAAATATTTGGATAAAAATTTTTCAACCAATATAGCCCAAGTAGTAATAGACCCATTAGGCAACGAGTTCAACCAATCTTTTGCTTTCCCTTCTAGAGAGAAAGGAAATAATCGCAATTTAATGGCTTCTTTAGATGCGCCATTAATCTTAAATGTGTCACAGATTTCTATGAACGTTCTTAGATGAGAGTTAGGGTCTTCATGGTTATGGCCACTAAACTTATTATTCTGGACAAGTTGCATCGCCGTGGAATCAATTTTAAAGTTGTTAGCCTCTACAGCAGGTCTAGCGATACTAAATTGTACCCCTCTCCTAAAAGGCATATTATAGTCACGACATGTTCTCCTATTTTCCATTGGGTGCCCGTTATGCTCTACTTGGCCTCCTAAGTCCTGTCCCTCTTGATGAACGTCAGCATCATTGTTTTGATTATTCATGTTGAGTTGATTCGAATTTTCCAATCTAGTTGATTTTCTATTACGTCTACAGGTTCGCTCGATTTCAGAATTTAGAGGAATTAATTCGACGAATCGATACCTGAACATAAACTATCGGATGACAAAGATGATAACCCAAATACAATAAACTAACAAGTGAAAACAAAACTTGACCTCCACGTACTAAGGTTCACTAATATTGTAAGAAGAAAAAAATACTAAATCCGTTGCACCTCCTCGGCAACGGCGCCAAAAACTTGATACGCGCAAAATAGAGCTTGAAAACGCAAGTATACGTGTCGTACAAGTAATACAGAGTGAGTGAGATCGTTCCCACGGAGAAGTGATGGGTTTAATGCTTACTATTACTAGCTACATCGTTTCTATGAATCCAAGTAAAACGATTAATTGATTTTCTGAAAATAGATTAAAATTTTTAGATAAATATTAAAACTAATTTAACTAGATCTTAAAGTAATTTCTTAGCAATTAGAGAAAATAGCCTTGCATTTCTGATTTCATATGTGTAACATGATGATGATAAAATAAATATTTCATTTGGTTGAGCTTTGAATTATCTTGCGATGATTTTTAAAGAACAAACCTTTATCTCTCGATACAAGGAGTCTTAATATCTACGCGACCCTAATTATCTCTAACTTAGGAAAAACGAAAAATATTATAAAGTGCAAGGATCAAATTCGCAAGCATAAAAAGGAAATCTCTTTCACTTTTCAAAACTCAATAGATCTTGTGATGCACGCACGTTTTTCCTCTCTCGACTCTTGAAACGCCGTAAAAATAAAGAAATGTTGGTTAATGATTCACATTGCTCATCTCTCGATTCTCACACTGCGATAGACTAGCCCTTAAATTAACGTTACGCCGCTCTTCTCTCGATTCTCGCGGCGCAATATAATAAAAAGACATGATCCAACAATTTCACCATAAAAATCACAAGATCTATAAAGATAATCACAAAACAAACTCAAAATCAAAAAGTTCATCATCAAAATACACATACTACTCTCATCATGCAAGACTAGAGAGTTTTAGTTCATGACTGCGGGAAAATAACACAAAACTGAAGAGATCTTACTAAACATTTCGAAAGAAATGCGAATCTTCCCTTCTCCAGTGTGGATGGGAAGCGTTTCCTTCAGCCCGAATGCCAAGACTGGACTGGTTCTTTCTTGACCGAATTCCTCTCCCTGCAGTTTTTCTTCTCCTCTAATGGCTCTCCAAGAATAGAATAGAATCCCCCTTTTATGGCTGAAATTTTCCTCTTTTAAACTTTCCCTCTTTTTCTCCTAGTGGGCCCCACATCCAGTCATTTTAAAATGCTGAACGGATGCTTTGAAATAGGTTGTAACTGTCCAAAAATTTGTATTTTCGGATTTGAATTTCCTGTAACTGCCAAAAATGTTGTGAATATGTTGCAACATTTCTGGTTCTGTTTTTTCTGCACAGTTTGACCTGCCAGATTGTTGAGAATATTGTTGTAACATTTTTCCCAGATTTTTCACAATACTTAGTCTTCAATCCTTGACTTAAATTCTCCCCGAATCCTATCATAAAAACATATAAACAATTAGAGTACAAACATTTTGACTCCAAAACAAGCGGCAATTGGATTTTATCTACTTTTCATGTATAAATATCACATAACATGGCTAAAAAATGGTTAAAATAGAGATGAAGATAACTTCTTTTTGCGAAGTTATCAAGCCCCGAGTCCATCTTCCTGATAAGGCAGGGGGTTGAGGAGTCGCTGGCCCGTTATGTTGACAGGTTCCAAGAGGAGATCATGGAGGTTCAGGAGATGCCGGGGTATGCCCTCCAGATGACGTTCACGGTGGGGTTATGCGAGGGGTTCTTCAAATGAACCTGACTCGAAAGACCCCCCCCCCCCCCCCCCTTCTTTGAGGAGCTGATGGAAAGGGCGACCGAGGAGATAGCCATGGAGGCGGTCAACCCGGCATTTGTCAAGAAGTTGGCAAAGCTAACAGAGATGGAGTCAAAGGAGCAAGGTGGCTCGAGACCTCGGGAAGAAGAAGGAGAGAGGAGCGGAGATCTCAGGAGGGTCCAGAACCAGATTGGAGGCTGCAGGGAGGACCCGTTCAGGGACCAGGAAGAGGTTACATCCAGGATGGGGGAACTTCATGGGTGCCAAGGGAGGTTCAACTTCCAGAGGCAAACCCCAAAACAGCTCTTACCCCCGCCGCAGCAAGCCTTGGCGATAGGAGGAGGAAGAGGTAACAGGAGAGAACGCTCAGCCCACCGAAGGAGGGGAGGAGCGCTACCATACTGTGACTTTCACCAGGTGGAGGGGCACGCCACAGCTACCTGCCCCAAGTTCTGGAAGTGAGGGGGTGAGAGGCCCTGCCCAGCCATAGCCACCAGTGCGGGTTGAAGAGGTTCTGCCCAGAGAAGGGGGGATGACGTGTGTGAGGATCGGGTCGATGTCGGACCCCGAGGTGGTATAGCTGTGATCCATGGTGGAGTGGGGATCGAGGCCACTCAGAAGGCGAGCCTTCATGTGATGTACCGACGGAGCATCGTCTTGACATCCCAGACCCCGCCCTAGGAGGAGAAGATAACATTCTCGGTGAAGGACCTGCCAGATCATTAGGATCCATTTGCGATGCGCTGGTCATCCAGACGGCCATCAAGGGTACACCGTCTCCGAATCTTGGTGACAATGGAAGCTCTGTCAACGTCATTTTCAAGAAGGCGTTTGACAAGAAGAAGGTAGAGCCAAGGAGGGTGTTGGCCTCGGACGGACCCCTGTTCAGATTTTCAGGGGAGAGCAAGTCCCACCCCCGAGAGGATCTCCTCATCCAGGCTCCTACTAGCTGTATGGGTCGAATGTGCCTCGGGGAGGTCAAGTCCTACCCCCGAGAGGATCTCCTCATCCAGGCTCCCACTAGCTTGATGGGTCGAATGTGCCTCGGGGAGAGCAAGTCCCACCCCCGAGAGGATCTCCTCATTCAGGCTCCCACTAGCTGGATGGGTCGAATATGGCTCGGGGAGAACAAGTCCCACCCCCGAGAGGATCTCCTCATCCAGGCTCCCACTAGCTGGATGGGTCGAAATGCCTCGGGGAGAACAAGTCCCACCCCTGAGAGGATCTCCTCATCCAGGCTCTCACTAGCTGGATGGGTCGAATGTGCCTCGGGGAGATCAAGTCCCTCCCCCGAGAGGATCTCCTCATCCAGTCTCCCACTAGCTGGATGGGTCGAATGTGCCTCGGGGAGGACAAGTCCCCCCCCCCCCCGAGAGGATCTCCTCATCCAGGCTCCCACTAGTTGGATGGGTCGAATGTGCCTCGGGGAGATCAAGTCCCACCCCGAGAGGATCTCCTCATCCAGGCTCTCACTAGCTGGATGAGTCGAATATGCCTCGGGGAGATCAATTCCCACCCCCGAGAGGATCTCCTCATCCAGGCTCCCACTAGCTGGATGGGTCGAATGTGCATCGGGAAGAGCAAATTCCACCCCCGAGAGGATCTCCTCATCCAAGCTCCCACTAGCTGGATGGGTCGAATGTGCCTCGGGGAGATCAAGTCCCACCCCCGAAAGGATCTCCTCATTCAGGCTCCCACTAGCTGGATGGGTCGAATGTGCCTCGGGGAGGTCAAATCCCACCCCCGAGAGGATCTCCTCATCCATGCTCCCACTAGCTGGATGGGTCGAATATGCCTCGAGGAGAGCAAGTCTCACCCCCGAGAGGATCTACTCATCCAGGCTCCCAGTAGTGGATGGGTCGAATGGGCCTCGTGGAGAGTAAGTTCTTCTTTGCTCCGAGACAGTCTCGCTGTCAGGCTCTCACTAGCTGGTAGGGCAGGCTACCTCTCGTGGATTCCCAGTGTTTTTTACCCGGAGGGGGTCTCGCCACCCAGGCTCCATAGCTGGCATGACAGGTTGACCCCGGGGGGGGGGGGGGGGGGTGAAGTGTTTTTTTACCTGGAGGGGGTCTCGCAACCCAGGCTCCCACAGCTGGCATGGCAGGTTGACCCCTCCGGGGGGTGAAGTGTTTTTTACCTGGAGGGGGTCTCGCCACCCAGGCTCCCATAGCTGGCATGACAGGTTGGCCCCTCTGGGGGGTGAAGTGTTTTTTAACCGAGGGGGGTTTCGCCAACCAGGCTCCCATAGCTGGCATGGCAGGTTGACCTCTCTGGGGGGTGAAGTGTTTTTTACCTGGAGGGGGTCTCGCACCCAGGCTCCCATAGCTGGCATGACAGGTTGACCCCTCCGGGGGGTGAAGTGTTTTTTACCCGGAGGGGATCTTGCCACCCAGGCTCCCATAGCTGGCATGGCAGGCTGACCCCTCCGGGGGGTGAAGTATTTTTATCCTGAGGGGGTCATGCCACCCAGGCTCCCATAGCTGACATGACAGGTTGACCCCTCCGGGGGGTGAAGTGTTTTTTAACCGGAGGGGGGTCTCGCCACCCAGGCTCCAATAGCTGGCATGACAGGTTGACCCCTCCGGGGGGTGCAGTGTTTTTTACCCGGAGGGGGTCTCGCCACTCAGGCTCCCATAGCTGTCATGGCAGGTTGACCCCTCCAGGGGGTGAAGTGTTTTTTTTCCCAGAGGGTGTCTCGCCACCCAGGCTCCCATAGCAGATATGGCAGGTTGACCCCTCCGGGGGGTGAAGTGTTTTTTACCCGGAGGGGTCTCGCCACCCAGGCCCCCATCAGCTGGCATGGTAGGTTGACCGTGCAAGAAAATCACACTCAGCGAATACGTCGGGTTGGATGTTTTCTTTCCGAGATTGTGCCAACCTCGCAAAGAGCGGGGATTGTGTACAACCCCGTATTCGCAGGTTTTGAGTTTTTAAGCTTTTGAAGTGGTTTGAGCTCTTGGTGGCCAATTTAGGTCTAGCCCTCGGAATATATTAGTAGGGAGAGGAAAAATCTGCCTCCCCCAGTGGCCCCTCTTTTGGGGGGAGCTGATGCGACAGGTTGGCGGTGGCGAGACCGGCCCGGGGCTGGGCTCTCGCCCCACCTCGCGGGTTGGCGGGGGCGAGACCGGCCCGGGGCCGGGCTCTCGCCTCGCCGCGGGTTGGCGGGGGCTAGACCGGCCCGGGGCCAGGCTCTCGCCCCGCCTCGCGGGTTGGCATGGGTGAGACCGGCCCGGGGCCAGGCTCTCGCCCCGCCTCGCGGGGTGGCGTGGGCGAGACTGGCCCGGGGACGGGCTCGCGCCCCGCCTCGCGGGTTGGCGGGGGCGAGACCGGCCCGGGGCCGGGCTCTCGCCCCGCCTTACGGGTTGGCGGGGGCGAGACCGGCCCGGGGTCGGGCTCTCTCCCCGCCTCGCTGGTTGGCGTGGGCGAGACCGGCCGGGGCCGGGCTCTTGCCCCGCCTCGCGGGTTGGCGGGGGCGAGACCGGCCCGAGGCCAGGCTCTCGCCCTGCCTCGCAGGTTGGCGGGGGCGAGACCGGCCCGGGGTCGGGCTCTCGCCCCGCCTCGCAGGTTGGCGGGGGAGAGACCGGCCCGGGGCCGGGCTCTCGCCCCGCCTCGCGGGTTGGCGGGGGCGAGACCGGCCCGGGGCCGGGCTCTCGCCCCGCCTAGCGGCTTTGCAGGGGGGGGGGGGGACTGGCCCGGGCCGGGTTATCCCCCTGCTCGTCTCGGGTGCCCGGGGAGATGAGGGGTTTGGCTCCCCCCATCCTTGGCCCCCTCTTGGCCATGCTTTTATTGTTGTACCTCGGGGTGGAATTACCTCTTTGCCCGCCGACATGGTTGTTTTCTATTGGCCCAAAGCCTTTTGGTCCCAGGGGTATTTCTTGCTTTTTGGTCTATGGGGTTGGAAAAAAACTATAAATAGACCCTTAGGGTGCCTTGGAGAGCATCACTTCTTCACTCTATCTTCATCATTCAAGGCACCTAGCTCAAGCATTGGCTAGGGAGGGGGAGACCTCAAAGGTCTTCCGGGTGTGAGGTGGGACCTCCGTGCTAGAGCCAACAGTCCGTTTCTAGCTCTTGATCCTTTGGTCTGTGACGTTCTCCTGAGTGTTGTAGGTGCGAGGTCACCCTTTCTAGGGACCCCGAACTCCATAGAGGTCATTTTTGGCTTCAACAATCCTGTACTGTTAAGTTCAATATATTAGAATAACGGAACTGTTGGAAACGTGGATAGGCCACACGTGCGCACTAATACCCGACACCCACTTCAAAGTCCGGCGAGATCAACCCCCGCGAGGGGACAACCGGGCGGGACCACACCTAGGCGAGATCACCTTCACCTGGCTAGCGGGAGCACCACGCGGGACGGGCCGACGAGAGGACTTACCGGCGAGGTGGCATGGGGGAGAGCCCCCCCCCCCCCCCCCCCCCCGACGAGATGGGTTGGCGAGAGGGTAATCGGGCGGGATGGCTTGGCGAGACAACGCCCCTCTCGCACGACGAGATCCACTAGGCGAGACCACCACTCGGCGAGAGCTTTGGGTGAGGTGGTCTTCCTGCTCGCGAGGTGCACAAAACATGTGCCCGCACACACACTATCCGTCTCACTCCTTCTCCTGCAGCTGCGAGAATCAAAAATCGAAAACGAACAAGACAAACACTCAGCGCTGCAGGGCTCTACTCTAGAGGGAAAACAAATTCTTGCTATCTCATCAAAAAAAAAGTTTTACATCCAAGCCTTTATATAGGCTAGCACAACAAATAAGAATTTGACATTTGGCTGTCACATTAAATGCCACCTAACTATTTTAACCTCTCTCCTCTTCATTAATTAAACATATATAAATATATAAAAAAACATTGTTGACCCGGTCAACCCCCGAAAAAAAACCAACAAACTCCCCCTCAAACTTGACAACACATGCTGAGTTTGCTTTGAGCTTCAGGAACGTCTCCACCTTCAAAACCTTTGTGAAGGTATCTGCGATTTGCTCTTCGGTGGGGGCAATACACCACTTCAACCGTCTTCTGCTCCACCTGCTCACAGAGGAAGTGGTACCTCATCTCGATGTGCTTGTTAAGCCCATGTTGTTGAAACCAAGAACTTGATCTCTGTGGAGTTCGGGGTCCCTGAAAGGGGTGACCTCACACCTACTACACTCGAGAGAACGTCACAGACCAAAGGGTCAAGAAACTAGGAATAGACCCTCGGCTCTAGCGCGGAGGTCCCACCTCACACCCGGAAGGCTACCTGAGCACTTCCCCCCTAGCCAATGCTCGAGCTAGGGTGCCTTGGAGGAGCTCTCTCCACTCTACCAAGAAGAAGCTAAGGGAGGAGCAAGCAAGAAGAAGAAGAAGAAGTCCCCTCTCAAGGCACCCAAGGGGGTCTATTTATAGTTTTCCAAAACCCCTTGGACCAAAATGACCGAGATACCCTCACGCCCAAAAAGCCTTGGGCCAATAGAAAACAGCCACGCCGGGGGGTAAAGGGGGAATTTCCCCTGAGGGCAAGAAGGTAAAACTGCAGGGGGGGCAAGGGCGAGACCGCGGCCTCCGACCGGTCTCGCCCCTCCAGGCCGCCAAGCGAGAAGAGGCGGGGGCGAGACCCTGGCCCCGGCCGGTCTCGCCCGCTAGGCGCCGAGCAAGAAGAGGCGGGGGCGAGACCCTGGCCCCCGGCCGGTCTCGCCCCGCTAGGCCGCCGAGCAAGAAGAGGCGGGGGCGAGACCCCTGGCCCCCGGCCGGTCTCGCCCTGCTAGGCCGCCGAGCAAGAAGAGGCGGGGGCGAGACCCTGGCCCCCGGCCGGTCTCGCCCCGCTAGGCCGCCGAGCAAGAAGAGGCGGGGGCGAGACCCTGGCCCCCGGCCGGTCTCGCCCCGCTAGGCCGCCGAGCAAGAAGAGGCGGGGGCGAGACCCTGGCCCCCGACCGGTCTCGCCCCGCTAGGCCGCCGAGCAAGAAGAGGGGGGGCGAGACCCTGGCCCCCGGCCGGTCTCGCCCCGCTAGGCCGCCGAGCAAGAAGAGGCGGGGGCGAGACCCTGGCCCCCCGCCGGTCTCGCCCCGCTAGGCCGCCGAGCAAGAAGAGGCGGGGGCGGGACCCTGGCCCCCGGCCGGGTCTCGCCCCGCTAGGCCGCCAAGAGTTGGGGCGGCCTGCGACCTGGCGGCGTGAGGCGGCTTGCGGCCTGGCGGCCTGGGCGGCTTGCGGCCTGGCGGCCTGGGCGGCCTGGGCGGCTTGCGGCCTGGTGGCCTGAGGCGGCTTGCGGCCTGGCGGCCTGGGCGGCTTGCGGCCTGGCGGCCTGGGCGGCCTGGGCGGCTTGCGGCCTGGCGGCCTGGGCGGCTTGCGGCCTGGCGGCCTGGGCGGCCTGGGCGGCTTGCCAAGAGCGCCTTGGGGGGAGAAATATTTTCTCCCCCTACTAGTATGTTTTGCAAGTTCACCAAAAATTGGCCCCTAGGAGTGCAAAACTCCCAAAAAGCTTAAAAACTTGCTTACCTTGTTTTGGGGCCCAATCTTCGCGAATACGGGGTTGTACACAATCCCCGCTCTTTTCGAGGTTGGCACAAGCTCGGAAAGAAACATCCAACTCAACGTATTCGCAGAGTGTAACTTCCCCTCGGGGTCAACCTGCCATGCCAGCTAATGGGAGCCTGGGTGGCGAGACGGCCTCGGGGTGCAAACACTTAGTCTCCACGAGAGGTACCACCGGCCCTGCCAGCTAGTGGGAGCCTGGCAGCGGGACCACCTCGGGGAAAAGGGACTTGGGCTACCACGAGAGATTAACCTACCCAGCCAGCTAGTGGGAGCCTGGCGGCGGAATCATCATCGGAGCTAAGGGACTTAGCCTCCACGAGAGATCAACCTGCCCTGCCAGCTAGTGAGAGCCTGGCAGCGGAATCCATCTCGGAGCTAAGGGGCTTAGCCTCCACAAGAGATCAACCTGACCTGCCAGCTAGTGAGAGCCTGGCAGCGGAATCCATCTCGGAGCTAAGGGACTTAGCCTCCACGAGAGATCAACCTGCCCTGCTAGCTAGTGAGAGCCTGGCAGCGGAATCCATCTCGGAGCTAAGGGGCTTAGCCTCCACGAGAGATAAACCTGCCCTGCCAGCTAGGGAGAGCCTGGCAGCGGAATCCATCGCGGAGCTAAGGGGCTTAGCCTCCACGAGAGATCGACCTGCCCTGCCAGCTAGTGAGAGCCTGGCAGCGGAATCCATCTCGGAGCTAAGGGGCTTATCCTCCACGAGAGATCGACCTGCCCTGCCAGCTAGTGAGAGCCTGGCAGCGGAATCCATCTCGGAGCTAAGGGGCTTAGCCTCCACGAGAGATCGACCTGCCCTGCCAGCTAGTGAGAGCCTGGCAGCGGAATCCATCTCGGAGCTAAGGGGCTTAGCCTCCACGAGAGATCGACCTGCCCTGCCAGCTAGTGAGAGCCTGACAGCGGAATCCATCTCGGAGCTAAGGGGCTTAGCCTCCACGAGAGATCAACCTGCCCTGCCAGCTAGTGAGAGCCTGACAGCGGAATCCATCTCGGAGCTAAGGGGCTTAGCCTCCACGAGAGATCAACCTGCCCTGCCAGCTAGTGAGAGCCTGGCAGCGGAATCCATCTCGGAGCTAAGGGGCTTAGCCTCCACGAGAGATCAAACCTGCCCTGCCAGCTAGTGAGAGCCTGGCAGCGGAATCCATCTCGGAGCTAAGGGACTTAGCCTCTACGAGAGATCAACCTGCCCTGCCAGCTAGTGAGAGCCTGGCAGCGGAATCCATCTCGGAGCTAAGGGACTTAGCCTCCACGAGAGATCAACCTGCCCTGCCAGCTAGTGAGAGCCTGGCAGCGGAATCCATCTCGGAGCTAAGGGACTTAGCCTCCACGAGAGATCAACCTGCCCTGCCAGCTAGTGAGAGCCTGGCAGCGGAATCCATCTCGGAGCTAAGGGACTTTGCCTCCACGAGAGATCAACCTGCCCTGCCAGCTAGTGAGAGTCTGGCAGCGGAATCCATCTCGAAGCTAAGGGACTTAGCCTCCACGAGAGATCAACCTGCCCGCCAGCTAGTGAGAGCCTGGCAGCGGAATCCATCTCGGAGCTAAGGGACTTAGCCTCCACGAGAGATCAACCTGCCCTGCCAGCTAGTGAGAGCCTGGCAGCGGAATCCATCTCGAAGCTAAGGGACTTTCCATGGACCACAAATATTTTTCGGTGGTTTTTACCATTAATCATAGCCAATACAACGCAAGCTAAGTTCATTACAAAAAGATGATTCACTTCTCTCTTACCTCCCTCTTCCCCCGTGAATCATCCGATCCTTCCCGGGTGCCCACATCAACCATGTCCTCACATCTCTCCTCTGCTGCCTGGGTCGGACTTCTTCAATCCGCACCGGGTCTTGCGCTTGTTGAGGCTGATGCGGTTGCGGTGCTGGAGCTCTTGTCCTTCTCAACTCCAGAAATTCGGGGCAAGTAGATGTCGCGTGGCCTTCCTCCTGGTGGAACTCACAGTAGGGTAACTCTACTCTGACTCTTTTCCTTCCGTGCGGTTCCTCCTCTCCCTTCGACCATTTCCATCGCTTGTTGTGGTGGGGGTAGGAGTTGCCTAGGGGCTTGCCTCTGGAAGTTGAACCTTCCTTGGCCCCCATGAAAGTTGCCACATCATGGGAGTAGCCTCTTCCCGGGCCCTGAGTGGGTCCTCCCTGCTGCCTCCAACCTGGCTCTGGACCCTCCTGAGCTCTCCGCTCCTCTCTCCTTCTTCCCTCCTGGGGCTTCGAGCCACCTTGCTCCTTTTCCTCTGTCTCTGTCAGCTTTGCCAATTTCTTGACAAACGCCGGGTTGGCTGCCTCCATGGCAATCTCCTCTGCTGCCCTTTCCATCAGCTCCTCGAAGGAAAGGGGGGCCTTCCGGGTCAAGCTCATCTTGAAGAAGCCTTCCTTCAGCCCAACGGTGAAGGCCATCTGGAGAGCATACCCTGGCATCTCCTGGACCTCCAGGATCTTCTCTTGGAACCGGTCAACGTAGCGGGCCAGCGACTCCTCGGCCCCCTGCCTTATCAAGAAGATGGACTCAGGACTCCTCTTCCGCTTCTTGGAGGTGGAGAAGCGGAGCTGGAAGCTTCGGCTCAAGTCCTCGAACCCGTAGATCGACCTCGAAGGGAGTTGATGGAACCAGTCCCTTGCCTTCTCCTTCAGTGTGATCGCAAAAAGAGGCGACACTTGAAGGCATCTGTCATCGGCCTGATGGAGACGGCATCCTCGAACCACTGCAGATGTTGAACAGGGTCATCCTTCCCGGAATAGTAAGTCATGTCTGGCTCTCTGAACCCCTCGGGAACGGGAGCTGAGATGATTAGCTCGCTGAAGGGTGACCCCCTAAGGGGTGGTCTCGCCACCTCCGCTCGCCCGAACTGCTCGCCTTGAAGGTTGGCACTCGCCGGGATGGAGAACAGCTCCCGGCCGGTGAGGTCTCGCGACCCCACGAGCCATCCTCTCCTTCCCTGGCCTTCTTCCTGGGACACTTCCTTCTCCCCTGCTGGGGTCATCTCGCCTAGACCCCTGGGAGTCGACTCGTCGAGGGGGGGAGCTAGCTCCTGGGGGTCGGGGTGGAGCTGCCACCCTGAGGAGCAATGCTTCGCAGCATCTCCATGATGCCCTGGATGGAGGCCATGATGAACTCTTGCCTCCCCACAAAGGGTCCTGGGGTGGGGAGCTCGCCGAGATCGTCACTACCTCCTTGACCTCCCGTCATGACACTCTCCTGAGATCTTCTGTGCTGGTCACCTCCACGCTCACCGCACCAAAGTGTTGAAACCAAGAACTGGTCTTGTGGAGTTCGGGGTCCCTGAAAGGGGTGACCTCACACCCTACTACACTCGAGAGAACGTCACAGACCAAAGGGTCAACAAAACTAGGAATAGACCCTCGGCTCTAGAGCGGAGGTCCACCTCACACCCGGAAGGCTACCTGAGCACTTCCCCTCCTAGCCAATGCTCGAGCTAGGGTGCCTTGGAGGAGCTCTCTCCACTCTACCAAGAAGAAGCTAAGGGAGGAGCAAGCAAGAAGAAAGAAGAAGAAGTCCGATCTCAAGGCACCCAAGGGGGTCTATTTATAGTTTTCCAAAACCCTGGACCAAAATGAACCGAGATACAAACGCCCAAAAGCCTTGCTGGAGCAATAGAAAACAGCCACGCCGGGGGGGTAAAGGGGGAATTCCCCCGAGGGCAAGAAGGTAAAACTGCAGGGGGGGCAAGGGCGAGACCGCGGCCTCCGACCGGTCTCCGCCCCTCCAGGCCGCCAAGCGAGAAGAGGCGGGGGCGAGACCCTGGCCCCCGGCCGGTCTCGCCCCGCTAGGCCGCCGAGCAAGAAGAGGCGGGGGCGAGACCCTGGCCCCGGCCGGTCTCGCCCCGCTAGGCCGCCGAGCAAGAAGAGGCGGGGGCGAGGCCCTGGCCCCCGGCCGGTCTCGCCCTGCTAGGCCGCCGAGCAAGAAGAGGCGGGGGCGAGACCCTGGCCCCCGGCCGGTCTCGCCCCGCTAGGCCGCGAGCAAGAAGAGGCGGGGGCGAGACCCTGGCCCCCGGCCGGTCTCGCCCCGCTAGGCCGCCGAGCAAGAAGAGGCGGGGGCGAGACCCTGGCCCCCGGCCGGTCCCCCGCGGCCTCGCCCCGCTAGCCGCCGAGCAAGAAGAGGCGGGGGCGAGACCCTGGCCCCCGCCGGTCTCGCCCCGCTAGGCCGCCGAGCAAGAAGAGGCAGGGGCGAGACCCTGGCCCCCGGCCGGTCTCTCCCCGCTAGGCCGCCGAGCAAGAAGAGGCGGGGGCGAGACCCTGGCCCCCGGCCGGTCTCGCCCCGCTAGGCCGCCAAGAGTTGGGGCGGCCTGCGACCTGGCGGCGTGAGGCGGCTTTCGGCCTGGCGGCCTGGGCGGCTTGCGGCCTGGCGGCCTGGGCGGCCTGGGCGGCTTGGGCGGCTTGCGGCCTGGTGGCCTGAGGCGGCTTGCGGCCTGGCGGCCTGGGGCGGCTTGCGGCCTGGGCGGCCTGGGCGGCTTGCGGCCTGGCGGCCTGGGCGGCTTGCGGCCTGGCGGCCTGGGCGGCCTGGGCGGCTTGCCAAGAGCGCCGTGGGGGGAGAAATATTTTCTCCCCCTACTAGTATGTTTTGCAAGTTCACCAAAAATTGGCCCCTAGGAGTGCAAAACTCCCAAAAAGCTTAAAAACTTGCTTACCTTGTTTTGGGGCCAATCTTCGCGAATACGGGATTGTACACATGTAGCACATGATTCTTCGCGAGCTGGATGACCGACATGTTATCAACATACATCGTCATAGGGCCATCCTGCGGATGATGTAGCTCCTCCAAGAGGTTTCTTAGCCAAATCACTTGGCAGGCGCAGGCCGCCGCCGCTCTATACTCAGCTTCACATGAGGAAAAGGCAATCGTTGTCTGCTTCTTCGAGCTCCACGAGAATACGCCTATACCCACATGGAAAGCATACCCGAAAGTGCTCTTCCGATCATTCACGTCTCCACCATAATCATTGTCTGAGTACCTAACTAACTTCAACTCCTTTCCTGTAGAGTACTTTAGGCCATGACCTCTCGTCTCATTCATATATCTCAAGATCCTCTTAGCCGCCGTGAAATGGTCCTGCTTCAGCTCCTCCATGTTCCTGCTCGCCACTCCAACAGCGTACATAATATCAGGTCTGGTGAAAGTCAGGTAGCGTAGACTTCCGACCAAGCTCTTGAACAACGTGGAGTCGATTGTTCCCTCCTTCGAGTCCTTCCTCAACTTTAACCTTGGATCAGTGAGAGTGGAGGTAGCATTGGTATCCTCCATCCTAAACTTCCTCAAGATATCCTCAGCATACTTCTTCTGCGAGATGAAGATACCATCTTCACTCTGTTGTACCTCTACACCTAGGAAGTAGTTGAGCTCTCTTAGGTCGGTCATCTCAAACTCCTTCTTCATTGTTCTTTTGAACTCCTCAAACATATATGTAGTGTTGTTGCCTGTGAATATCATATCGTCTACGTATAGACATATGATCATCATATCCTCATTCTTTTCCACCTTCGTGTAGAGAGCATATTCATAAGGACACTTCATGTAGCCATGCTTCTGGAGGTATGCATCTATCCTCCCATTCCAAGCACAAGCACCTTGCTTCAGCCCATACATTGCTTTGTCCAGTTTGCACACACCTTCCTCTCCTGGCCATGCACAACATATCTGGGAGGCTACTCGATGTACACATCTTCCTCCAAGTAATAATTCAGGTAGGCAGACATAACATCCATCTGCAAGATCTTCCACCCATAGTGAGCTGTCAGTGCGATGATCAACCTGATTGAGTCAATCCGAGCCACTGGGGCAAAGACCTCGTTGTAGTCCACTCTTTGGACTTGCCTGTAGCCCTTCATGACGAGTCTCGCCTTGTGCTTCTCCACTTCTCAATCCTTATTCCTCTTCACTTTGTAGACCCACTTCACCCCGAGGGGTTTGTGGCCAGCTGGTGGATTGACCAGCCTCCAGGTATCATTATTCTTAATGGATGCTATCTCTTCATCCATCGCCTTCCTCCAGGTCTTCTCTTGGGCTGCTTCATCATATGAGTGTGGCTTGCAATCTGCTAAGAGACAATATAGAGAGAAATTATTAAGAGATGTTGTCGTCTCATCATAGATCTCCTCCAACCTCCTCATCATAGGTTGAGGACGATCAGCTTTGCCCCTGCTAGTGCTTGCTCCACTATAATCGCCTCCACTTGTACTTGCTCCACTCGAGTGAGGAGTATGAGTTCCCCCTGACTCTCCACTAGGTGGTGGTGGTGGTGGCTTAGCTCCACCAACCTCAGCTTCTGCTTCATGACCACCATCCTCTTCATCATCATCGAAGAACATCTCATTGATGCTTCTCACCTTCTCATCCCAGCTCCAACTGCTATCCTCCTCAAACACAACATCCCTTGAGATTGTTACTTTCTCCGTCAATGAATTGTACAACTTGTAAGTCTTGCTCATCGGAGCGTAACCCACAAAGATGCACTTCTCACACTTGTCATCAAGTTTCTTCCTCCTCTGATCTGGGACATGCGCATAAGCTACACACCTGAAGACCCTCAAGTGCTTAACACTCAGTTTCCATCCCCTCCAAGCTTCAAATGGAGTCATGAACTTCACACTCTTAGTTGGGCACCTGTTAAGCAAGTACACAACACACTGTACTGCTTCCACCCAGAACATCTTTGGCAAACCCTTGTCCTTCACCATCCTTCTCGCCATGTTCATGATGGTTAGGTTCTTCCTCTCTGCGACTCCATTCTGCTGAGGTGAGTACGCCGCTGTCAACAGATGTGAGATCCCATACTCTCTACAGAAATCGTCAAACAGGCTAGATGTGTACTCCCCGCCTCTATCTGTTCTCAGCACCTTTAGTGGTTGTCCACTCTCCTTCTCCACCATCGCCTTGAACTCCTTGAACCTGTCAAGGGCCTCAGATTTATCCTTCAGAAAATACACCCAATACTTTCGACTGAAGTCATCAATGAAAGTGATATAGTACTTGCTCCCGCCAACTGAGGTAGTCTCAAACGGACCAGCAATGTCCGAGTAAACCAGTTCAAGCTGCCTCCTTGTTCTTTGGGACTTGCCACCTTCGAACGTCTGCCTCTTCTACTTCCCCTTCGTGCACGCCTCACAGATCTTCTATGCAGGTGAGATCATGGGCAGACCTTCCACTATCCCGGAATGAGATAAGAGCTTCAAATCAATGAAGCTCAAATGACTCATCCCGTGATTCCACAACCACGCTTCTTCCTCTTCTTCAGTTCTCGCAAGGCACACCGTCTCCTTGGCATCCATCCTTAGCGTAAAGAGACGATTCGTCGTCATCTTCACCTTCACTACCTCTCTTCCTTGATGATCCTTCATGACCAAGGACCCATCCATCAACTGCACACAGTATCATTTCTCCATCAACTGCTCAAGGCTTAAGATGTTACTCTTCAAGCCTGATACATAGAACACATCATTGAGGTGCACCTTCTTGCTATTTAGGGTGACCACTATCAACCATCTTCCTTCCACCGAGATTTTTGAAGCGTCTCCAAAGCTGACCTCACCAACATTTGGCTCAAGGTTAGTGAATAACTTTTTTCTCCACACATGTGTTTGCTTGCTCCCGTGTCCAAGTACCACACTTTGTTCCTTCCTCCCTCAGATTCTCTGTATGTCAAGAACATCATTGGGTCGCCACTAGCAGTGCTAGCTTCTGCATAATGGTTGGTCTCTTCTCTCTTCCTCGGAGCCCAACAGTCATAGCTCATATGCCCAAAACGGTTACAATTGTAACACTGTATTTGGGACATGTTACCTCGGCCTCTTCCTCTTCCTTCATGCCTTCCTCCTTGAGGTTGTTCAGTATCTCTCTGGTTGTATTAATTTCTTCCTTGATCTCTTCCTTCTCTTCTTCCTCTACCTCTTCCTCGGTAGCCTCGGCCTCGCTGGCCTCGCTCTCTTCGAGAGCTCTCTCCAAAATTCAACTGAGTGTGGAGTGCTTTTCCTAAGCCACTTGACTCTTCTTCGTCTTGTAGCATGCGGTACTCATGAGCTTGTAGGGAGCCAACAAGCTCATCCACGGACATCTGGGTGAGATCCTTTGATTCTTCAATCGTCACCACAACGTGGCGGAACTTCTTTGACATAGACAGCAAGAGCTTCTCCATGAGGCTCACGTCATCGATCGCCTCTCCATTGCGCTTCATCTCATTTGTGAGCGTCCGCAGACAAGTCACATAATCTCCAACCTTCTCAGAACTCTGCATCTTCAACACTTCATATTCAGCTCGAAGAGACTGCAACTTCACCTTCTTGCCTTATCAACTCCTTGCATTGAGCGTTGCAACACTTCCCATGCCTCCTTCGAACTTCTCGCGTCTGAGATTTTTTCAAACGTCACCTCATCTACACCTTGGCATAGCAAGAACAAAGTCTTCTTGTCTTTCTTCTCTGACTCTCTCAACGTCGCCCTTTGTGCGTTAGTCAACGCCGCCTTTGCTTCTGCAGTAGGCTCATCATAGTCATCCTCGACTATCTCTCATAACTCCTTCGAGGCGATTAACACCTTCATCTGAGTACTCAAGTTACCATAATTTGTCTTCGTCAACTTGGGGACATGCCCCGGCATAGCACTTCTCATCTCCATCACCTTTAGTCACTAACGCTTCCAAGGGGGTCCAACCTCCCTCTGATACCACTTGTTGAAAACGTGGATAGGCCACACGCATGCACTAACACCGGACACCCACTTCAATGTCCGGCGAGATCAACCCCGGTGAGGGGACAACCGGGCGGGACCACACCCGGGGGAGATCACCTTCACCCGGCTGGCGGGAGCACCACGCGGGACGGGCCGACAAGAGGACTTCCCGGCGGGGTGGCACGAGTGAGAGCCCCCCTCCCCCGGCGAGATGGGATGGCGAGAGGGTAATCGGGCGGGATGGCTTGGCGAGACGACGCCCCTCTCGCACGACGAGATCCACCAGGCGAGAGCACCACTCGGCGAGAGCTTCGAGTGAGGTGGTCTTCCCACTCGCGAGGTGCACAAAACAATTCCTGCACACACACTCTCCGTCTCACTCCTCCTGCGACTGCGAGAATCAAGAATCGAAAACGAACAAGACAAACACTCATCGCTGCAGCGCTCTACTCTAGAGGGAGGACAAATTCTTGCTATCTCATCAAAAAAAAGTTCTACATCCAAGCATTTATATATGCTAGCACAACAAATAAGAATTTGACACGTGGCCGTCATATTAAATGCCACTTAATTATTTTCATTTTTCTCCTCTTCATTAATTAAACATATATAAATATATAAAAAAATATTGTTGACCCGATCAACCCCCAAAAAAACACCAAGAGGAACCAGCCGCAACTATGCATAATTGTTCTGGCTTCTCCACTGCGGCTTTGGCTTTGGAGAGAAAACGTCAGTTAAGGTTGCTTTAGAGGTGAGCATAACAATCAGCAACGACAGAACCTATATTTAAAACAAAAGGGGCAGCTAATAAGCAATAAAAAAAAGGATTGACAAAATAGAAGCAACTCATTTTGAGACAATTTACCTTGGTTCTGTCAAGACAAACTTCTCTTCTAATCAGATCTGAAATGGGTAAATTTGTTCCCTTACATGCGGCAGAGATGAGTGATAACGGAGAGATGTGGAGGTTATCCGTTACCATAAATCTTCTTGTGCTGACCACAAATCCAACACCATTATCCCTAATGTGTCTGCTGGCAGCTTGGGATTTTGCTCAATGTAATCCGTCTCTATTATTCCTTGCACGCACTTAGAGTATGCACAACTTTTGTATCCATTATCCGATAAGCATTTTGTGCAGCTCCAAAAAGACTTTATTGTTTGTGACTTCATTTCTTCTAATTTTAACATTTGATTCATAATTCCGTAGAAGGTAGGCAGCATTGGAGTCAACAATATGTTTCTAAGAATCTGAAACCTGAAGCAGTGTAAACTCATACCGTCCACTGATGAATATAAATTTTGGATGCAACCATCAAGAGAGAATGTGGTATTAGAAAGAAATTTTAGTGCGGAGCCAAGAGGAAAAGTCAGAAAGCTGAATAACTGATTAACAAAATCATCTCCTACTTCGGCATACAAAACCTTGTTATCATTCTTGTTCAATATGAGCTCCAAGTTAATCCGATCATTTTTTGCTTCGTCGGCAATAAGATCTTCTTTACATGGCAAAGAAAATTCCCCACTAGTTTGCAGGCAAAAATCTGGAAAACAAACTTCGGTCAATACATTCTTGGATACGAATGATCTCTCCAACAATTTTAAAACCTGAAATCCACAAAGAAATTAAAATATACTTCATTTGCTGCATATATATACACAAGAAATTAAGAAAAAAATTTAATCAACGAACCTTTTTCATGCTGAATTCAATTATCTGTTCTTCTAAAACACTTGAATCTTTATTTGCAGTTGTTTAAAAAGAGATAACCCCTCCCTAAAAGAAGGCAATGTAATCTTTAAATCATCAGTTATTATAAATTCTGTTGCGTCAGTAACGAAGACTCCTCGGTATGTTATTGTTTTTTTCCGTTGCTGGGCTCTATCCATAAGTTTGCCACAGCAGACGCATAGACACTTTGATGAATATGTATAGAAACAAGTGGACGGGATTAGGCAATCTTCTTGGCTGCATGTGTAGAATCTCCTAGGATTTAGTTCATGGATGCCTTTGATTTTCAAGGCCTCGCATAGTACAGCAGCAGCACTCCGGGGATTGAGAAGCATGTCCCTGCAGGCCTCGGTTTGCAGGTACTTAGCGTCGAGCTGCTCAACGCTCTCGTAAAGAGTGGAGAGAGATCTCAGAGCAGACTGTTTGCTCAAAAGCCGAGCGATGCGGCCCAGCGGCAGGAGGAGGAAGCTGAACAATAGGTCGACGAAATCGCTTCCAGCTTCGGCAAAAACTACGCGTCTCTGCTCTCTGTCAATCAAAAACCTCACTTGAATTGTAGACATGATGGCCGAATGAAGGAAGGTGACTGCTTGGCTGAAGAGGAGAGTCTGCGCGGGCTTTATAGAGTCTGAATAAAACTTGGTTGAAGACATTTCATACTATGCGTCGGTTGGGCGTCTGCCATAAAAGAGGGGAAGGAGATGGGGAATCGTAAAAGGTTACGTTACATAAATGCTTAATAAAATGCTTATTGGGCACTGCAAGTCTACAACGGGGATTGCTTCTCGTGCCAGTATTAATGTTATGTGACTTATGTCCATCTTTTTTATTTAATTTTATGAGTGACATTCATTCAAGAGTCACGTCACACTTCGATCAGTGTACAGTTTTACTCTTGCGGGAGTATAAAGTTGATAGTTTGTCATGTATTTATAACTGATTAAGGTTTCGGGTGAATTTGATCAAAAATGTCATTATTCTAAAATATATGTTTGCCAAGACAAATATTATGACCGCCGCAAAGCAAATGAACTAGCTAGTTTTGAGCGTATATAAAATGGATGAAATTTTCAGATGAGGTTAGTGTCGCAACTGCGAATGGGTTCCGCTGACCTCCCTCAAATGCAACTACAACCCCACCTGATCTCCTCCCCGTTAGATCAACACCGGCGAGAGCCTACTCCGGCGAGACCCTTCAGCGAGCACTACTAGCGCGAGATCCACCTGTGCGAAATCCTTCTGGCGCGAGCCTGTCCGGCGGGTACTCCACCACCTGGGCTGCGGCGGCTTTCCTGCGAGTTGTTGGCGAGAGCAGCCTTGGCGAGGTACTTCGCGAGCTGCAAGTTACACCGGCGAGCTCAGTGGCGAGATCTCCCGGCGAGGTGGGCGGAGCTCTCGGCGGGATGCAGTGGCGAGCTGCTTCCGGCGAGTGCGGGCGAGGTCCCCTTCCCAATTCTCAGAATCTCCTCGGCGGGATTGTAGTGGCGAGCTGCTTTGGGTTTTAATCCTCTCACTATTCTCTCTCCGCCTCACTCTCTCTATATTCTCTCAGCCTCTCTCTCTGTTCTCTCTCTCCGCCTCACTCTCTCTATATTCTCTCAGCCTCTCTCTCTATTCTCTCTCTCTATATTCTCTCTGTCTCTCTGTCTCTCTCTCTATACTCTCTCCTGCGGGAGTTAATGAGAAAAAACTTTTCACTTTTCAACACTGTAAAATGTACAACAACAAGTCTTTATATAGGCCAACATACCCAATAAGAAAACGACACATGGCGCTTACATTCAATGCCACCCACACCAACTTTCTCTCTCTTCCGCCATAAAAAAAACTACATAAAAGCTTAAAAAAATTTGTTGACCCGGTCAACAAAACAAATCCTGACAAACTCCCCCTCAAACTTGGCAGCACATGCCGAGTTTGCCTTTGAGCCGTAGGAACGTCTCCACCTTCAAAGCCTTGGTGAAAATATCCGCAACCTGCTCACCGTTGGGGCAATACACCACTTCGGCCGTCTTCAGCTCTACCTGCTCGCGAAGGAAGTGGTACCTCGTCTCGATATGCTTGCTGCGCCCATGCAACACAGGATTCTTCGCGAGCTGGATGGCGGACATGTTATCCACTAACAATGTCGTTGGGCCATCATGCGCATGATGTAACTCTCCCAGAAGGTTCCGTAGCCAGATGGCTTGGCAAGCACATGATGCCGCTGCGATGTACTCCGCCTCGCAAGATGATAAGGCTATAGTAGCCTGCTTCTTAGAACTCCACGAGAACGTCGCGGTTCCAATGTTGAACGCATACCCGGAAGTGCTCTTCCGGTCGATCACATCTCCTCCATAGTCGCTATCCGAGTAGCCGACTAGCTTCAACTCTCCCGCAGATGAATACATCAAGCTATGGTCCCGGGTCCCGTTCACGTATCTCAGGATCCTCTTCACCGCAGTCAAGTGGTCCTGCTTGGGCTCTTCCATGTACCTGCTCACGACCCCCACCACATGCATGATGTCCGGTCTGGTGAAAGTCAGATACCTTAGACTCCCAACCAGACTCTTGAACATGGTTGGGTCAACTCCTTCCTCCTTCGAGTCCTTCCTCAACTTGGTTCCGGGATCAGCAGTCGTGGAGATAGGCTTGCTATTCTCCATCCTAAACTTCTTCAAGATCTCCTCCGCGTATTTCTTCTGCGCGATGAAGATCTCATCTTCTCTCTGCTGTACCTCAACTCCCAAGAAGTAGCTCAACTTTCCCAAGTCCGTCATCTCGAACTCCTCCTTCATCAGCCTCTTGAATTCTTCGAACATCGCAGGGTTGCTTCCGGTGAATATCATGTAATCCACGTATAGGCATAGGATCATGATATCCCCGTTCTTCTCCACCTTTATGTAGAGAGCATACTCATATGGGCACTTCGCGTAGCCATGCTTTTGGAGGAATGTATCTATCCTCCCATTCCAAGCTCTTGCCCCTTGCTTCAGCCCGTACAGTGCTTTTCTCAATTTGCACACCTTCTTATCCTGGCCCTTCACAACATACCCGGAGGCTGCTCAATATACACATCCTCCTCCAGGTAGCCATTCAAGTACGCCGCCACCGCTCATCCATTTGCATGATTGTCCACCCATAGTGAGCTGCCAGTGCGATGATCAACCTGATGGTGTCAATCCTCGCCACTGGGGCATAGACCTCGTCGTAGTCCACTCCTTGGACTTGCCTGTAGCCCTTCACAACGAGCCTAGCCTTGTGCTTCTCCACAGCTCCATCCTTGTTCTTCTTAATCTTGTAGACCCACTTTACCCCGAGGGGTTTGTGGCCTGCGGGTGGATCAACCAGCTTCCAAGTGTCATTCTTCTTTATGGAAGCTATCTCGGCATCCATTGTCGTCCTCCAAGATTTCTCCTGGGCGGCTTCGTCGTAGGAGTGCGGCTCGCAATCTGCCAACAAACAATATAAAGAGAAATTGTTAAGTGTCGGTGTCGTCTCCTCGTAAATCTCCTCCAACCTCCTCATCCTAGGTTGAGGACGGTCAGAGCTGCCCCGGCTAGTGCTCGCTCCACTAGGACTTCCTCCGTTTGTACTGGCTCCACTTGAGTAGGGGGTAGAAGCTCCCCCTGAACTCCCACTCGGTGGTGATGGTGGCTCAGCTCCACCAACCTCAGCTTCCGCTTCATGACCACCTTCCTCCTCATCATCTTCAAAGAACATCCCCTTGGTGCTCCTTATCTTCTCGTCCCAGCTCCAGCAGCTATCTTCTTCAAACACCACGTCCTTTGAGACTACGGCCTTCCCAGTCATCGGGTTGTAAAACTTGTACGCCTTGCTCTCAAGAGCATAGCCCACGAAGATGCACTTCTCGCTCCTGTCATCGAGCTTCTTCCTCCTCTGGTCCAGGATGTGAGCATGAGCTACACACCCGAAGACCCTTAGGTGCTTCACACTTGGCTTCCAGCCGCTCCATGCTTCAAACGGCGTCTTAAACTTCACGCTCTTTGTGGGGCATCTGCTCAGTAGGTACAACGCACATTGCACTCCTTCTTCCCAGAACATCTTCGGTAGCCCCTTCTCCTTCACCATGCTCCTCGCCATGTTCATGATCGTGAGATTCTTCCTCTCTGCCACTCCGTTCTGCTGCGGTGAGTACGCCGCCGTCAGCTGGTGTGATATCCCATTCTCCTTGCAGAAACTATCGAACAGCCTCGAGGTGTACTCCCCACCTCGATCTGTCCTTAGCAACTTCAATGGTTGCCCACTCTCCTTCTCGGTCATCGCTTTGAACTCTCTGAACTTGCCAAAAGCCTCAGACTTCTCCTTCAGAAAATACACCCAACACTTCCGACTATAGTCATCCGTGAAGGTGATGTTGTACTTGCTTCCGCCTATTGAGGTGGTCTCAAACGGACCCGCAATGTCCGAGTGAACCAGTTCAAGTTGTCGCCTTGCTCTCCAGGACTTTCCTCCTTCGAATGTCTGCCTCTTGAGCTTCCCCTTCGTGCACGCCTCACATACCTTCTGCGGAGGGGAGATCATAGGCAGGTCCGCCACCATCTTGGAGTTGGATAGTAGCTTCAACCCTGTGAAGCCCAAATGCCCCATCCTATGGTGTCATAGTCATGCTTCTTCCTCTTCCTTTGTTCTCGCGAGACAAGCTGTCTCTTGAGCATCCATCTTCAGCGTGAAGAGACGGTTTGCAGTCATCTTCACCTTTACTACCTCCTTCCCTTGATCATTCTTCATTGCCAGAGACTCATCCTTCATTTGCACATAGTATCCTCTCTCCACTAGCTGCCCAATGCTTAAGATGTTGGTTTTCAACCCTGGCACATAGTACACATCATTCAAGTGTACTCTCTCCCCGTTCAGTTTCACTACCACCAGGCCCTTTCCTTCCAAAGAAATCTTCGAAGCATCCCCGAAACTCACTTCACCCCCACTGGGTTTAAGGTTAGAGAACATCTCCTTGTCTCCACACATGTGGTTGCTCGCCCCTGTGTCCAGGTACCACACTTCATTCCTTCCTTCTTCCACACCTCGGTAGGTTAAGAACATCATTGGGTCTCCACAACCAGCGTTGTTCCCATTGTTCCTAGCCTCCGCATAATGGTTGGTTTCTTCTCTCTTCCTGGGAGCCCAGCAGTCATAGCTCATATGCCCAAATTTGTTACAGTTGTAACACTGTACTTGGGACATATCTCCTCGGCCTCTTCCTCGGCCTCTTCCTCTTCCTCTTCCTTCTTGCCAACCTCCTTGAGGTCGCTCCGCCTCTCTTTAGAAACCTTGGTTCCTTCCTTGATCTCTACCTCCTCTTCTACCTCGACATCTGCCTTGGTGACCTCGGCCACGCTGGCCGCCTCCTCTTCCTGAGCTTTCCCCAAAGTTCAACTGGGTCTGCAGTGCTTTTCCCAAGCCACTCGCTTCTTCATCATCCTGCAGCATTTTGTACTCATGAGCTTGCAATGAGCCTACAAGCTCGTCTACGGTCATCTGGGTGAGGTCCTTCGACTCCTCAATCGCCACCACTACATGACGAAACTTCTTGGACAGATCTCAACAACTTCTCCATAAGGCTCACATCATCGATCGTCTCCCCATTGCGCTTCATCTCATTTGTGAGTGTCCGCAGACGGGTCACAAAATCTCTGACCTTCTCCGTGGCCTGCATTCTCAACATTTCATATTCACCCCTGAGGGACTGCAGCTCACTTTCTTCGCCTTGTCCACTCCTTGCATGGAGCGTTGCAACACTTCTCATGCTTCCTTTGAGCTCACAGCTTCTGAGATCTTCTCGAACGTAGCTTCATCGACTCCTTGGTATAACGTGAACAGTGTCTTCTTATCTTTCTTTCTTGCTTCCCTCAATGTCGTCTTCTGGGCATTGGTCAACGCCGCTTTTGCTTCGGCAGTAAGCTCTTCATACCCATCTTCAACGATCTCTCATAACTCCTTCGATGCTAGTAGCACTTTCATCTAAATGCTCCAATTACCATAATTGGTCTTTGTCAACTTGGGGACTTGCCCCGGCATGGCTCCTCCAAACTCCATCGCGACTTGTCACTTAACTTTCTGAGCCAACTCCCAGGGGATCCAACCTGGCTTTGATACCACTTGTCGCAACTGCGAATGGGTTCTGCTGACCTCCCTCAAATGCAACTACAACCCCACCTGATCTCCTCCCCGTTAGATCAACACCGGCGAGAGCCTACTCCGGCGAGACCCTTCAGCGAGCACTACTAGCGCGAGATCCACCTGTGCGAAATCCTTCCGGCGCGAGCTTGTCCGGCGAGTACTCCACCACCTGGGCTGCGGCGGCTTTCCTGCGAGTTGTTGGCGAGAGCAGCCTTGGCGAGGTACTTCGCGAGCTGCAAGTTACACCGGCGAGCTCAGTGGCGAGATCTCCCGGCGAGGTGGGCGGAGCTCTCGGCGGGATGCAGTGGCGAGCTGCTTCCGGCGAGTGCGGGCGAGGTCCCCTTCCCAATTCTCAGAATCTCCTCGGCGGGATTGCAGCGGCGAGCTGCTTTGGGTTTTAATCCTCTCACTATTCTCTCTCCGCCTCACTCTCTCTATATTCTCTCAGCCTCTCTCTCTGTTCTCTCTCTCCGCCAACATACCCAATAAGAAAACGACACGTGGCGCTTACATTCAATGCCACCCACACCAACTTTCTCTCTCTTCCGCCATTAAAAAAAATTGTTGACCCGATCAACAAAACAAATCCTAACAGTTAGGGGTTCCCGAAAGACGGTTCATGACCGCTTCGTTCACGGCCGGCAAGACAAAGGTTATAGCATAAATCTCAAGTTGTCTTCTTTCTTCACCCAGTTAGCCTTGATGGGAACGCTCCGGCTAGGAATGTTGTTGAACTCGCGGAACTTTGGTGGGAGCATTCCGGCAGGGAATTCTCCAAGTCCACGGAGCCGTTGGAGGGAGGTCGCTCGTGGAAACATAGGGAGAACCCATCAATCATAATAAAATCTTATAAAAAATCAGTTATAAGCTATGGAAGTGAATCAGAAATTCAACGTCATGTTTATAGATTAATGCCATTTTATATGCTCTGCTTTTCTGTGTTGGAAGAATCTTCTGAATTTTAAACTGTTTAATACATGCTGCATGCGAAATAAAAGGGCCACTCTTTCAACCCCAGCCCAACTAGGCCCATGCCATGCTCGGTGTAGCCCAGATAAATGGAAAGGAGGACCTCGCACGATCTTCCTCATTTGGAATGAAATGGATAGTATCATTTTCACGGTCTAAATCTATTTCTGATTGATCCGATGGGCTCATTAATCATATCTTTTTATTTTAATCAAAAAAAATATGATCAAGTGAGAACACAACCACACCATGAAATGCACCTCCATTTGCGACCTCAATTGGAGAATCATGATCCAGAAATTTTGCCTCCTACCAGAAATATTCAAGGCTTAGAAAACAAACAAAGCAGCAGATACTTCTCAAAGCCTAACTCTCCATTTAAATTAATTTTTTCTTTTTTCATATTAATGCAGCAGACTTTGCAATCAGGATTTTCTTTTTAGGATCAGGGGGTAATAGCAAAATTCTGCTCAAAGATGTGCTCTATCTGCCCACTATGAAAGCCTCTGGATTGCAAAAACCCTCATGTGGCTAGTAAACACTTTCGACCACCCTTCCTTTCCATTTGAGGCCTGAGCAGGTCCCTAAAAATTTTGCATATGAAAGGTCGTGCTCTTTGTCAAGCCACTCATGTTGTGCACGCAAAAATACACTCTATAAATCATGTTCACACACCACACAAGTAAAGAAAGAGGCAGCATATGTGGAACATTCCCGTAGACTCTGTTGCCGAACTTAATTGGTTATTAGGGCGCGCACAACTTCAGGCCCGTTTGGAAGGGAATTTTTTTCTCTTTTTCGTTTTCTAGAAAATGTCATCGTCCATAATAGTGTATTTGTTTTACAGACGGGTGACTTTCTAGAAAAGACAAAATAACTTCTTTTGAATTAGATACCTTTTCATCGATAAAAAAAAACAAAATATTATGAACAGTGATATTTTACAAAAAAAAATAGTCTTTTGTTAAAATAAATAACAAAATAAAAAATAGATTAGGAAACATAATTTTATCATGAGCATAGTAAACATATATCAAACCAATCTATTGAAGAGCTTAATTATATTTAAAAACTTAATTATGAAAAAAAACATATTAATTCACCCCTTAAATTATAATATCCCAAACCAAGTAATTACAGGCCTAATCAACAACGGCTCTATTTCAAACAATTTCATCAAATTTATTATCTGCACACGTGGGCTCGCTGATACCTGTGGAAAACCGAAGAACCCCACGAGAAAATAATGCCCACGGCCAAAGAAGCCCTCTGTAACTACTCTATTTTTCACCGGAGAGGTCGAGAAGAGCGATTCAGGAAACGAACTGCCGGTCGGCCTCAACTCTACTCCTCACACGGCGGCGTCTCGCAGCCCGGTTCCGGCGAGCAATCTGCTTTTGCTGCAGCTTGATGTTGCCGGACTTGGAGTATCTTGCTTTCTCGGAGTGGTCCACTTCGCACTCCGGCAAGGGAATGGGGTACCTCAGCTCGTCGTAGCAGAAGGCGTAGGTCATGTATTTGTGCCTGAACCGGAGCAATGCCTCACGCTTCTCCGGCGACAAATACGAGTAGTCGGCGGCGGCGGTGGATTCGTCGACATCACGGCACTGCTCGGAGGCCGGCAGCTGCTGTATGGGATTGAGGCGGCAGCCGTGTAGGACGAGATCGGAGAATTCCGTGGCAAAAGGCGCGTACTTGTAATCCACCTTGTATTTTCCGCCGGCGGTGGCCCAGGCTGAACCGTCCCATATGGTGGCGTATAAAGACATGGGTTTTGATGGATAATCGCCGCCCATGGCGTCGTTTTTCACCACCTCCCTGATCGGAGTATCGTCGATGTAAAAACTGCATGAAAGAAAAAAAACTGTTAAAAACTGCAGAGCAGAGAGATTGAAGAACGACATCAATAATCATTCATCCGGTCTCGCCGTATTTGATTAAAAAATGATGAACATACTATAGTGCTAAGGGCTGGGAATGAATCAGAGCCGCATATTTTCCGATTCAAAACTATTATTAATTCATGATCACCCGAAAAATCATGACCGTCCGTGTGACTTCTTTGAACTCTATGAATAGAACTATGCACAAAATTTCATTTAGGGGTCGTTCCTTTTTGGGCGGAATTAGAGAAAAGCCAATTTCAATTCTGTTGTTCGGTAGTCAATTTTTTTTGATAAAAATAGAAATTCAATTGAGCAAGCACATCTTCCAACTCTTGACTCCGTCCTACAGTACAAATAGCACACAACATGGGTGGTCATAAATGGTGGTGGTGGTCGTAAATGCATGGGTTAAAACGTCATTCGTTAACGATCACCTAATAGGCTAACAAGCATCATCCGTTTGAACATAAAAGTGGATTAAGTTCCTTAGGTGAGTGTTAACAAATGACAATTTAACCCTTGTGCTCATGATCGCCACAGCGCCACCATCACGCCGAACGGTTTGGGGGGCTTATTTTCACCGGTCAAACGGTCTAGATAGTTTGTTTGATTCCCATTTAATCTCTATATTTAGTCTTCTGTTGTAGTGCGAAATGTGAGGTTGTATATGTGTGTGTATATTTATGTATGTATGAAAATGTGTGTATATGTATGTGTGGTTGTATGTATGGTTGTATGTGTGTGGATGTATGGTTTTGTGTGTGTGCGCGCGCACGCGTGCATATGTGTGTGTGATTATGCATGCTATGATGTTTCAATTTTGTCACTGTTTTGGATTTTACATTTCAATTTCATCAACTGAGAAATAACATGCAGCCAAACATCGAAACTAATAATTCCAATTCATGTGACAAAATTCTTGCATTCAACCGAACAATAGAATTAGAATTAACTTCAATTTCAATTCCTGCTGAAATCATAATTAGACCAACTCCAATTCTTCGGTCCCACTTCTTGCCAAATGCACGGACCCTTAAAGAAATCAAAAAGTTGAGGAGATAAGTCATTTTATGCATGACCATTCCAGTCATTTCACCTTAAATTATAAATTTTTTGTGCTTATAGTTAGTAAACATTAAATTATATTCAAATAATTTAATTTATATAGCGTAATATAAAATAGTACACAAGTGCACCGTAGCACGCATAAATATTAATCATTGAGAGATAAATAATTATGGAAAGATGAGGTCTGATATCATCGACGTACAGCTCACAACATAGACCAGGAATATATTTGGCCTTATATAAACGGTCGGAATAAATAAAAGATTGGGTCCGGCACGGCTCTTTCACTTTCAACTCCGACCATGCAAATACTTGTAATTTATAAATAACGACTGTATAATTAAAAATATATCCAAGATTATACCGCAGTTTCATTTTCATGCTGTTTTTATTTATACAAATGGCAGTGCATCGGGCACCCATGCAGTAGCCATAGTACCTCAATCATAATTGTACTTTTCACAGTGGTGACAGTCATGAACATGAAGGTTAAATTGTCATTAACCACCTAAGGAACTTCGGGGGTGGCTCCCTCCCACCGCTTGCAACCCGTCGATCGCAATAGAAAACCGAACCGACAACCGAAATAATGCGATCGGGGAGGGGTGAACGATGAGAGTACCGTCTACGTATCTCATGAGTTCGAAAGCAGACGAGCATGGGAGGAGATACAAACATGGTCGGGTAAAAACATGACTAGTGTGTTTTAAAAGAAACTCGATAGAGCAAAAAAAAGCGCCAAACAAAGTCTATGGTGGATGTTATAGATATAGAAGCTGCTTACATGATGGTAGCGTTGGTCCAAAGAATGGAGTAGCGGTGGGCTTCTGCGGTGGGATCAAAGGGGAGCTGATATCTTTCCTCGCGGCCTCGATTCGTGCTGCCGTTGCCGTACACATTGGTCTGAATTCGCCATTCTTTTCCCTTCACATTGCCCAAAAATTCGAAGTCCAGCTCGTCGTGATTCTTCTCAAATATATCTCCGTTTGACATCTGCTTACAAACATTAATTAAACGGATCTATTCATTTGTTTGATTATTTATCCCATTTATATTTTCACATGATGATAGTAAGAAACAAATAATAATAATAACTGTTGAATTGCATTCAATCACAAATACTTCAAATTATGTATGAAAATTATTATTCCAATTAACTGTGGGTGCACATAAATTAAATTGAGGAGAAACAATCTTGAAGATCTGTTGTAAAATAAAATATTCAAGTCATTTTGAGTCAAATACTACTAGTAAAAATTGAATATCCATATAATGTGAGAAATGAAACATAAATGTAAAGGTCACCATGTAATCAATGAAACTTGTAGAGAATGTGGGCACTTGTGGGCTTGGGATAGCCATATGGGCAATTCCTTGGTTCCAATGTGTGGTTAGGGATGAAATTTTTAATAAGAATATTATTAGGGCTTGCAAATTTGTGGGAATTTGAGATTTTTGTTTAGTGGAGGAATGCTAGGGATGGTCGTGGAAGTTAGGGAAGCGTCGGTGACTATGATGGGTGCGGGAGGAGGTGGAAGTAGACAAGGGAGGATTGTTCGTCGCCGGGAATGCGGCAGGGAAACTGGGGGCAGTGCCAGTGTGTGATATTAAGTACTGTAGCACGTCTATATACCCATATTGTTAACGAATGTATCATTAGATAAAATTAATTAGCACACGAGGATAGTTGACTGAACCTCATTTCATTAATCTTGAGATCAACATTCCTCAAAATCAGTATGATTCAATTCATCTCATCTAAGTAGTCTTTGATGCATGGGCTACTTGTTCATTGGAAATGTATATATAATCTCGATCTTAACAAAAAGATGGGAGAAATTTCTCTTTAGATAGACTTCAATATCTTCCATAACTTCGCAGCATGGTTGTCAGGATCGCAATCCGGATCATACGATCTTACGTTCCAGATTTTGTAAATCGATCCTGATTTTGTAAAGCGATCTTCGTTCCGACCCTACTATCTGATCTGATTCTGCCTCGAAAGGATCTCATCTAGGATCTTGATCCTGATAACCTTGCTTTTTAGTAATTAAAGGGAATTGATATTCGCAGATCCG